>JAOTOM010003914.1:0-198859 GCA_034440615.1 Ashinkailepas kermadecensis | reverse complement strand
TCACCATAGCCTGAGGACCAAGTCTCCATTAGTGGCAGGCTCATTATTAGTTCTCTAGGCCTTGCTTGAGGTAAGGGGATGGACTATTTGAGCTGACATATGATGCTATAGTCTACTATAGATGTAGCTGGTAGCAAAGTAATGTGATGAGTTGCAAATCTAATATAAAAAGACTTAGTGTCCCACGACGACGTCACTGTGGAAAATCGCTCGTGTGGCAAAACTGTTACAGCTAGTTATTTTTTAAATACGCTGAGGCCTGAGCAATACAAAGATGAAAGCCAATATGTGGCACATCATCACAATGAACTCACGTTTTGCTTGCGCAGCTAAACCTACCGAACCAATGACACTGCAGCATTAAGACACACTGTTTTTCTTAGCATCATTTGTGATGCTATTCTGCAGATACATCAGCTACTTTTAAGCATAGCAGTACTTTTATTTGCCGGCAATGGGAAGCTATTTTCTCATTCTTATAATTTCTACACCTGCGATATTCCCATTATCTATTCTTGCACGATATTTTGAGCGATTGTGCATATGTCTAGCGGCCTAGTAATGTATTCAGTGTTGCTTATTAGATAATTGTTCTGTTTTAATAATACATCACCTGAATTCCCATTATTACCTTGGTGCCCCCTATTTTCTCTGTCTTGTTTGGTTTACCTAATTTATATGTTACCTTTTTCGGTTCGTAATCGTTTTCTGTGTATGCAACAATCTACTGTTCTCCTCAGGAAGACGGTGTAAAATACACGGTCTTCTACACAGCCGTATCTCACGCTACTAATGAGCGTGCCGTGTCGCACAGCAGTGCTGTCCGTCACGCTGTCCTGTCCCTCCGGCCGGGTGCGCCGCCACCTTAATCGACCGCTCTGCCAACCCAGGACGGCGAGGTGACTGTGGATGAGTTCAAGCTGGCCGTGAAAAACGCGTGCGTCGGCAAGCCGTTTGCCGCCTTTCCCTGCGCACTCAAGACGTTCATTCAGTCGCATTTTTCCACGGTGGACGTGAACGGTAGGCGTCGGCCATCTTGGTCCGCCACTGGGCGCAGCCCGACGGCCGTCGCACTTCCGGCCCGTGTGTCCACAGTGCCGTGCACCCGTGCTGTCGGTGTGTCCACCGTGCCGTCCACTCGTGCCGCCCGTGTGTCCACAGTGCCGTGCACCCGTACTGTCGGTGTGTCCACCGTGCCGTCCACTCGTGCCACCCGTGTGTGCACAGTGCCGTCCACCCGTGCTGCCTGCGTGTCCACCATGATGTCCACCGGCGAGCCTGCCTGTCCACCGTGGAGTGCGCACGTGCCGCCCCGGTTGCGATGCGATCGTCGTCCGGTGTTCGACACGGCGCGTGTTTTAAGCACAATCTGCGGCTGAATGCCAGAGCGGATTAACGCGCGCGACAGTGCTTGGCAAACGTCTCGACGCGTCTCGGAATTCAATTTCGATTCTTCTGCTCTTCCAGCGACTGAGTGAGAACATTTCAGCCATGCGACGCTACATCATGCGCTTCACAGAATTCATTAGAACTGGCGGCCAGTGGAAATGCTGCATTTGAATCCCCTACACACTGTCCTACCCGGAGGTTCCAGCTCTGAAAGGGTCTTTGTTTGCACCGTTCCGCCGCTACTGCTGTTCCAAAGCTTGAAAAGAGCTTCTTGGACCACTCCGACTAGATGACACAAAGTAATTGGTAATGAGAGTTGCTCACGAGGACCTCCTTACTATTCATCCAGTGCGGTTGGCACGTTCGTACATGGCTTCAAGCACCTCGCTGATAGCACTTTTTAAGGCTATAAGGCTTGCAGCATGTTAGTGCGGTTGTAGCATTCGCTGAACCTGGCAGAATAGCATGTAGAATGTGATCACATGCCGGCTTCACAAGGGGGTGGTTATGTCAAGGCCACACGTGGAACAATTTATGCGTGGAACATGAACTTTATCTGGTTAGATTGGTTAGACCTAGGCTATGGGCGCTCTAGGCTGGCCAGAACATGGTTAGGACGTTCTAGGAACTGTTATCCCCTGAATGATCATGGTCTCTCAACTGGGCTCATTTTATACTAGTACTCCCCGAACTGTTTAATTTAGTCACTCAAACTTCTATGCTGTCTTATTGAATGCATCTGCTTTAGTGTAAAGAAGCTCAAGGTTTGTCAGGTGAAATATGACATATGGTGTTCTTATACGGCAGGAATCAAATGCATTATCGCAAACCCATTGTAGTCGTCAGATTTCAATCGTTGGTTCTTTCGCGACCGTCGAAACTCCGGGCTACCAGACCAGAGGGAAGCAAGTCCAATGGTGCATGCGATAAGTTGTTAGAAAATCACCATGCCTGCGCCACAAAAATCATAATGGTATATGTGCGCCTACCGCTGCCAAATTCCGTAGAGCATGCTTCACATCGCTTAACCTCAGACGATCCTGTGGGGGACGAGGATCTAATGAGGTCCAACTTTTATAATAGCGATGGGGCAAAAATGCACCATCAGAGAAGCTTGTGGCATTTTCCTTGCACTATACAGACATTTTCACGAAAACGCACATTATTGCACGTGCTAAGCGATTACCTTTGACAGGGATAACTGCATATGTCCATATACATATAATTTATGCGGTGCCTGAGGGGTGGGGAGGGTGAGAAAGTCGATCGGTCAGTCATATCCCACTCACCGGTCATGGGTTCGTATCTCAGTAGCGGATTATTTTGTTGAAGCAGAATCAAACTGACAGGGAGCTGGACTGGCTGCATTTGATTTGTCTAACATGGAAGGGATATATTTTGTAAACTGCAGATCTGGCGCATAATCATGATCAGTGGCGGAAATAGTGGAGGCAGAATTCGGAACTGCGAAAAGCTACACGCACCCGTGGCACTGCATGTGAGAATCCATCGGCTTTCGGGAGTTGTTCATGAGTCTCACTCTACTCCATTCCCCTACGTTTATGTGCCTGACACCGCTATTGAACAAATGCCATATTTACACACATCTTCCCATCCACCTTAAGCACTCTTGTAGCGTGCATAGGAGATTTCGGAGGAATGTGCAATGCATAATATACGGACCCATTGTCCCCCTCCCTACGTCCGACTTTGTCCTCTGCGAGCCATGATTGGTTAGAAAAACACGTACACATCTCATGGATCCTATGTGGTAAGATTGTGATATCTCATAGAGAATGAGATGTGGTAAAGTTTCGCCATTTTCCGGTGTTCAAATCTACCCTTGTGGTATTAAAAAAGTCACAATGGTCTCTATGGATATCGTGGAATACAATAACCTTTGATCCATCGCAGAAAATAATCCGCCCACGTTTTCCGAAATGTCAGTGTTTGGCGACCAACACAGAATGCATTTCCTATATATTCCATGCGTTTTAATTCCGCTCTTTCACTACGTTATACGTTTCCACGAGTAGACAGCAAACTCGGTCTTCCAGTATAATATGCGTATATATTTCTGATAATCAGACTGAAACACAGTGCCATTCTGTAGCATGATTGCAGCTCCAATATTCCCCTCCTATTTTCGTTCCTAAGTCTGCCTCCTTCACCTATTTGGCTTTTTGAAGACATGGATAGCCAGACGTTGTCGCGATGCCTTTGCGCTATCTTTCAAGGTCATTAGAGAGAATGCTCCCGAGGTCCGAAGGGAGCCGAATCTACCTTTGGTGCATCCGTGCCTCGGTCGATCAAAAACTGACTAAAAAGTTAAAATCATGCAACTTGGTTTCACCTCACCTAACATCTCCTTTGGCTGTTCACATTGTATGAGCACAGTCGAATTTTTTGCACTGCATTGCCGCTTTCTGCGCCTTTCAGCCTTTGTTCAACCTTTCTGCGCCTTTCAGCCTTTGTTGTCTGTCCTCAGACTGTGTTGTATATTGAACAAGTGGTTTTTAAAAAGTTGTCGATCAGCTTGTCATTATTGGTTATGACCAGAGACGGCATAGAACGCATCACAGGTGCAGAACTTCAAACGTTCCTGGTGCCCCTGTTCCGGCGGAGCGCCGGACACCAACACGTGTGCGGAGGTGCGCTGTCTCAAGTCCCACAAGTAGCTGGTTACTCGGCCGACGAAGCCGAGCTGGCGCGCTGTCTCAAGTCCCACAAGTGGCTCGTTACTCGGCCGACAAAGCCCAGCTGGTGCGCTGCCTCAAGTCCCACAAGTGGCTCGTTACTCGGCCGAGGAAGCCCAGCTGGTTACTGGACGAGGGTTATCTCAGCTATCTGGGCTAAGTCCCCACATTGACGGGCCAAATTCCCACAATGGCGGGAGTTTAGGCCTCTGGTGAAGAACATGCCGTCGACTGGAACTACACCATTCGGCGGCAGGTTTTCCGACAGAGACAGAATTCACATTCGGAAATATGTGTTCATCACTTATCTAAATGTCGTAAAGCTGCACAGACAAATATTTGGGTGACATTAAAAGATTTGAATGCACCTGGAAAGCACTCACGCGCTTCGGTCAACGTGATATTTGATTGCCGATCTGTGGGCTAGGTCACGGCTGGGGCAATGCCATTACCACGGATTTTGGATAGGGGAAGACGACAAATGTGGTTTAGGTTGATTCTTTTCATGCAACACCATAGGTGTAATGCTAGGCTTCACGAAGTTTGGAGGCCCTTCCCCCCCCCCCCATCATCCGTAGTGGCGACGCCCATGACTGTGCAGGCTCTGATCATCAATGTAGGAATGTGCAATGCATAATATATGAACCCATTGTCCCCTCCCTACGTCCGACTTTGTCCTCTGCGAGCCGTGATTGGTTAGTACAATACGTACACATTTCATGGATCCTATATGGTAAGATTGTGATATCTCATAGATAATTAAATGTGGTAAAGCTCCGCCATTTTCCGGTGTTTGTCTCTATGTTTCGGTATTGAGTCTCTAGCATACATCGATATATTCCGCAGCCATGATGTGTTGAGGACGACCAAGCCTGAAGATAATCATCCAACGGTGATCTAAATTTGACCGGCACATTACAAAAACAAATCTAGTTCCAATCATTGCCGGGGAGGCATTATGGAATCAAAGTCAATGCTAAGCGTAAGCGTGTCGTATTCACCCTGCACCTATCTCCCGGACGATAATTGCAGTTATATATCACAGGATGTTAAACGTATTAGACGTGTTACATAGAATCTGTGACATTTGGTTGAATTATGTTTACGATTGCATAGTCCGTCTCAGTTCGATGCTGCTTCCTTCACCGTTATAATGCGACTCTGAAAAAAACAAGACTGAGCATGAGGTAGCATGCACGATTGTATTTATATATCCTCCGTGAACTGATTGCCTTTCGACGTGCAATGATGAACAGATCCAGGTTCAGTCCGGCTCAATGCGTCGCAATGCCGCTTTAATGATGTACGGTACAGCCTATGCTACAGCATGGCCTCTGCCTAATGCAGTGAGCAATGGCACATTATATATGTGGTGCGATTATTCTATAACTTTTGTCGATTGTTTGCGCACGTGATTGCTTGTTCTGAAATTGTAAGACTCTCACGCACCGCGAAACTTCACGTGACGTCACGTCTCGTGACACTGCGCGAAATTATCACCAGCACCAGCACAGCACTACCCAGTAGTCAATCGGCAGATTCACAATCCGCCTACACAGGCGACGCTGGAATGTGCGCTGCTACTATGGGAAGGGGCGAACGACACAACTGACGCCAGCATCAACACCAGGCCGCCTGGAACGTGCTGCGACTGATGGACGGACCAGCGGCAGAGTCGAGCGGCGTGCCGAACTGCTATCCTCACACGCTGCACATGTTTCGCTTCACTAACCGAATGCCGCGCGCGTGCCTGTGTATGCGTGTGTATGCGTGTGCCGGCGTTTGGCAGTGGTGTGACTCGTCCAGGGTGCGCCAGCGCCCGCCTGCCCGCTAACAGAGTGCCGACTCTCTGACAGGACGGTCAGGTGTCCGTGGATGAGTTCAAGTCGGCTATCAAAAACACGTGCCTGAATAAACAGTACGATGAGCTGCCGGACGCTTTGCGACCTTCCATTGACGCACACTTCTCCGCCATCGACGTGAACGGTAGGCAACCGCCAGCGAGACACAGGCGCACACATGCAGCCTACTGGAGACCAGCTGATGTTCAGGCTGAACAGCAGACTGTGGGGAACCGTTTGTGGCAGATTCTACAGGAACTGTGCCGTCGCAAGCCAGCGGGTATAATTTATATATGGAATTGGAAGTGTTTGTCGTAATTTCCTGCTAAAAGAGTTAACGTAAGAGCTTGCTAAAAGATTCAACAGTTCGCCAAAACAATTCGCCAGTTCATCCTATTGTCTGAAGTGGAACGATCGGTATCTGACGCTGGCCCGGTGGAGCGGCCGATCGTTCACCAGACGTAAGGCGTCACGTCCGCGTGGACAATTCGGCACACAGGCGCGGTCTGCTCCGTCCGTCCGGCCGCAGCCGACCGCCACATGGCGAGGCATCCCATGGGCATCACCGTCCCCGACGGACAAGGGCATCTCATGGGCATCACCGCCCCCGACGGACAAGGGCCTCTCGTGGGCATCACCGGCCTCCGACGGACAAGGGCCTCTTGTGGGCATCACCGGCCTCCGACGGACAAGGGTGGCGATGGCCTGCCGACCGGTGTCCAGACCAGCCTCGATTTGACATCCACGTGCCATCTGGACTCAACGGGCTCTCGAGCCGGGCCCGAGCCGCGCCTGAGCCGCGCCCGAGCCGCGCCCGAGCCGCGCCCGAGCCGTGCCCGAGACGCGCCCGAGCCCAGTCTGAGCTCAGTCAGAGCTCGGCCGGAGCCGCGCCCAAGCCGCGCCCGATACGCCCCCGAGACGCCCCCGAGCCGCGCCCGAGCCGCCCCCAGCCGGCGCAACAGCACGTGCGGTGGCCGTATCGTTTCGGCGTCGACGCGCCGCCCGAAACACACGGCGACACTAACGGGACAAGTTTCGTCGCCGGCAAATTAACGGCCCCGTCGGTTGCCACCTGACCGTCCACGGACGGCCGGTCGCCGGTCGGCCGGTCGTGCATGCCGACCGCACGAGACGTTGACGCTGCCGGCCCGCTCGACACCCGCCGCTGGTGTCCAACAGCAGTCCGACAGCGGTCCGACAGCGGTCCGACAGCGGTCAGACAGCGGTCAGACGGCGGTCCGACAGCGGTCCAACAGCGGTCAGACAGCGGTCCTACAGTGGTCCGACTGCGGTCCGACAGCGGTCCGACAGCGGTCCGACAGCGGTCCGACAGCGGTCCGACAGCGGTCCGACAACGGTCCGACAGCGGTCAGACAGTGGTCCGACAGCGGTCCAACAGCGGTCAGACAGCGGTCCGACAGCGGTCCAACAGCGGTCCGACAGCGGTCCGACGGCGGTCCGACAGCGGTCAGACAGCGGTCCTACAGTGGTCCGACAGCGGTCCGACAGCGGTCCGACAGCGGTCCGACAGCGGTCCGACAGCGGTGCGGCTGGTCGATGGCCGCCGCCGCCCACCAGCCGAGCGTGCGCCGAGTCGCCGCGTGTGAAATGGCGGGTCGTGCGGAAGCGAAGTCGCCACGTGCCAGGCCAGTGGCGCGACACGCGAGCAGGTAGTCGGGCGCCGGTGTAACCAGTCACGACCGCGCTCCTGGCTCAGTCCGACTCCGCATTGTCTGATGTGAATACGCTCATCGGACGGAGGCTTTGATGACCAGCGGACTGATCTGACGAGCAGGGCTACACGGCTGCCGTTATTGGCTCAGTCGGTCGGTCCAGGTTGGTTGGAACAGTGTGAATGCACGGATTTGTGCAGCAGCTTCACGACTAAGCACTGCTGGCTCCACGTCAGCTCACCGATGTGTTCCAGCAGGTGCCGATCGCTGTGCAAAACTGCATGTGGTGAGGTAATGGCTTGATACGTGCATTTATGGCGTTCTCGATGCATGGTGTACGGCAAAGCTCCAAAAATGTGACGGAGCCACTACTAGGGCTGCACTGATCTTACCGTCTCGTCCATACTGTTGTAAACTATAACGGTTCGTAACCAGCTTGTGCGAACACATGCTGTGCTGTATGTTATGGTGCTATGCTGTCAGGTAACGACACTTGATATGAGTATTGCATATGTTGGCGATTGTTAACGTGACCAGCGTGTGAGCCTGCATGGTCGCCTCATTCAGTTCGCCTGTGATGCTTCTGCCTTCTTCACGGCTGTGCTGTCTGTTGTGGATGGGACATACTTTCCAATTTTCCTGGGCCACAACTTAATTTTCGTTCAAATTTGCATTCCTGCAACGTTCATGTGGATAATTCTCCCAATTGTCACATGCAATCCACATTATTCACGATTTTTTAAATCAATGTTTTACGGCGTGCATTTCAATATCAAACTCACAGGTTTCACTACTAATACACTCCCTCCCCTCCCAGGAAAAGAATCTGCTCGACATGCTAGACAGTTATCTGTTGCTCAGTGGCAGGTCATCCAGTAATATGCTGCTCAGTAGGCCGTGACACAGTGACCTGTGACCCGGTACCTGTGACGCTAGGTGACGGCCTGGTCGGTGTCGAGGAGTACAGGGTGGACTGCTGCAGTCGACAAGCCTACAGCGACATCAAGGGGCTAGACGACGCCTACACAAAACTGTGTTCCGTAAGTAATGCGGGAAAATTTCGTCTTTAATTTGCATAGAGATAATGCAGACACCGCGCCCTAACAGTGCATAGTTTTCTACTGGCGTGAGGAACTCATATTTAGGTTATTGATGCATGCATCATTTTCGATGCATGCCTCCACGGATGCACGGATGATTACGTCCGGATGAATGTAATGCTGTACATGAGGCGCTCTGTACAGACCGAATTCAGTGATGGTAGGAGTAAATCAAGGCAAGCATAGCAATCACGTGGAATGCCATCGATGCCATCGTCCTTCTAAGCAATACAAGGTCGAATGTTCCAAAAATTGAGCGGAACAGATACGATACGCACAAGCCCCCGATAAAACAGTGTGTGTCGCCCCCCCCGTCACAACATCTGTGTCGCCACACCCCTATCACAGCAGCGTGTGTCGCCACACCCCGTCACAGCAGCGTGTGTCACCACACCCTCGACACAGCAGTGTATGTCACCACACTCCCGACACAGCAGTGTGTGTCACCACACCCCCGACACAGCAGTGTGTGTCACCACACCCCCGACACAGCAGTGTGTGTCACCACACCCCCGACACAGCAGTGTGTGCCACCACACCCCCGACACAGCAGTGTGTGTCACCACACCCCCGACACAGCAGTGTGTGTCACCACACCCCCGACACAGCAGTGTGTGTTATCACACCCCCGACACAGCTGTGTGTGTCACCACCCCCCTACACAGCAGCGTGTGTCACCACACCCTCGACACAGCAGTGTATGTCACCACACTCCCGACACAGCAGTGTGTGTCACCCCCCCCGCCCCCGACACAGCAGTGTATGTCACCACACTCCCGACACAGCAGTGTGTGTCACCCCCCCCCCCCGACACAGCAGTGTGTGCCACCACACCCCCGACACAGCAGTGTATGTCACCACACCCCCGACACAGCAGTGTGTGTCACCACACCCCCGACACAGCAGCGTGTGTCACCACACCCTCGACACAGCAGTGTATGTCACCACACTCCCGACACAGCAGTGTGTGTCACCACACCCCCGACACAGCAGTGTGTGTCACCACACCCCCGACACAGCAGTGGTGAGTAGCGTCCCACCGGAGTCGTTCATCAGCGTGCCGGCCGGCGCCGCGACAACAGTGGCGCGGTGCCGACGGTGGCGCGCCTGCCGCCGCCGCGCCGCAGCTGCCGCGACAACAGTGGCGCGGTGCCGACGGTGGCGCGCCTGCCGCCGCCGCGCCGCAGCTGCCACCTCTCTGCTAATGGCCGACGACACTTGCAACGCTCGCGGCTTAGTGCGTGTCGTCCAGGCGTGCTCGCTGTGGACGTGCTGTGGACGTGCTGTGGCGGCCACCAGAGCCGGCAGGTGGCTGAGGTCGATGCCGCTGAGCCGGTGCGCACCCGCCCTCGCCCACCCACCCGCCCGGCCCGCTCGGCCCGCCCTGCCCGGTCGGCGGTCGGCGCGCGGCCGGTTTAATTTCGATTGCACGCCGTGTCGCCCAGCGCCGCACTACGTCGCCTGCCCACTGGCATTGTATCAAACGGGCGGCGCGAGCGCGTCTGGCTACGGCCACCGTCTGGCCGGCCGGCGATGACCTCGCGCCCTGGCAGCCACACTGCATGCGGACGTGCCGGGCTATTTCTGCCGGCGTGTCCAGCTTGTCCGGCCGGTGGTTGACGACGGTGCCGGTGACCATGCGTGGACAACGCCCCGCGCTCAGGTGTCTCCGCCGGGGACACGCCTGAGACGGCCGGGCGGATAGCCAGTGTGATTCCTGGCTGGCCAGTGCAGTGTACAGGTGGCTGGGGGTAGATATTCGGCTGGTCCTGCACGCAGCCGGAGGGGTAGATGTCACAGGCCGTACTGGCCAGTGCACGAGTGTGGAGTGTACAGGTGGCTGGGGGTAGATTTTCGGCTGGTCCTGCACGCAGCCTGAGGGGTAGAGGTCACAAGCCGTACTGGAATAGTCGTGAACGACGTATGACATTCTCAGGTCCTCGTTTACCCGTTGGTCAACTGAAAACGAAAGCAATGGAATAATCCACAGTTTCGGCCATATCTGTCATAGCACGTGAAGCTAATACCATGTTTGTATTATCACGATATTGAGGAGCTGGCAAATAACTCGATACACACAACGCATAAACAATGAATCGTGGGATTTCAACTCAGCCGGGAGAACTTGGATGTTTTCCGACCATTCGCATTCAGTCTGCGCCCCGAATTGTAGCACTTCTCGATTCAGCTGGGATCACGCATATAGCGCTGAAACGCATACATATCAGGTAAGCTCTTGCACAAACGCAGCTTGAAGTGAGGAAATTGAGCTCCGCGTGGCCTTTGATGACGAACCAGTGATGCAAACGCTGCCACTCCTCAAGCGAGAGAATGTACATCAGTAGAGTAGAGCATTAAGTAGTACGGATTGCGAGCTGTGATTTCTGCCCCCTCCTAATCGTGCAATCCTTACTCGTTAACTCAGTTTACTAGTTGCTCCGTGCGTGATGGGTGATGTCCTTATCCGTTTTCTCAGTTTATCAGTTACTCCGTGCGTAATGGGTGGTGAGACATTTTGATAACGTTATCATAACATTAGCAAAACTGCCAGGATCTCAGCTACCTTTGTATGATGAATACATGGGAGCCCGCAGAAGTATACACACACAACCTGACAACGTCGAATTATTCCACATGCCTTAAAATGTTGACGCATTCTTCGCGCATGCTTGGAGATGAATCAGGTTACTTCGAATGCTCAAATTAGAGAAATAATTAGGCTGTCGGACTGTCCGCCGCGCATTAAATTTGATGATTCTAATTTTGTATGCGACTAGAAATAGTATGAGGACATCCTGGTGTAGCATTTCGCAGAGCTGCAGAGCTGCTCAGACTAGATTTCAAGTAATGAGGTGTTGGCTGTGCTTAGAGTTATTCTTGGCTACTGGGCCGAAGCGTCGGCGCCCAGTTATGTGTCGAGTGCTCCAACGAGGCCACTTTACGACGCATCAGCTGCTGATGTGTTCCGCTCACTGAAAACGACACCTCGGTTACGACACGGTACTCCGCAGCCAACGCAGTATAATCAGTATGGCGAACTTACCTGCAGCCAACTGTGCTGCTTTCCGACCTGGCAGGTAGTTGCCACTTCGGTGCAGTGGACTGCGTATCATCTTCTTTGGCCGCATTCATTCTTCATCACCTGTCGGCCGGCATGTGCATGACACGATAATGATTGGGGCATGTTCGGCATCACATCGCCACATTCGGAAATTGTGCCCAAGCCTCATTTGTCCATTGATAACGACCATAACAATTAATTGTAATTATCGGTGGTTAGCGCCAACGAGGCCGCCAATTACAACGAACCGTTGAGGAAGAGCAGATACCGCCTCTTTACAACAAGCAGGTAAGAAGGAGCAGATACCACCTCTTTACAGCTAGCAGGTGAGAAGGAGCAGATACCACATCTTTACAGCGAGCAGGTGGGGAGGAGCAGATACCGGCTCTATGCAGTGAGCAGGTGAGGAGCAGATACCGGCTCTACACAGTGAGCAAGTAAGGAGCATATGCCGCCTCTTTACAATGAGCAGGTGGGGAGGAGCAGATACCGGCTCTATACAGTGAACAGGTGAGAAGCAGATACCGCCTCTTTACAGTGAGCAGGTGTGGAGGAGCAGATACCGGCTCTATACAGTGAGCAGGTGAGGAGCAGATACCGGCTCTTTACAGTGAGCAGGTGGGGAGCAGATACCGGCTCTTTACAGTGAGCAGGTGAGGAGCAGATACCGGCTCTATACAGTGAGCAGGTGAGGAGCATATACCGCCTCTTTACAGTGAGCAGGTGAGGAGCAGATACCGCCTCTTTACAGTGAGCAGGTGAGGAGCATATACCGCCTCTTTACAGTGAGCAAGTAAGGAGCAGATACCACCTCTTTACAGCGAGCAGGTGAGGAGGAGCAGATACCGGCTCTTTACAGTGAGCAGGTGAGGAGCAGATACCGGCTCTATACAGTGAGCAGGTGAGGAGCATATACCGCCTCTTCACAGTGAGCAGGTGAGGAGCAGATATCGGCTCTATACAGTGAGCAGGTGAGGAGCATATACCGCCTCTTTACAGTGAGCAGGTGAGGAGCAGATACCGCCTCTTTACAGTGAGCAGGTGAGGAGCATATACCGCCTCTTTACAGTGAGCAGGTGGGGAGGAGCAGATACCGGCTCTATACAGTAAGCAGGTGAGGAGCAGATACCGGCTCTATACAGTGAGCAGGTGGAGAGGAGCAGATACCGGCTCTTAGAGGGAACAGATGCCGCCTCGCATTGAATCTAAGTGAGCAGCTCGACACTAGAATTTCCAACTGAATGAGAGGTGAGGGAGTTCTAGCACGACGCTTATGTACGAGGCGGAGTTACGAGTCAGGTGTACCACAGGTGAAGCCAAGTGCTTCTACAAAGATCGACATTTTGAAGCACGGATGTGAATTTAACGGAAAGCACGATATATTTGAAGTTGCCAAACGGTTCATTAGAAGGGGTTTCCAAAATATTCCGATCATTCCATGTGGTACTTTGGAAGATGGGAAACTTCCCAGTTGATCCTTTGTATGCTTCTCGCCATCAAGCAAATCCTGAAGTTAAAGATATAGGTTGTGCTCAGGCACAATGGTGGTAGCGCTCAATGGAAGGGTGTGGTTGGCAGCGAGCCACTGAAGTCTAACTCCGGCGCATTGTGCAGACCATTGCAACGCCCGCTAATTTTCGGCATCGTGAGCCATAATTGCGGCTATTTCTCCGTACGTTTGACCAGAGGCCAATTTCACTAACATCACAAGCTGTGTACTCACACCGAATTTGGTGTGAATACACCTTTGGGTAATCTTCAAACATTACCCCTCATACTTTCTTTATACCAACAAGGTATTTAAGTCACCGTCAGCTGAGTGCCAGTCGGCTGTTAGTGACTTAAATATTGAATAAGATTAAATATAATTACTTAAATAAATCTTATTAAAGGAAATATAATTGAATAAGATTATCTAAAGGTGTATTCACACCAAATTCGGCGTGAATACACAGTTTGTGATGTTAGTGAAATTGGCCTCAGGTTGTCAGTCCTAAGCTTCCTATCACGGTGTAGAAATAACAATATTGTACTGTATTGGTTTTTCAATTGCAACACAATCCTGACTAGGGACTATCCAGTCGACTGGAGATATTTCCAAGATGCTATCG
Source organism: Ashinkailepas kermadecensis (assembly GCA_034440615.1). Classification (NCBI taxonomy): domain Eukaryota; kingdom Metazoa; phylum Arthropoda; class Thecostraca; family Neolepadidae; genus Ashinkailepas; species Ashinkailepas kermadecensis. The sequence goes on along the minus strand of JAOTOM010003914.1, from coordinate 184,988 downwards.
ATTGCAGATGCTATTCAAGCCCCTGGGTAGAACTTCAACGAGCGCTCCTTTTCTTAAATACATTTGCGTTTGTATTTGTGTCCGAGCAATAAAGACCGAACATATTAAGTTCAATTTAGAGTTAGTTGTGTCTGAAAACCAAGCTCACATAACATATCTTTCGAACAAATTTTAGTATAATTAACGTCGTCATGGAGCTTAAGTGAGGATCCCAACTGCCGGATGTTCTTTTCTCTGTGCGGCCTCGAATATCTGTCTTCATTTTTATGATTATTTGAATAACTGCTAGTTTGAAAAGAAAAAAAGAACATGGGAAACTTATATTTGACATTCACGAGAGCGATCGAAGTCATACAATTTATCATCAAATAATTGGTACAGCTTCTTTTTTCCTTAGGCACGTAATCTACATCCATGCAGTTCTGCCAAACATCCAAATATATTCTGACAGCAGGGGTTCTTTTTTGCATCCCAATGGCATGACATAGGTTTATTTGTGCAGTTCGACAGCATAGTTCATTGAATTGTGATTGCACACAGCACTTAGGCCTTGCAGGATTTATAGCAGTTCATTGATTGTTTGTCACATAACTGAGGCGTTCCTGGATTTATAGCGTTCATCGGTTGTTTTCCTCCAAAACACTCGGTTTCCCGGATGCGAAGACTCCTCCAAATCGATGCGCACTGTAACATCAAAGACCAGCTGCTACCGCCGAGAGGATCAGCCCTCAATCCAGGCTGGGTGTCGTGTTTTGAGATGGGGATCGACGGTCGCCAGGCCCACCTTGGTCGTGACCAGGGCGGGGACCAGGGTATTTGAGACCAGGATATTCCCAGGGTAGTTGAGATGGGGACCGAATGTCGCCAAGCCTCCTTGGTCGTGACCAGGGCGGGGTGCGTATTCCCAGGGTAGTTGAGATGGGGACCGACGGTCGACAAACCCTCCCTGGTCGTGACCAGGTCAGTGTGGGTATTCCCAGGGTAGTTGAGATGGGGACCGACGGTCGACAAACCCTCCCTGGTCGTGACCAGGTCAGTGTGAGTATTCCCAGGGTAGTTGAGATGGGGACCGACGGTCGACAAACCCTCCCTGGTCGTGACCAGGTCAGTGTGGGTATTCCCAGGGTAGTTGAGATGGGGACCGACGGTCGCCAGGCCTCTTTGGTCGTGACCAGGGCGTGGTGGATATTCCCAGGGTAATGGATGGCAGGTAGAACCTTCCTTAGATTTATTCCGCATGGAACAGAACGCTGAATGGGTTATTTGATAACATTTGAAATGCATTTTTGGTTATGCTTTCCCTTTACCTCCAAAAACACGGTACGCTGAGGACAATTTATTCATATGTCATCTTCAAACTAGACATTATAGTAGAAGCCAATATCAATGCCAAAGTTATTCCATGTACTATAGATATGACTGCATATCAAGTGAGTTCAATTTGTGCGCAAGTTGCAACCCTCACATTGGCTGCCGAGCAACCAATGTGAGTTCGGCTGTGAGCTTGGCTTTCTTTTCGAAGCTTATGATAAGAAAGCTTTTAAAACGTGAATTGTTGCAAGCTATTCAAAAAGCAGCCAGGGTTGTAGCCAAAATTGATTTAAACTGGGCCAGGCCTCCTTGCCCCCTTTGGCTGCGCCTCTAAAATCAGCTAATAGAGAAGAAGAAAAAGAAGCAAAAAAGAGCGTTATTAAACGTTGTATAACTTATTATGTATGTATGTGCACACATTTATATATGTATGTATATATACATATACATATATATATGTAGGTATGCATGTCTACATATATATATATATATATATATATATATATATATATATATATATATATATATATATATATATATATATATATGTGTGTGTGTGTGTGTGTATGTGTGTATATAATATTTCATTATTTCTTTCTTACATAGACGTATTGTAGTGTGACCTGACCTCGGGTCATTGATCCAGAAACTTTCTCATATTTGGCTGCTCATACTATAACATATTTGTTTTTGAGTGCATACAGCTGATGCTACAAATTTCAGAGGAAAAAAATGCTTGACTTTGAACACGTTAGTGGCCAAATTTTGTTTCCAAAAAGCCACGTCAGACCTCATCTAAGTCAGTTTCCCGACAATGACCGCAGGCCAACACTTCCGTGGAAAATGTGAAATGTATGCAGTAAAATGCACACCAACTTTCAGCTCTCCGCCCAGTGCCGTTCGCCGGCTATTTTAGGATTCCTCCCTCGCCATGGGGCGGGCCAAAAGGCACAAGTGATAACGTTCCTGTTTCGTTTGCACTCGGGGTTAAGAATAGTTCCCTTTTGCATTCTTTTGCAAACAATATATGTGCTGGAATCGTGTATTGAGCAACTCGCCATGCCCAGTAAGTCTACCCGAGGCCGTCCGGTGTACAAAATAGTCAGATATAATCGGGTCAATGATCGCTACATACCAAGTGGTGACGATGGATCCTTGATGGTGATGCACGCTTCTGCTCCATGCTCTTCGCGTCTGACTACTTTAATAACAGTGGCTGGCAAACAGTGAACGTCGCAGATATCTCATCGTTTGCTGATCTAAAGGATGGGGAGATGCGAATTTCGCTTCCCACTGAATGCTTTGTGCCGAAGTACATAATTGCAATTTTCTCAATTTGTTTTGATCTTAGAGGAGTAGTATGCATGGTATGAATACCCCCTGCAGCCTAATGCATCCAAAAGTGATGATTTTAGGGAAGATTGTAGGGCTTCCAAAAAAGTTCAGGTAATAAATCAAATTTGTGTTCCTCCCAACGGCCGTCTGGATCCCCCACTGAGTCTCACACGTAGATCTAGATCCGTCTTTCTCCACCGCATTTCGACAAGTTGTCTGCTGAGAGTATCACGAGCATGCCACAGACTCCTTCTAGACACATGGTAGGGACCGTATCTTTCGAGTTCCTCGCATTCTCTCCGATCGAGCTTCACGGTACACTAGCGCCACGAGCCCAAGGGGCGGCCGCACAATGCGAATAGATGGCGGTACGTCCGCTAATTTCAATGACAATTCTTCCTGGCCTGGGGCGTCGGAGGTCAAGGGTTAAGCGGCCACAATAATGGTCGAAGGTGCCCTTGGTGATGAAGGTTCACAGGCAACCAACGGGATGACGTTTGCTCAGAGGTGATTCGTCCCGCCGAGTTTTGGGAATCCATGGTATGTACAGTGTACACCCAGCCGCTGTGAAGACCACTGTTCTGATGGTTTATTCCAGGTATGCTCGACAGTCAACCGCTGTTACAATGATGCTTTCCTCGCGCGTGGCTGTATTGACCTGGTCATCTCTCCCCGCGTTCGCAGCCGGAGGACAACAAGAAGGGCGGCATCGACATCGCGCGGTTCCAGGAGCTCTACGCCCAGTTCATCGGCAATCCTGACGAGACGATCGGCGCCGTCTACCTGTTCGGGCCGCTCACCGAGCTGAGCTAAATGTCCGGCGGTGCGTCTCACCGGCGCGGCTGCCCGCGGCCGGCCGCCAGTCCCGAGCCCCATCTCTGTCCGCCGCCAGAGCCCGCTGCCAGACGCGGTCGCGAAGGACGCGCTGCCACAACACGTCGCGCGGGCCGCTGGGATCGGCTGCGCCCCCTGTCGCCCGTTGGGTCGGACTCTGTCCCGTCCCGCTCGTCGGCGCTGTGGCGCGCCTGCCGGGCGGCCCCACAATGCATCTCCCTGCCGGGCGGCCCCACAGTGCATTTCCCTGCCGGCCACTTCGGCGCTGACGAGGAATCCACCCGTAGGCCGACGTCGCCCGTCCCGCCCGGACTCTGGCCGGCGTCTCTCCAACAACGCACTCCGTGGCCTCACGAGGAATACACTCATATCCCAGTTGAGGTATTTTAATGGCGAGCCAAGGGTGATGGGATAGAAAGTGCTCTATGCAAAGGAAATGTGGTGGAGCAGCTGTACAAACGAGCGGGAGAGGTAGCGAGTAGTGTTTTATAGAAGCTGTCAAACGAGGTACTCACTTGGGTTATTTCATGGGATTCATCGTTTCAAGCATTTGCACTTTTCAGGAGGTATGCAACTAAAACGCTGAGATCGCTGCATGGCAGTAACCGCAATTTGAGTCATTAGTACCCAGAACCCTCCTCTTATTTCACATTCGGTATCTTGCCCGCCCGTTTCGCTATCAGTTAAATAAACCCTTGCAGGTAAAATGTGGAGGTAGATTCTACTGAATGCCGGTATGGCACGAGTACACCTGTCTCGTGACATGCAGTGGATAAACATATCTCTTGCATTTTTCGCACGGATAATACATTATATATGGATTACATATTATGCTATCTATGAGTTAGATAATATATATATATATATATATATATATATATATATATATATATATATATATGTTTGTGTGCGTGTGTGTGTATGTGTCTCCATTCAATCACGCAAGTAGTGTATTGGATAGTTCAAATGTGAATTAGCTTATCCGTTCTTTCCATACAATGTGTTGCCAGGGAACGTCCGCGGCTATAGCTAAAATTACGAAGGGTTTAGCGACATACTAGGCGTACTACGCACACAACTAGTTAGCAAAATGACATTATGGCAGGGCAGGACAAGGCACACCTGACAGCACAACATCGATCAACATAACGACACCAATATACAGCAGTGTTTGATGCACATGTAACATTAGCGACGGTCTTTCATGGTCGGCAAATTTTAACACCGCACATGCATACAATGCGTGAGCCGATGGATACGTTTATCAAAATAGTGTATGCTGAAGATTTACAACCAGATTGTAGGTCACACCAACACATACTTGACCGTCAGCAATTCCGGCAGGTATTTTGTTCCCCGCGACTGTGTTCACCTCATTAAAAGGTGGTTTTATTGCGAGATGGTCATTCAGGTAGTGTAGAGTACACACGTTTTGAAAACAAACAAAAAAACAGATATTGCGCGGAGTTTAACTGCTCATTGCCCGTATTAAGAAAACAACACGTTTTCTGGTGAATAGCAGTGTCTGAATTGCGTTATATGTCTTCATCCCCTAGATAATACCAGAAAGTTATTCAAGGTATGTCCAACGCGTCATAAAGCCCATCTAATTTATCGGGAGTAGTCAACTAACGCTGCCAAATTACTGATGGTGGCAGTTCCTTGCAAAACAGTAACACAGCAGCACGGGACCATCCCGGTGGCGTAGCGGGCTGTTTCGAGTGAGGACGGCCAATGGCTCAGGCCTGACCGCGTGCAGTCTCTTCCTCGACGGACTCCCACCCAGGAGATGACAGTCACTGCGGAGTGGTCGCGGTGCCACGGGATTAACGCCGACCGACCGACACACAAGGCGTCAGGTTCACGGGCATTATCTGCCTGCAGATCCCTTCCGACCGCTGGCACGCCTGAGGGGCACGCACGGTCTCTCCTCATGTCACCTGAGCAGTCCTCTGTTCACCGGATAATCCGGAATAGTCCCGCCGCCGTGTGCACAACATGCCATGGCGTGATTTCTGAGAGCAAACGCGTGAACGAGACTCCCCGCGAGGTTGCCGAAATGAAGCGTGTGTCGTGTGCACGACATGTGTGTATACCGCATGTTGTGCACAAACGCACACAGTATGTCTGGGTGTGTTTGTGTGCCACAAATTCCCCTAGTAAGGGACACACCTTTTTTTGAGGCTACGACAATCATATAAACAGCAGGTATTAGCAGCAGGTACTATTTCTGACACGCGGAGGCTCGGTACTGCTCCGCCACAGCGGAAATTACACGTAGCTGTGGACTGTGGCACTGCCTTTCGCTACTGGATGCACTGGCAGGTCGCACAGTGAACTCCACGGCCCTCAACGGAATGAGCTTGATCAGGAAGAAGTAGATGATCTCGAAAATCGACACAATTGAGAATCCCAGGAACAGCCCGAGCAGGCCTCCGATGTTAGCTGCAACACGAAACGGTCATCGTCAGACGCTCGGTGACAAACGTTGCTCTGACTTTTCCTTGATTCCCGTCTTGTCACAGTTGTCTGCTAATTTGTATGCAAATGTTGCGGCGGTTTCCACATAATTTTACGTACAACGTACCGGTAACGAACCAGAGATCAAAGATCATACACAGTATATTCTGGGCAGGCGTGCCCTGTGTGCGCCAGAGAGTGCATTGCAAACGAATTAAGACTGTGAAGAAAGACACCTGAATTACGGACAGGAAATTCAATTCATCTCCACTTATGGTACACGTCAGCAATCCGAGCGTCTAACACTGAAAGAGCCACGACGGATGATAATATGCCACGGCGGAAGATGATGATGGAAGATGCACATCGGACCATAAACTTGGGATCCCGCTGTTAGCGTATTTGTTTCGACTACTTGGAGGCGGGGCAACATGCCAACAGCCATTTCTAGATGTGCTGCTGCACGGGTGCACGTACCAACAAACTGGTCCTTGGTGTACATCACATCGCGCTTGTATCTGGTGATGGAGTTACCACTGTAGTACATGTGAGCTAGAATCATATTCTCCCTGGAAAAATATGCACAAATTATTTACACAAACAATTGAACCCACACGAATAAGACATCTGTACCTTTTTGTGTAATTCAAGCTGTCGAACACAATATCGACAAGTGGACTCGCTGCGTCTATGCCCATCTTCTCATGTTATAAATAATGATACTGCGCATTTTCGATAATTATCTGCGTTAGATTGTCGCACTAAGATGTAATACGTAGTAAAACGGAAATCACCTGGGACCATGGCCTGACATCACTCACCATCTTCCTGCGTGAGGAGATTGATATGTAATAAGTTTTCTTGGGAATGCAACGGTCTGTTAAAATCCCTATGTCGTGGATTCAAACGCAGATGTTACTTTTTCCTGGCACATAATGAGCACGCAAAATAACACCAGGTGTGATTGTATACAATGGTAGCTCTCAAGTCATGCGGCTCTCTTCAAGAGCATTGTAGCTGATCGATTCAAAAATTTCGAAGCAAAACACTCAATTGAGCCCGAAAACAAGTCCAACATGCGGCGAAAATACACGGTCCGTAGTAAATGAACTATCCCAGAATGATGTATGATACAATCCGGGTACGTTATCGTTAGCCGTGACATCAACTGACAATACAATCCCCATAAACATGCTATTGTTTTTGCAAGCCATTCAGACGCCCATGCTTATTCACCCACCATACACATTTCTACAAGCTTCCACCTGTCATCGAACAATGCTAGTGATATTGTAAATCAATCCTGAGGTTGCAATATGGATCAATATAGCGGGTTTCCATGTTGTCCCTGGCCTCAGGGAAGTAGACGCCTCAGGGAAAGAACTGTACTCGTGCCGCCCATTTTTCAGGATGTCCACAGCGCCCTGACTTCTGTAGCTTACATAGACAAAGTGCGCCACGTACCGAAGTTACGGTCAGCGTGCGGTGCATGGATGGACCAAAGACGTCCTGGGCCCGGTATGTGTCCTAAGGGCGCTACGCAGACGTCTGAAGGGCGTCCCTAGGGCGCCTGTACGGCACTCTTAGAACGGTTTCGGCGCACCCAAAACAGGTACTATGGGCACCCAAGACGGTCTAAGGGCACCTCAGGGACGGTCTAAGGGTGTTAAACGAGGTAATAAGGGCGCCACAAAGTCGTTTCAAGGATGCCCCTCAGACGTCCTGAGACCTTCCTTGGCGTTCTTAGGACGTGTGTGTGGGGGGGGGGGGGAGACACTCGTAGACGTGATAGGCGCCATATTGGTGTCCTTAGGTGCTCAAGTCATTCTAAAGGCGCCGTTAAGTTGCTTGGTGGCGAGCTTAGAACTTCTTTGGGACGTTCGAAAGCGCCCGCTCTTCGGGTGTCCCTCAGGTGCCCCTCAGATGCCCCTCGGCTGCTTCTCGTGTGCTCCTCGGGTGCTCCTCGGATACCCTCGGGTGCTCCTCGGATACCCTCGGGTGCTCCTCGGATACCCTCGGGTGCTCCTCGGATACCGTCGGGTGCTCCTCGGATACTCTCGGGTGCTCCTCGGATACCTTCGGGTGACCCTCGGATGCTCGTCTGGTGCTCAAATACGCCCAAAGATGATCTAAGGGCGATATCCAATACACATTCGTTCTCAGGGCGCCTTAAACTACGTTCTAATAGCGCCTCATAGCTATCTGCAAGCGGTGCACCTGGATCGGCGGACAGGTATTGAGCTACACCAATTCCCTGAGCCCATCGGTGTTGTCGGCTCCTAAGCTGTTAGAGGGTCGCAAAAGTTGATCCACGTCTCGTAATTACTGAGTCTTTAAAACAAAATTGTCACTCGAAATCGTACTGACTGAGCAGCTCTGGCGCAGCCTGCAATCGCCCCCTATTTTGATCTTGCGTGAGATTATGGAGTATCCGTCGGTAGCAGACTTTGGTGTATCCAAATTCATTGAGCACCCTTTTCGCTGGTGCTTTGCTGATGCCCAGCTGATCAACGATTTCTTGCAGCTTGGAACGCCTATGTTTAAAAACCATTTTCTCAGCCTGACGCTGAACGCGCAGAGTGCGCTCGCTCCTGGGAACCCCCGGGTGATGACTGTTCAAAGGTGCTTGTTTGCCCAGTGCTGAAGCGGCGAAACCAACGGCAAATGGCCGGGAGGGACGCAGCATCACCAGCATTGGCTTTGACCAGGAACCTACGCACCTAAGGAAGGTCTTCGGCAGCGAAAAATAACCTCGCTTTGGAATTACATTTTTCGACTCATTTTCAGCGACAGACTTGCGCCGCCCCGCTCAGTGACCGAGGAAAAACAGACAAGGATGAACGTCCTAGTGCATGATGTCCTAGTGCATCCAGTAGTATCTTTTGATTCCAGATCGAATGCGCTTTCAATTGATGGGAAATTATTATGCATCACGTGCTTACGACAGTTTTTAATGAGGGTCGGCAATGAAAACTGTCGTACGTCGTACTGTCGTATGTCGTATGTCGCTTTGTTCCATATCATCACGTTGTGTGTCTTAAGAAAACAAGGTTATTCTTCTTTACCTGGCATATCTGGCCGCCGCCGAGTACAGCCGGCCCAACGATGAGCCGTTGACGCTGGCTGCGTCAGACCCAGTGTAGTTGGAGAGCATGCTGACTAGGTTGGTGTGACTCAGCTGAGAAGGCGTCGGGACGTGCGCCAGTTGACGGCAGACGGCGTCCAGCATGTCCCCCTGCCAACGGCCAACGGGCGGCCAGCAGTCACGGCCCACCCGGCCAACGGTACATCAGCTGGCTGCAGCCACCACAGTCCCACCACCGGCCGACCAACGGTACATCAGCTGGCTGAAGCCACCACAGCCCCACCAGACCAACGGCACATCAGCTGGCTGCAGTCACCACAGTCCCACTATCGGCCGACCAACGGTACACATCAGCTGGCTGCAGTCACCACAGTCCCACTATCGGCCGACCAACGGCACATCAGCTGGCTGAAGCCACCACAGCCCCACCAGACCAACGGCACATCAGCTGGCTGCAGTCACCACAGTCCCACTATCGGCCGACCAACGGTACATCAGCTGGCTGAAGCCACCACAGCCCCACCAGACCAACGGCACATCAGCTGGCTGCAGTCACCACAGTCCCACTATCGGCCGACCAACGGTACACATCAGCTGGCTGCAGTCACCACAGTCCCACTATCGGCCGACCAACGGTACACATCAGCTGGCTGCAGTCACCACAGTCCCACCACCTGCCGACCAACGGCACACATCAGCTGGCTGCAGCCACCACAGTCCCACCACCGGCCGACCAACGGTACACATCAGCTGGCTGCAGCCACCACAGTCCCACCATCGGCCGACCAACGGCACATCAGCTGACTGCACGGCAAATCAAACGGCATACACTTTTCCCACTTTTTGCCAACCGCTCAGTCCAGTGGTCAAACCGAGTCAAAGGTCCAGTGGAAGGTAAGCGCCTCCTGTAACATCAGGTATCAGCAATCTAAGCCCTCACGTGCATCGAATTAATTGGAGACGGAACCGCAAAAAATATACACCAAAGGGTAGCTGGAATTCGTACAAATGCACTGACATACTTCATTTAGCCTCATGACGTGCATGACCAATGACAAATGGATCAAGTCACGTAGCATTTTTAGCATGTTAGTTGCCTCCCTCCTCACCCCCTCCCTCAGTCATGACCGTGGCCTCCTAGTCAGTGATTATTATCCGTTGCTTTAGCATCGCTGGGGGAGGGACGAACTTGGTTCCTCCGATGGTGGTTCCGCAGTCACCAATGGGCGCCATCCCCAAGGAAAATGTATTAGAAGAGGCCTTGAAAGATCGAGTAACGTTCCAAGGGTTCACACCAAGCATAACACGCGATCACTTGTAAAAGCTTTAAAATGATCACATGGAGAGCAAGGAGATACGATTGACCACATAATTCATAATTAGGTTATATAGTTGATCTATAATGCAGCCTGTGCCAATACGCTGACCGGGTCGATCACAATCAACGACCTCATTTGACCTTGAGGTCACCAATGAGATGAAATGGTCCAAGAAAATCTTAAAAACCCAGGCATGTTAATGTCATGAGCACATTCATTCCAGCAGAACATGCAGGAGCTCTCACTCCTGAAGAAACTTGAACACAAATAACCCAAAATGGTGTCATGGTTAGAAGACCGGACCTGATCTGACGTGACCGATTATTAAGCCAAGGTTCCGCCAATAAAAATATATTCTATGTCATGACACACGATGATGTGCCGTCTCTCGTCATCTTCCGCTGGTCGCTGCGAAGCAAACTGAGAATGGCATCTACCCATGAAAACTGCGAAACTCAAATTCCACAAAATAGATGACGTCATTGTTCAAGCGTTGCTTCGGTTACCAGTGCGGCGGTAGCCCATTCGGGAGGTTGCCGAGAGCGCAACGCCATGCAGAGTCGGTCCAGGATCAGGCGCAGGCGATCCTGGAACTTTGGGTGCGAGATGAGCACGCCGCTCGGGTACTCGGAGCTGGACAGGCGCGCCACGTATTTGGTCTCATCGCAGGCGGGCAGACAGCCGCGCCAGGCGTCAGCGGCCATTGTGGTGTTCCTGGTCCTGTCGACTGGACAATGTGCCGACAGTCAAAACACAGGGGAAACAGCGCTCTTACGCCGCACAGAAACTACACTTACGAGAGGGCCTGAAGTCGATTTGCTTGTACGGTTTAAGGTAATTGGACCAGCATGCCAAAATCATGGATGGGGTGGTGGCGTCGTAGGAGCATTTTGAGAACCGCAGCATTGCGTTCTTTCAACACTTGTAAAAAGGTATGGTCGCTGTCTGGAGCCTAGCAACCATGATTTATCGAGATGAAGTTTTGCTGAAGGTGGTTAAATACATACACTTGAACAGAACTCCCAGGATTTCTTGTCTGGATCTGACGTTGTTTTATCTTGTCTGATCAGTAAGGATCTGACGTTGTTAAAGTGCAGATATAAAGAGGTAAGTGCACATTCCTTTTGTTCTGCTTCCACCCAAGCTTAAACAGATCAGGATCTTGTCACCAGACGACCACAAGCGGAGACATAGCTGTGTGCTTCAAGGCAAACGGAAGGAATCAACAGTGAAGTAAGTAGTGTCTTGAATTGAGGATGGATGTTCATTTTACTTCAATTATACGCCATGTGATAAATATGCACCTGTTACGTAATCGATATAATTAGATAAACTGCCTTCACGAATACCTACACAAACTGGCATGAGACACATCTGAGCATCAAACTATTCGTACATGGCAGTTGCTATAGGGATGTACAGTTATATAATGGCTTGCATTTTATAGCTAGACATAAGATCCGACAAACGCTGATACATTCAGAGGTAGCAGTAAAGCACAGCACTTATATTCAGTTGGGCAAAGCACCACATTTCAGAATACTCACGCAGAGTTTTCCTCAGACACCGTAGGTCCTTTTCGTGACATATTTTGGCGTTGCCTGGCAACAAGACACGACAGCATATTTAAGACACGGAACAAGACACATGCATAGGTGTAAGTTTATGAAAATTATTTGGAGGGTACAATGCATGAAGGTGATGGACGGGCCCAAATGGATTGCGTGACATACCACAAAGGGCCCCATGTTAAAGTTGAAAGTATTGGGAGGGCAAAGCCAGCATTGAGGGAGGACGCCAAATTTATACCCTCCCAAAAAGCCTACAAAGCTACACCCCTGGACCCATGGTGCCGTTGCCTGGCAACAAGACACGACAGCAATGTAGAACAGTAGGAATACAATTCGTCAGAAATATTCAAAATTAGTTCAGAATCTTTTGCTGGGCGGCAAATAAATCAGAATAAGCTGCAGAAGACAGATTAGCGCAGACCTAGCCCAGTATCGGGAGGCATTAGGGGCACTGGATGAGCGAGAACAAGAGACGAGCTACAGGGCTCCCCTGCTGCGGTCACGGGATCGGGCACGGGGTCGGGCACTGGAGCGGGCACGGGATCGGGCACGGGAGCGGGCACGGGAGCGGGCACGGGAGCGGGCACGGGATCGGGCACGGGATCGGGCACGGGGTCGGGCACGGGATCGGGCACGGGAGCGGGCACGGGATCGGGCACGGGAGCGGGCACGGGGTCGGGCACGGGAGCGGGCACGGGATCGGGCACGGGAGCGGGCACCATCCCGCCACAGGCAGCTGGTGGACCGAACGCAACTGCACTTTCTTAGCAGCCCATGAAAACATGAATATTATTGCGTCCAATTTTTGCGCAGGTGCAGGGATTTGAGTGATAAGCAAATCCTAATGGCCATCTTCCAGACATGGCTCATCTGCTGGGTGTGGTGTACGCGCGTTAAACGTAAGTGCACTGCACCGAATCGTCGAGTAAGCACAGGTGCCACACCGTCTCGTGGTCCTTGTTGTCCTACAGCCTCCCCGCTCCAACCATTCAGCGCGGCACTCTCCATCGGACTGACCCTAGCCACGCATTCGCCCGGCTTCGGGGCACGCAGATCACGTGGCATGATGACATAGCCACATGAATGGTGGCTGAATGGCTGGCCCTTAGTGGGTGTCGACGGGACCAGCACTAGCTAAATTCCACCATATAAATAAACAGAGATCACACATCTCAAGCATAATATGGTGTTGATCGCTGCTAATATCAAAATTATAAGACGAAGCCTAATCCTGAGTGAGGTAATTATGACGCAAAACACACGAAAACGTTATTGAGACTTCAAAGGCGTGATGGTCGTGCCGGGTCGAACAGGCGCGGGTAGCTCATATCAACCGGCTTCTATATACCCGCTCGGGCTTCTTCCCCTCCAGTAATAAAGCCGGCTGAACTTTCTTTTTGTTCCATGTTTCACCCAAACTTAAAATAACACCAGATGACCATAAGCAGGGACATAGTTATGGGCTCCAATGCAAACGGAAAGAAACAATAGTAAAGTAAGCAGTGTCTTGAATTGAAGAGGGATGTTCATTTGACTTCAATTATACGCCATGTGATGTATATATATGTATATATATATATATATATATATATATATATATATATATATATATATATATATATATATATATATATATCTATATATATATATATATATACCATGTGCAATAATGAACACTTATCGCTTGCCACGAGGGTACGATCCAGCTCCGATTTCCTCACCCGGAGCACATTGCAGCACATGGCACACTGCAATGACACCAACTCGGCCGTGGCGCCAGTGCCGTGAAAGCGCGCCCTTTCCGCCGAACGCACCGGGCATGTGGTGCGCGACGCAGCCGCAGCGGCGGTGCACCGCGCCCGTGGCGAAGCTCAGCAGACAGTTGGGCAGCGTGTACGCGGTCGCGTCGCTAAATGGCAGCGTCAGCTCGTGCTCGGTGAAGCAGTTGCGCTCACGCGGACTGAACGTCTGCTCGGCCTCCGCTGCGGGCCAGAGGCTGTCACACACTTCGGCCGTCGTGTGCGTGCTTCATTCATCGTCGTCATCATGGTGTCAAATCATGACGTTAGTTGTAATCAGTCCTACGAGTTCGTTGAAACGCGTTTTTTTTTCAGAGTGTTGCGAAAGCACTAGGCGCTAAAATCATGGCACCTATCTGAGATATGTGGAGTGACATTGGGGTGAAGGATACAAATAAGTACACGTTTCGTAATGGGATATGTTCTCATTATCCCTAACCGCCGCCGTCACAGATTATCTGTAAAGCCACCGCTCAGTCCAGTATGGGACGTGACCCCAATTTACTGCGACATGAGGCCATTGCCAACTGTGTCAAATACATGGGTTTCTAATAAAAGCTATGAAGATGGCAAGCCACCACCCGACCGCCGTCATCGCTCAATCCGTTGCCGTGTGGCAGGAGGTGAAGCTTCGTCGGTGGCTGGAATCCTGGAGCATTCTGGCAGAGGTGTTTTGAAATGTTGTTGAATGGTTTATTTCTGAGCCAATGTGATTTGGACATTCTATAATTAGGTGTGCCGAACATTTTCGTTTGGGCAGCCATAAGAACATTCAGGAGATGTGCATTTTTGTAATTCGAAATAGATGGGAGTTTAGATGAGACATATCAACCCCAAGTCTCGTGTGGAGGCAGTTTCCTTTCTTTGATCCAAAAGAGTGGAATTTTGGTGGACTGGGCACACCCAACTGCTGCGTAATCACAGTTTAAGGATATGTGCTGGAGACAGCGTGTGCTTTCGCTTGGGGTGTTCCAGAAACGTCCAGTAGCTGGGAAGAATATTTTTTTGTATAGTATGGTGTGTGGCTTGCAGCTACTTTGTGATGGTTGGCGAAACGAAGTTCCCTTCCTATCTCATGAAGACGTGTTTGAGGTATGATAGTACGCACATAATATGGTGTGTTCTGTTCTGAGTCGCTCAACATGTGATAGAGTGTCAGCTTGTGTATGCGTCGTCTGGTATATGGTGAGGTCCATCCTGAGTCAAGTCGAATTTTGTCAGTAGATGACATCTAAAGTGTGTTTGGTTACTAATCGTCCTGCTCTGGCTTGGTGTTTGATGGTGTTATGGTGTTTATCATATCTAGAATCGATCTGGGATGTATTGCGCAGTAGGGTACAGTCGACCGAGTGATCGGTTGACTTTTGTTTGCAAATAATGTTTAAATGCTCGTGAAAATGGAGATTTTGGGAAAAGGTGAGTCCAAGATGGGAACGTGTGTTATGCTTTGATATGCTATCATCTCCAAATATCGATGCTATCGGACTGTGCTGACGTCTGTATGAAAAAGTGTGTTGATTTTTCCGAAGTGTTGAAGGCGATTCCCCATTCTAGACCGTATTTATGTATCTCGTCTCAGTCGTGTTGAAGTGTCCGTTGCACAGCGTCAAGGTTGGTGGACGTGTGAGAGGCACACAGCGTAGTGTCGTCTGCAAGGAAAGGAATGTCATGTGTTGTACGTCTCGCACGTTGGTTAAGATACATTAGCGCTAATTAGGGTCCTGGGACAGAGGCTTGTAGACATCCCACGTTTATAATTTGTGTCGTTAAAAGAACTCCCCGATCCGTACCCGTTGTCTTTTCTTTTTAATAGACTTGATTGCAACCAATCATGAAGTAAATCAGCAAGTTCAAATTGATTTTTGCATTTGAAGAGGAACTTTTTGTGCCGGATCCTGTCAAAATAGCGAGAGATATCGAGATAGATGACAGCAAAGTCAGGTGCAGAGTCTATTGATTTGTGCAGGTTGTGCGTCAGGTACAGTAGCTGCTATTCTGTGCTGTAGTGCGACGATACCAACTCTGTTTATCTGCAAGTAGATGATGTTTTATAAGATGGCGGTGGGTATGTCTGAAGACGATTGTCTCGAATGTTTTTGACAATGCTGAGATAATATTTATGGGACGATGGCAAGTACAGTCTGAAGGAGACCCTTTGTGTTTGTATATTGGCCTACTGTCTGCTTTCTTGAATCTACTTGGACTGAATAACTTCCGTAAGGGATGTAATGAATAACTTTGGGAGGGGTTCTGGGATCATAATGGCAAATACTTTTAAAAGATTGACTGTAATTTGATCTGGGACAGTGAATTTATTTGCACTTAGGGGAGTGATTATTCTAAGAACCTTCCATCCGTCAGTTTTGTCAGTTTGGATTTCCCCATTCCACATGCCCGTACAGCCTACTGTGTAACCACTGACGAACAATACATGCGGGAATACGCGACAGAGTTGTCCTTAACAATTAAAAATAGCAGTTGTATAATACATAACATGTCGCACAACTCATCTAACATAACGCTCATCACACATGCTCGCTGGAACAGTACATGAAATGAGCAGACCGACAAAATGCCAAATACCAAATAACTTACCGGCGTAGTGAAATAAATGGCATACCTTGCCATCGCAAACCATATCAGTCGGTATAAGGTAGCACAGTAATCAAACACGTCTACCGAAAACATACCTAACCTGGGAATCAATGTAACTACAGTGCTCCCAATCTATGCATTGGCTCGACAATAATGCCACACCGATGCTGTGAAACAAGAATAAAAAGGTAAGAGATACTCTATTGACATTTCTACAATATTGGCTTACTGCCGGCTGGATAACGGCTTACATGCGTCACCCAGCTCAGCTGGCTCACGAGGCCGACCGGCACACAGGCTATTCCTGCGCGGGAGAGGGCAGGGACAGACAGGGTAGGATTCTGTACCCTCTAAGACCTCGAACACTGAACGTGTTATTCAGTCTATAAAACGCCACCGATATTCCTTCTTGCAACCGCCATTTCGCCGTAGCAATTAGCTGGACGATTTAAGTTGAGTGCTCCAAACCTTGACTGCACAACAATGCAAACTTTGCTCACTTACGTATTCTACAAAGCTCTGCTCAGCATTGACTTCCGATACAGCTCTCTTATTTTGTGAAACATTGCATTTTTAAGGTTACGTTGTCTATGAACACCGTCCAATGACCGTCCTGCGGCTGTAAATGCCGCACCACACCTGCTATCGTGAGACTTTACTGTGACATGCATGGTAAGATTGTGACTGTGACTTTACTGTGACATGCATGGTAAGATTAATGGTAGACATGCATGGTAAGATTAATGGAACCTGCGTGTTGGTGTTGGTGGCCTGCTGCCTGTTGCTATGGAATGTTCCAGCTTGGAGCTGTTCCGTGCACAAATTGGACCTCATCCTTTTGACAAGATAATTCCGAACTTCGACCACGCTTAGCTCTGGCTGCTCTACTTCGCTTGCGTGTAATCTAGCCCAAGTGATTCAGGAATACAACACAAAAACCTCAGCTTATCTCCAGACAGAAATAGAGATTAGACAGCTTCAGCAGTATTTTGTAACCTCAAGAGACCGAATCGTGATTTGAGTCATAATGCAGACAGAACAGGTCGAGGTGGCAGGCTTAAAATAAGATCGTCTTTAAGACATTCATCTTGGCTGTTGCCATGTTAGTTTATTTTCCTTTGCTATCATATTTTAATAGTATGATAAACATGCAGCATGCGTTTCGGGCTAGAGGAATATCAGTGCTTCAAAGAAGTGATTTTATTTTGAAACATTTTGGTATAAGCGAACCTCTGAGCCACACTTGGCCAAGACACCCCAAAGCATCTGACACAAGAACTCTGACACAAACGCTGACCTTCAGAGGAAAATTGACCCCGACACAAACACTGATCATTTACAGAAAACTTGATCCCGACACAGACTTATGCAGGACACTATCCTGACACAAACCTTTCGAGACCACTTGACCACAACACATACCTTTACAGGACACTTGACCCTGACACAAGCCTTCAGAGGCAACTTGACCTCGACACAGACCTGTGGTGTACACCTGCTCTGCAGTGATGCCGATGAACATCTCCGTGCCGGGCGAGATAGCCAGACCATTCTCTCGTACCTCAGGCATGTCGGACGGCGCATGTACCAGTGCCTGTGGGGGCAGCTCAGTAAAAACTGCCATTAGTGATAACTCAAGTATTTGGTTCCTGGTTTGTGAAGACGATCAGCAGGCCATTCGGCATTTACTAAAATGGTGCGAATTGAGCTTCCAGGTGGCTAGTCTCCAGAGGTGGATACAGAGGGGTGTAGGTGGCATGTGCCCATCCCTCATGGGGTGGCGCCTCTCCAATCCGAAGTCAGATGCAGGGCACACACCCCTCCCGTTCAACATAACTTTTAAGCCAAAGGTACCTGTCTGAGAGAAAAGGTGCCCTTCTTGGAGGAAAAGGTGCCCCTAGGGAAGTTGGAGTGCTCGCCACCCCCCACCCCGCTGAACTTCTTCAGCCAAAGGCGCCCTTCCAGGGGCTCTCGCAATGGCGCCCCTCAGAGGAATTGTTCGACTACGGACGCCCCCCTCCTCATGAACCCCTTCCCCTCATCGGTGAACACCTGCAATGATCTGACCACATGTCCTCAGACATAAGGATCCATCATTTTTTTACGAATAATATCTATATCTATATGCAGAATAGTTTGATTCAAGAACGTGGTCCAGAATCTCCAACATCCCTGGGATTCTCCACTCTGTCTCCCGTCGTCTGACTTCCATGTTGAAACATTCAAATTTCATCCCGGTCCCGTACATTTAGTGTTGCCATTGACGGACCCCTATTGATGCAACATCTGGCTAGCATGCAAACAGATACAACACCATAATGGGCCTATGTGATACAGGATAGAGAGGGCAACCGTAAACCCGCCCCGTCTCGGGGGTCATTATGCCCCCCACCCCCACCCCCTAAGGTTTTCCGCAGATATTTGAAAAATAACGCGCGGCAGCGGGCCGAAATTGGGCACACCTTTCCCTACATCAATTTTGCATGTTATGTAAAAATTTTGAGGTTAGGTCGTCTACGGTCCACGAGTTATTCAAGGTTAAGTGAGGTCACCTCCAAAAAAGTTCAACCAGTTGTCACGCTTTAATGTATAAAGATATTTGAATGAAACTTTCAGCGTTTGCTTATCTTTAGGGATGCAACAAACGCAGGAGAAAAATTTTTGATTTGGTCGTTTTCGATGACGTATTAGTTTAGCATATTTCCCCAGGTATGGATCGAAGGTTCTGGCTAAAGTAAGCATTTTTATGAGAACGAGTTGACTTAAGGCAACGTTTCGCGGTCCGCTCTATTAATTATAAGACTAAAAAGTGTCACAAATTGAAACTCAAGATTTTTTTACTTAAAAAGTGAAATATTGATTTTTATGTGGACAAAAAAAGTATGACCATGACCGATTTCGCCTTCCTTTATAAGAATGGCAGTCCTGATCCCATAGACCCCCCTAGTGACGTAATTTGTATGGGGAGGGCAACATATTGGGGGTGGTTTCGGGTCTTATTCGTCGAGTGCTTTCCGATGACACCACTTTCGTTTTCGTGCAACGCTTAGTTTAGAAATTAGAAATCACCCCCCCCCGAGACAGGGTGTGAGGATCTGACCGGAAAGACGAGCTAGTGCGGATGGCAAGTGCCGGTTGCGATGCGAGGTGCATTGAAAGCCGCCCGCACATAGGAACTCCACCGCAAATCCCATTCTTTGAACAAATATTAAGAGTACTTCAGAATATATATTGTTATGTACGCTACCGCATTTCAATCGAAAGGAGTGGATTTGGGTCTGAGTGCAAAAATATACAGAACGTGGTATGCTGTGCTACAACGAGAAACTTTATTGAAAGCTGCCCGCGAGCGGAATTGTCGCTGCGAACTCGTTTTTTATACTGAGGTTAGATGCACTTCATGAAGAATATTATGATAGCAATTGGTAAGCATCGATATTATAGGAGGACATATCACTCTGAGTGAAGAAATTAGCACGTTAAATACATGAGGCAAACCAGTGAGGCTTCAAAAAGGCGTCAGTCAGACTGTCCCGGGCCGTGGCCACTTAAATGAACCTGTGTACGATATACACGGGAGCAGACAAGCTCGGACTGGGGCCGCTCAGATGAACTTGTGTATTATATTCATGGGTGTAAGTAGAAGATGGGTCGGGTCGGAAGATTCATGGGTCGGAAGAAGAAGAAACACCCAATAAGCACTCCATGTCCCCAGCAAATCGTACCTTTAATCCGACGGATAGATACTGGGAGTAGTAGTACTTGTTTCGTTGGACGTCGAATAGTACCGTGAGGCCGTGGCTTTCTCCAGAGGCGGTGTAGAGTTTCTTGGTGTATCTGGAGCCGATTACGTCATGGCATATGACTAGTGTCCAAGTGTGCTGGGAGTGGAAGAGTGGGTCTGGCCAGGACGAGGGGAGCATCCGGTCTCACTCAGGGTGCATCAGAACATCTCACGGAAGAGTGTTCAGGTGATGCCTTAGGGTCACATGGAATCAGAATGTCGTAACCGTCTTACGTGTCTTTTGATAGCCGTGTGGTCGTCTTCGCCCATTTCGTGATCATTGTGTGTTAATAATAATAGTGTTCGGCTGAATATGTACCTCGTTCTTCAAATTGTGTGAAAAACTGCACCCAGCGTGCGTTACAACTCTGAAGGTAGCACCCATGCTATCAGTCAAGAGCAGTGATAGTCTGCTGGATACAGATCAGTCATGGGTACAGATGGTCTACTTGGCACAGGCTACAGTCACGGGCAGAGAGTTCGCTGGGTACAGGTCACGGGGTCACGGACAGAGACAGCCTGTTGGGCACAGGTCACGGTTACTGAGAGACAGTCTGCTGGGCACAGGTCCCTGTCCCGGGCAGAGAGAGTCTGCTGGGTACAGGTCACGGTCATGGGCAGACAGTCTGCTGTATATAGGTCACGGTCACGGACAGAGACAGTCTGCTGAGCACAGGTCACAGGTAGACTATTTACATGCAGACAATTGTCTTACAATCTTATAGGTGGAACACGGTCGGGCATGCTTATAGATGTCCCTAGCAGGTTTTCAGTTGGTTAGATGAATGGAATTGCTGATTAATCATTAATGGAATGTGATCTAGAAAAGCAATATACAAATCAGTCTAGCAGATATTGCAGTCTCCTCCACTTTGTTTCAGTTCTTCATTCTTCAGTTTGCTGATGCTCTGCACTCATAAAAAACATATAAACATTTAATCAACTCCTCGTGATTAACAAGTTCGTGAAATGACTTCGCCGCCCATTTTATGCAACGGAACTTCTTGTACGTGCATGTTTCAATTAAGGCCAGCTAATAGTCTGGAAAGGTGGTAGAGAAGGTTTTGGAACTTGGGCATTCGTAGACATCAGTTCCCAAAACAAATGTATGAAAGCTCCAGATGAGCAGCGGATGTGGGGGAAATCACTGGGGTTCGTAAATGGCCGAGCGATGAGACGGAGAGGAGGAAGCTGTTCCAGAAGAGTGCATTCAAGTATAAGCCACTGGGAATTAGTAATTGTATTGGAGGCATGGGGATGGCAGGTTAGTCATGAGAGCAGGATCGAATGAAGTCGGGAGCTATATAGCTTGACTCGAATATATTTGGAAATCGAGATTATAGAGGCGAATCATGTCATGCATCTATCTCATATTACTGAAGTGCAAACCTGTCGTCATTCATACATGACACTACCTCCAAACACACGCAATGCCCATGTACACAAATTCGCGATATTTTCCATATTAGTGACCAAGTTCCAAGTGGTTGTACTATGGCCATGACTTGACTCTTAAGCAGTACGGAGCCAACATTGACTAACTTTTTTTTGCAACCTAGAAATGTACTCTGGCATTTCCGGATATCTACCTGAGCTTATGGTGTTCAGCTAAATTGAGGTTAACATTTTTATTCAACACCACGCCTACTTACTCCGGAAATGCTAGGAAGCTTTACCGCATCTAAGACGCCGCAGTGTTAAAATGAACCACCGTGAGCCTCCAATAAAGGGATGCAAGTAACGACGCACACAAATAAGTGTCCACTGTAGCCCATGTGCTTGCCACAAATAAGTTCCCAGCGGTCGAGCTTCCAGACACGACAATAGCACCATTTTCTTTGGGAAATAATCCACCGAAAGCACGCAAATGGATGACCACGCTCATTACTGGCTTGCACACTGCCACGTCCAGCTAGAACCACTCAAATGGTGACGGGCACACACTGATGATTCGGTAATGTGTGGGTCACCGGTGACAATTGGCACTCACGACTATTGCCTGCGGCGAGCAATTCATTGATTAGCTTGACGTGGGGAGGCGGGCAGACTACCAAGGACACGCACAACACGCGAATGACATTACCACTTGTGGTGCACCGCGCTGCACACCATTGGCGACACTGTCGGCTCGGAATGTCGCCGGAGTGTGCCGGAGTGTGCCGGAGTGTGCCGGCGTGTGCCGGCTCGGAGTGGCACTGCGCCGCGATCGATTCGATGGCGCTCACATGCGGCCGACTCACTGGTGGTGTCGCCAGTCGGCGTTGAAGACGCAGCAGAAGCCGAAGTCTGTGTGTCGCTGCTCGAACAGGTCGCCGCACGGGTAGGCGGCGCCCCGCCACGAGCACGTCACCAGCAGCTCGTCGCAGGGGGGCGACGTCTGCGGCGGTCACGTGCCGCTCGGTTAGGCGGACGGCGGTGACGCGCCTGGCGTCATCGCACACCGACACGAGCCTCGGCTTCGGGCGCCATCGCAATCTGACACGCGCCCCGGCTTCGGGCGCCGTCGCAAATCGACACGCGCCCCGGCTTCGGGCGCCATCTCAATCTGACGCGACAGACTGCGATCAACTCGCTGCGTTCTGGGCTGGTCTCCTGACTGATCAGACTGCCACAACACCAACCTGTGACATGACTTGTGTGGCTACTCTAACATTCAGAAATCCGACGCTGTTGTTTATTCATAATGTGTATTGTGTGCTGTTCGATTACAAGCCATAGACTCAGCTCTGTTCTATCTTGTGTGATCAGTGCATTATACAATATATCGATTTGTAATCATTGTAGCATATAATGAGTGTGAGTATGCTTTCGATTATGAACTTCCAGCCAGCTAGCCACCATTTTACGAGGCAAACGTATAACATTTTCAGAGCATCCACAGCTGCACACTACACCAACTCACCAGTTCACATCCTCAGCGTCACTCCACACCACTCATCAGTTCACATCCTCAGCGTCACTCCACACCATTCCCCAGCTCACATCCTCAGCGTCACTCCACACCACTCACCAGCTCACATCCTCAGCGTTACTCCACACCACTCACCAGCTCACATCCTCAGCGTCACTCCACACCACTCACATCTCAGCGTCCCCACCCCCTCACCAGCTCACATCCTCAGCGTCACTCCACACCACTCACCAGCTCACATCCTCAGCGTCACTCCACACCACTCACCAGCTCACATCCTCAGCGTCACCCCACCACACCATTCCCCATCACATCCTCAGCGTCACTCCACACCACTCACCAGCTCACATCCTCAGCGTCACTCCACACCACTCACCAGTTCACATCCTCAGCGTCACTCCACACCACTCACCAGCTCACATCCTCAGCGTCACTCCACACCACTCACCAGTTCCCATCCTCAGCGTCACTCCACACCACTCACCAGTTCACATCCTCAGCGTCACTCCACACCACTCACCAGCTCACATCCTCAGCGTCACTCCACACCACTCACCAGCTCACATCCTCAGCGTCACTCCACACCACTCACCAGCTCCCATCCTCAGCGTCACTCCACACCATTCACCAGCTCCCATCCTCAGCGTCCCTCCACACCACTCACCAGCTCACATCCTCAGCGTCACTCCACACCACTCACCAGCCCACATCCTCAGCGTCACTCCACCACTCACCAGTTCACATCCTCAGTATCACATCCTCAGCGTCACTCCACACCACTCACCAGCTCACATCTCTCAGCGTCACTCCACACCACTCACTCAGCTCACCAGCTCACATCCTCAGCGTCACTCACAGCTCACATCCTCAGCGTCACCATTCACACCAGCTCACTCCATCCTCAGCGTCACTCCACACCACTCACCAGCTCACATCCTCAGCGTCACTCCACACCACTCACCGGCTCACATCCTCAGCGTCACTCCACACCACTCATCAGTTCACATCCTCAGCGTCACTCCACACCACTCACCAGTTCAATGATGCGTGCAACCTCCTTTGTAGAGAAGTGTTGCGCCGTAGAGTGCTCCCCACAATCGTCGTCATCACACACCTCTGTGGCGTAGATGTCCTCCAGCACGTGCATCACGCGTGACTGCCACTCGCTCGTGTCGTTGAACATGATGCTGCAGACGACTGTGATTGTCTACAAGCCATAGATACATCTGGGTGGCAATACAAAATATCGCGCATCGTTTAGAGATAACAAGCACTTCCCTCCTGCAGAATTCGGTGCCAGGTCACCCCTGCAACCGGTCGAAATCCTAGAAGTCCAAGCCGATCCATCGATGAACACCTACACACTCACACGAAATCCCACATTCATCAATTACACAATTCATAATTTACAACATGACGTTCTGATATCCAGTACCAGCGATGCGACTGTAGGGATTTAGATGATACATGCATATGGATATGGATATGCCTACAGACGACCTGTCCAGCAATGGTCAAAGCAGGCCAATGGCTGGTAATTGCCTTGATCTCACCTTCCACATCACAATATAATGCACTAAAATGAATTCAACAACTATATAAGGCACCCTTCAACGCCCCTGCATTTATTCATTAATACCTTCTGCCACCCATTTGAGAGAAGTGCACCCGTTTCACTGGTCCCCTTCAGTGGTATCGGTAGTTACACGAAGCCACCCCAAGGTTGCGGTATGCACGCATAACATGTTATCGCCAAAGAAGCGCCCATTGCTGTAATAAAACAACCAATTCCATTAGAACGTCGGATAGTGTGGAAGACTGCCGAACATTCTGTGCGCAGCTCAAATTTGAATGTACTGTGCCCAACCCCGTCGGAATGCTGTTGCACCATTTGTTGAATTTGCGAACCGCAATCATGTACTAAAATGGCTTCTTCTTGAGTGAGATACCATGGGGTTGAGTAGTCTAGTGGTAAAGTGCCCGACTTCGAACCGAAAGGTTGTAAGTTCGAGTCTCACCTGTCGCTGCTCTTCGTCCGCAACCATTCGGTGTGTGAGATCGGCGATGCTATGCGCCCCAAAGCAGTCGATGCGTCGCAAAGCCAACAACCACCGAGTGAGACACCATCTGAACTCCTCTTTGGCGTCACGTGACCTGGCATGCTCCAACACCACAGTATTCCGAAGCGCATCAGTGACCAGATCTGACAGCTTCTGAAGTGCATCAGTGACCTGATCTGACAGCTTCTGAGGCACATCTGTGACCTGATCTGACGGCTTCTGAAACACATCTGTGACCTGATCTTACGGCTTCTGAAGCGCGTCTGTGACCTGATCTGACGGCTTCTGAAGTACATCAGTGACCTGATCTGACAGCTTCTGAAGCACATCTGTCACCTGATCTGACGGCTTCTGAGGAACATCGGTGACCTGACCTGACGGCTTCTGAAGCACATCTGTGACCTGATCTGACGGCTTCTGAGGAACATCTGTGACCTGATCTGACGGCTTCTGAGGAACATCTGTGACCTGATCTGACGACTACCCACCGGCCCAGCACGCGCAGCTGGTCCGGCGGTGCGCGGTCGCCGTCGATCTTGTTGATGTTGCAGATGGTGAGCGCCGGGAAGCGCACCCGGTGCACGGGGTAGTCGGTGTTGTCGATGGCGAGCAAGGTGGGCGTGCGGCGGTAGGTGTCGGCCACCCGGTAGATGAAGTACGTGCAGCAGGTGACCATGGCCGCCAGGATCAGCCCCCAGTACACTCTGAAACGGCCGCGATGTCACGTGGGATGGCTGAAGCCAATGCGGCGCGTGTCGTTTTTGGCCTCATGGCGCGTCGATTGTGCTGACCGGGTCAGAATTACGACGGTCGGGCGTACGACAATCCTCCATACGCTTTGGAACGATGGGGACGTCATCTGCTGTACCTGCTGTTATCTGCTATCTTGATGCAGAGGAACTGAAGAATAGATGAGGCTTCGTATGGGTTTGTAGTGGCCCAACTCTCAGAGATGTCGTGACTTGTCTTTGTGGACTGTCACCACGCTTGGCAGAGCACCACATGCAGTACGTCCATACTAATGCTGGCATACCACCTGTTGGTCACCACATTCGATGGATGCTATTCTGCTTGGTGTTTGCTGCTATTGAGGGCGTTGTGAGAAGAGCAATAGAGGACCTCGATATGGCATGGCTGCCATACATTTTGGTTAGTTTTTGATGTTGTCCATCGTCATAACACAAAATTATGCTTCTGGAACGGAGTTCCCACACTCGACGGCTCAACAGCTTTTTGTTTGTGGCAGAGAACAGGCAGTCTTGGAGACTTCCATGGCAACCATACGTAGGATACCAATACACCCAGAGATTGAATACTAACTCAACTACGATCATTCTGTCCCTCCGCATGTATATGATTTCTTTTCTCGAAGCAGCTTTCGAACACCTATCTTACCTTAAGTACCTACATGCACAACTCGCAACTTAATTAAGAACAGATTTTACCGCCAGGGTTTAGGAATTTTCCGCGGCCGACTTATCGATTTGGAATTTTCCGTCATCCAGAACTCCATCTTTCAATTGTATTGCCGAGGTGTCAATTTGCATCCGTTAATCTCCCAGAGCGACATATCATTAACTAACAGATGTGTGAGGTTTCATGCCATCACTACTAACTCCGCTACATCATTGTTGTATATCTGATGTGACAATTATATCTCAAAACAGATGTGGCTTTAAAATTCCATGATAGCGTATTCTCGTAGACGACAGAACGAGCTCACCATGCACGTCGTCTCAAAGCGCTACAGTTTCGCAGAAGGCATATAAATTGCTCATACCTGATAGCCATTCCCATGCAGCGTGCTTTGTACAGCGTCATCGACACACCACGCTATCGAATGGCTCACTTTCTCCAGTTGGTTTCGTCGTGTAAGTACTTGACGCCGTGAAGAGTAGTCGCGTTTGAGTATTTCTCCAACGCAGATGTGAGCGTCGCCCGGCTACCCTGTCGATGCCAACCAGGTTACGCCAGATCATCACATATTTCTGCAGTCATTGAACCGGGGTGTAGCTTTGCATGTTTTTGAAGGGCACGTGCCCCCCCCCCAAATGCTGGCTTTGCCCCTCAATAACTTAAGCTTTTAGTATGGGATCCAATGTGGTATGCATCCAATCCATTTGGGCTCACACATTGCCTTCATGTATTGTGCCTTCCCAATAATTTTCAGAAACCTCCATCTATGCTATTGAAGATACTCTGCACAGCACCTACCTTGAGTATGCAATACACGGAAACGCACAACACAAGACACAGGAACTGCTCGGCTAAACAAAATTGTTTTGGCTGATGGATATAGCGTTTTTCTTTCCGTATTAATTCCGAGCGTGCCATCGTACCCGCTTTGTCGGTGTGAGTGGGGCGTGGGCAGAGCTGTGGATGATATGCCCAGTATCTGTGACACAAAGTCATGTCTATTGTCTATGGACGTTGCGTTGGAGAGCATGAAGTCAACAGGCCATCCTTGACCTGCGACGGAACCACAGCGTGCAAAACTATAGGCGTGAATTTAACACTAGTGAAGTGGGGATCTATCTGTTAACAAATCAGTGATCATCAGTGCACAAGGCTATCTTCATCGGGCAGGAATAAGAATGAAGCGAAAGTGAATGATTAAAAATAATATTCCTTGGAGTATGGACGACTCGTGCTTTTGACGATGGAGCAGGAGGCGTGCTCCGCCTTCCCTTCTTTTTCGCGAATAACGGATGGAAAACAGGGACTGGGTGCTACAACCTTCAGACTCCCCCTCCCCCCGCAAGAAAAAGGCACTTATATATCTAGGTCGTCTAGAACCTCTATATCAGCTGGACAGCAACAGCTTACAGTTAATCCATATTAAGTATTACTCGTATATGAGGAACGTGAATCATATCAAGCATGTCGCACGCGCAATATGGCCGCGTGTATCGCGAATGAGTCATTATATTGCAGCCGCAGCTTATGCTGCTGTGTCACTGGCAAGTCCATGGACCGTGTTCGACTCCCATGCCCTCCACCAAACACCAATTGCTTGAGCTCAAGGTATAATTCGCCGCCCCCGGCCTTGCGTCTGGTTTTATGGACCCGTCATGACATTGGCAATTCGATAAAAATGGTGAGAAGTCTTTTATTTGGCACATCCCCAGATCAGATTGCTATATGGCCACCAGTACCCAGAATCAGCTATTATCCTTGAGTCCCAAATACCGACGGACGAACTGCTGCATCATTACACGATTCCCTGTGAGCAGCAATTTTCTGGATGAGCCCATTGCTTTTACCATGCGTATTTCATCGCACTCCATTTCTGTTCTTACTGATTCGCCGATTCATCATGTCATTGAATAATAACTGCCCATGCCTTGACATGATCATGGATGGCCCTTCAAAAATCACGTATTCTAAGTACGCAAGGACCTTCTGTTCCACTGTGTACACCAGTGCCCTCCAGAGGACCTTCTGTTCCACTGTGTAAACGAGTGCCTTCCAGACGACCCTTCTGTTCCACTATGCACGCGAGTGCCTTCCAGAGTGCATTGCCGGCGTTGATGTTCCAGCCGCAGATCTTCATACTCAATCAGGGACTTATGAGTGGACGCCAGTGTTGATGCAGATGCATGGGTGGATGACAATGATGCATACATTCATGTCAATGCTCACCTGCATACACGCCACGCCATTTTTCCTCATGCACAATCGTTCATGTCGCGCGAAAGAGTGTCCACGCAGAGTGTAAGAGAGGGTTTACATATCGTGCAAGAGGGGATCCACATAGCGTGTAAGAGAGGGTCCACGTAGCGCATAAGAGGGTCCAGGTAGCGTGTAGGAGAGGGTCAACGTATCGTGTAGGAGAGGGTCACGTAGCGCGTAAGAGAGGGTCCACGAAAGTGCTATGACACAACAAAAGGACGGCAGCTGATTAAAAATGAATCTTTGCACGAAGTCCTGCGTACTGGACTACCACGTGAGACCTGGAGCCCTGAATTATACATGACAAGAATAAGGGACCTGCTTTGTGACAGATGTTCATATGTGGTCATAAACAAGTGCTTCTTGACTATCATCAAGCCGTCTGCTTTCCCATGTCTTGCATCGCTATCTCTTGGCTGCCAAATGTTGAATCACAGTAAATATGACAATGCAAACCGCCCGCACCGGGAGATAATGCTATACCGTGTGCTAAATACAAATAATTGGATATCATTTGTGAACTGCTTGACCGGATATTGCCGAACAACCTGTGGCTGAGCGTCTGTAGTGACCTGTGGCTGAGCGTCTGTAGTGACCTGTGGCTGAGCGTCTGTAGTGACCTGTGTGACCTGTAGTGACCTGTAGTAGGAGCGAGTAACCGAAGCCATCACTGGCCGGCGACTACATACCTGAGCCTTCGGCGGTGGTGATGGATGGTGAGCTGTCTCCTGCTCTGTTACCTGAGCCTTCGGCGGTGGTGATGGGTGGTGAGCTGTCTCCTGCTCTGTTACCTGAGCCTTCGGTGGTGGTGATGGATGGTGAGCTGTCTCCTGCTCTGTTACCTGAGCCTTCGGTGGTGGTGATGGATGGTGAGCTGTCTCCTGCTCTGTTACCTGAGCCTTCGGCGGTGGTGATGGATGGTGAGCTGTCTCCTGCTCTGTTACCTGAGCCTTCGGCGGTGGTGATGGGTGGTGAGCTGTCTCCTGCTCTGTTACCTGAGCCTTCGGCGGTGGTGATGGATGGTGAGCTGTCTCCTGCTCTGTTACCTGAGCCTTCGGTGGTGGTGATGGATGGTGAGCTGTCTCCTGCTCTGTTACCTGAGCCTTCGGCGGTGGTGATGGGTGGTGAGCTGTCTCCTGCTCTGTTACCTGAGCCTTCGGTGGTGGTGATGGATGGTGAGCTGTCTCCTGCTCTGTTACCTGAGCCTTCGGCGGTGGTGATGGATGGTGAGCTGTCTCCTGCTCTGTTACCTGAGCCTTCGGTGGTGGTGATGGATGGTGAGCTGTCTCCTGCTCTGTTACCTGAGCCTTCGGCGGTGGTGATGGGTGGTGAGCTGTCTCCTGTTCTGTTACCTGAGCCTTCGGTGGTGGTGATGGATGGTGAGCTGTCTCCTGCTCTGTTACCTGAGCCTTCGGCGGTGGTGATGGATGGTGAGCTGTCTCCTGCTCTGTTACCTGAGCCTTCGGTGGTGGTGATGGATGGTGAGCTGTCTCCTGCTCTGTTACCTGAGCCTTCGGCGGTGGTGATGGGTGGTGAGCTGTCTCCTGCTCTGTTACCTGAGCCTTCGGCGGTGGTGATGGGTGGTGAGCTGTCTCCTGCTCTGTTACCTGAGCCTTCGGCGGTGGTGATGGATGGTGAGCTGTCTCCTGCTCTGTTACCTGAGCCTTCGGTGGTGGTGATGGATGGTGAGCTGTCTCCTGCTCTGTTACCTGAGCCTTCGGTGGTGGTGATGGATGGTGAGCTGTCTCCTGCTCTGTTACCTGAACCTTCGGTGGTGGTGATGGATGGTGAGCTGTCTCCTGCTCTGTTCTCAATCGCCAGTCAGGCGGACGGTGAGGGTAGATCTTGATCACGCTTCTCGGGCATGTTGGGTGTGAGGGAGAGTCGCGCCCCGGCGAGCAGGATTGTGGGTGAAGAGTGCGGTCCAGCTGGTCCATCTGAGACCAAAACAGAGACGTGAGATCTACCTGTGAACGTGGAACAAGCATAAAAAGATCCATCCGTCACCAAGCCATAGACATCAGGAGGTTCAGTTGTGACGGAGACATGGATGCTTGTCGGTCCAAATGTGGACGTGGGACAGGTATTGTGATGCACATCTATGGCCACGACATAGCTAGACGTAGGTCAGGTCCATCCACCGACGTGGAACAGGTATCGGGATGCACATTGTGCCGCACTGTTTTGGAAGAAAGAAAAGTGTTCCCGATTTTTTTCAGCAGCATTTTTGTCTGGTGAGATCGGACGCAAAAGCCAGATTCCCAATGTTATAGTTTAAAATCGCAAAACTTATGGGTGGCTTTTCAGCAAAATAAAGATAAATTCAACAATTTCAGCACCTAATCTTTTCAGCAAAATCGAGTTTTCGTCCGAGTAGCACTACGTTCAAGGGGCTCGGACCTGCGCTGCATCGCTTCTTTCTGAATATTTTGTGTGTGAAGCAAATGAAGGAATGAAGTTCATTTTTCCAAAACGAATGGGAAATGCCATTTCGATTTTTGTTTTAAAAATTCTGCAAAAAGTTGCAACATTTGGTAACATATTTCCCGGAGAAGAGAACATAAGAACACAAACAGAACAACAGACAACAGAAGAACACAAAATAATTAGCTTGACGAGGGTTAAATTGAAAAGCGAACAGCGGCTATGATTGTTGATGAATAATTCATGTATCTTTATGACATGTGAACCATAATTGTACATGCAAGCATATTTTATAGCAGCATCTTTTTGCGTTCCCGATTCGCTATCCTCTGGTATGTCAGCCTAGGTCATCCCTCCGAGTTAACATTGTCAGACTACTGACGCACGTTTTCCCGATTCTGATTGAACGCATTACTACTTTTGCACTGACAACATTGTGAGTAAGTCGGCGCGGATAGTTCTCACCTCATCCTCGTCACATCGAGCGACCTGTCTGAACGAAATGGCATGGCAGGCGTCCGTGTATTGCGGTACAGTCGATGCCGCCATGACAGGCTTCCGTGGCAGGCTCCCGGACGAGATGGCATGGCAGGCGTCCGTGTATTCGGTAAGTCGATGCTGACGGCTCCCGGTACAGGCAGTCGATGCCGCCATGACAGGCTTCCGTGGCAGGCTCCCCGACGAGATGGCATGGCAGGCGTCCGTGTATTGCGGTACAGTCGATGGCTCCATGCACGGAAGCCGGACGGCACAAGCTAATGGCGTTCAATATACCTATCCGGTGACTTTTAATAGGTCGAGAGACACTTCCGGACCTGAATGAGCTCTTTCGCTTGAAGATGTTTACGGAATAGTTATCTGATATTTGCATTATTCATATGTAAGTTATCTATTTGGTTGAGCGCATAAGCTGAATTGAATTTTGTGGGTGTTTCACCAGGCTCAGCCTACTTTGCAGTGCGAACTTAAATTTCGATGCCGGGAAGCGGCACAGATATAGTTAAAACGCAGCCACTGAATATAATATATTCCACATATCGTAGCAGAGAGTACAAAATATGCACTTTCACACCGCGAAGCAATCAATCACAAGCCGTTTTCCCGTTCCGTGTGTCAGGTAGCCCTAGCTGTGAAGGGCTGCCTTCGTGAGTGCGTGGAAGCGCCGCATAAAATGGTGCTCCACAGCCTGCACGAGATATTGTCTTCATGTAGGACCCTCACTGCTCTTGTTCAGACCTCGTACTGTCCAAGGATGGGAATGACATAGGCCTTTAAAATATATTGGTGTCTACTGGTTAAGACCGCACATCAAATCAGGATAGAAACAATTGTGAAGTGCAATCATTTATGTGCATGATTTTTTTGGAAAGTTCGTAATACGGCATTTTCTTTCCATTTTTACCTTGAACGCAGTCCTCTGGTTTGGGGCCAGTCATGGTCAATGAATCTTCCCTTAGTGGAGATAGCGGTTCGTAATTCCATAGAAGATCTGTAGCCCCACACCGAGGATCGGCAATCCTCGGCGTTGGAAATATCTTTGTGACCGACTGATACTTCGGGAGGAAAGACGGCCACCTGACAATTACACTGCAGGTGCTTTCAGAGCTACGTATGGACAGGTATGAAATCCAAACCAGACCGAACCCGCTCCACCTCTCCTTGCTCGAACCTATCTCACTGCCCGAAACACTCTCACTGACAGAGTTTACCTCCACGGCGCCGATTTGGAATTCGTAAATCACAGCTCAGGACAGTCTTCTCAAATCGGTACGCAAATCTGAGCATTGACGTAGCACACCAGACAATCACCACCAGTAGCAGCTACGATAACAGCCTTCGTTAGTAAAGCATAAAGCGGCTTCACTATGAACGTCAGACATTACAACGAGAGTTACAAACAACGAAAAGAAGCGGCCATCTCTTCCGCGCGCTGTGTGCCCAACGTGTGGACAATGTGACCTGAGCTGACCGGTCAGTGAGTGCGCTGATACACGCTGTCGCTTGCGCCGCTATTCGTAGAAAATTTGGAGAAATTCACTTTGCTCTCGAACCATCCTGCCACCCGAACCATGCTCGCCCTTCCCCATACGCGAACAAATGTCATCCAGAGCGAACTCGACTCCCATGCCACCCGAACCATCCTCGCTCTTCCCCATACGCGAACAAATGTCATCCAGAGCGAACTCGACTCCCATGCCACCCGAACCATCCTCGCTCTTCCCCATACGCGAACAAATGTCATCCAGAGCGAACTCGACTCCCATGCCACCCCAACCATCCTCGCTCTTCCCCATACGCGAACAAATGTCATCCAGAGCGAACTCGACTCCCATGCCACCCCAACCATCCTCGCTCTTCCCCAACGCGAACAAATGTCATCCAGAGCGAACTCGACTCCCATGCCACCCGAACCATCCTCGCCCTTCCCCATATGCGAACAAATGTCATCCAGAGCGAACTCGACTCCCATGCCACC
Organism: Ashinkailepas kermadecensis; assembly: GCA_034440615.1. Lineage (NCBI taxonomy): Eukaryota > Metazoa > Arthropoda > Thecostraca > Neolepadidae > Ashinkailepas > Ashinkailepas kermadecensis. The sequence continues at coordinate 151,352 of JAOTOM010003914.1, read as the reverse complement.
CGAACCATCCTCGCCCTTCCCCATATGCGAACAAATGTTATCCAGAGCGAGCTCGACTCCCATGCCACCCGAACCATCCTCGCTCTTCCCCATACGCGAACAAATGTCATCCAGAGCGAACTCGACTCCCATGCCACCCCAACCATCCTCGCTCTTCCCCATATGCGAACAAATGTCATCCAGAGCGAGCTCGACTCCCATGCCACCCGAACCATCCTTGCTCTTCCCCATATGCGAACAAATGTCATCCAGAGCGAGCTCGACTCCCATGCCACCCGAACCATCCTCGCTCTTCCCCATATGCGAACAAATGTCATCCAGAGCGAGCTCGACTCCCATGCCACCCGAACCATCCTCGCTCTTCCCCATATGCGAACAAATGTCATCCAGAGCGAGCTCGACTCCCATGCCACCCGAACCATCCTCGCTCTTCCCCATATGCGAACAAATGTCATCCAGAGCCAGCTCGACTCCCATGCCACCCGAACCATCCTCGCTCTTCCCCATATGCGAACAAATGTCATCCAGAGCCAGCTCGACTCCCATGCCACCCGAACCATCCTCGCTCTTCCCCATATGCGAACAAATGTCATCCAGAGCGAGCTCGACTCCCATGCCACCCGAACCATCCTCGCTCTTCCCCATATGCGAACAAATGTCATCCAGAGCGAACTCGACTCCCATGCCACCCGAACCATCCTCGCTCTTCCCCATATGCGAACAAATGTCATCCAGAGCCAGCTCGACTCCCATGCCACCCGAACCATCCTCGCTCTTCCCCATAGCGAACAAATGTCATCCAAACTCGACTCCCATGCCACCCGAACCATCCTCGCTCTTCCCCATATGCGAACAAATGTCATCCAGAGCCAGCTCGACTCCCATGCTGGCCGGCAGCCGTTTATGTACGAATTCAGTTCATGTAAGCGACCGGTATCAGTCCGATGGTGTAATAATGGTGTAATCTCGAGATGTAATAACTCACAGCACAGCAGTCACAGCAGTCACAACACTGCAAGTCCTGTTTTGAATTAGGCAAATTTATTTCAGAATTGGGCAGACTTTTGCAATTTATGTCTGAAATGCTCGTATTTAACCAATGATAGTACTAGGAACCAGAAAATGAGCACCCCAGATACAAAATGTTCATCACTAAGGAACAGGACAACATAAATGAGCGAAGATGGGGCGAACATTTTCCAGGCATCGAAAATATTAATAATTATATCATCGCGATTAAAACAACCGATTTCTGTGCAGAACTGTGGCACGGAAGATACCACGAATATCTGAATAAAAGAATTGGAAACAAAGCTTACGCTAGAATTCCATGGCATAAACATCAGATTGCACGCCACCCTCCCCCGCTCAACTTTTGAAGAAGCTTGACACTTATCAAAGCATTTCAACACCGATGCACCATTGCAGAGTCCCTCTTCGGAATCGGGTTTCCGATCTGTCTTAGGCCGCCTTGAATAAATAATGGGCACGCCATTTCAATGGAGAGAGGTCTGGAGTGATACATTGTGCAACCGCTGAGTTTACTTGACATAGATTGACCTGACGTAGGTCTCCGGCAGTAAGTTTTAACTTCGGACTGAGACAGGCTATGGGCCTTCACCAAGTTCAGTTGCAATCAGTCGTATAGATCTTGACACAAAAAGTGGAAAATCCCCTCGCCACCAGTGCGCGAGATGTGCATGCACATTCCACACGAACGAATGTACATGCCTGCGCAGGTGGACATCTGCAAATGTCCACCTGACCACGCATAAGTGTCTGCTCGTAGGTTGAGACTCGACTTAGAATCTTCGCCGCACACTTGGCGGCCCAGCTCGGACTTCGAATTCACCTCAGCTTGTTTGGATACTCGAAAATGAAATAGCCCTCGCCTTATCGTACGTGACGTTGCTTGCGACAGAGCCGTGGACATTCCACTTCATGCAGCATTTACCACCTCGGTAGCTCAATTGGTGGAAAGATGACTGTTGGGCTCCCTGACACTGACAAGACAGGGTCCTCGTCACAACACGTGCTCGTGTTTAGCACCCGGTGGCCTAGAGTCAGCCGACAATTTGTTCGAGAAGGCTGGGATAGAATGGCGGCGGTGTCGGCACATTGGCGGCATGTCACAAGTGCACCATTAAAATGCTGCCAAATAGCGCTAATTCCCCTGAGGTGGGTTCAGTGTGCACGAGGCAAGCTCCGATTAGCGTGGGCTATGATCCTGTACTACCAGCCAAGCACACATTTATATTAAATTTAGTTGAATAATACATTATGGCCGTATTGCGCGCAATGAATTCAGCAATGCCACGTCATGCAACTGCATAGGCTTCACTACATACAGTCGCCACTGTGCAACCCGCGTTTGTCTTATTTTGTGTGCTCTGCAGTATCCAGCAATCCATGCGTTGTCTGCTTGTCCTTACCTTATCACTTCAAATTGACAAAACCGTTGAAGACGCCACCAGTCATGTCCACGCTAACCATGTCACCGAACGCCCTGAAATGACTTGACCAAGTTAACGGCTCGAGACTGCTCAAGGGACTTATCGCTGCTGATTCACGAGACCATTCAAAGCTCTGGCACCACTTCCTCAGGAGATCTCCTGACTTTTTGACGACTTTTGACCCCGGAAGTCATCCGAGGTCTTGTCACCAATGACTCATGAGATCGCCCAAGGAACTGGCGCTCACTGGGTCACCAGGCTGCACGGGATACAAATCACCACAGTCCCAGGAGACCGCTCGGGCTCTAGTGACCACTGAGTCAGGAGACCGCTCGGGCGCTGATGACCACCGAGTCAGGAGACCGCTCGGGCACTAGTGACCACTGAGTCAGGAGACCGCTCGGGCGCTGATGACCACCGGCTCAGGAGACCACTCGGGGAGCCGACCACAACTGTGCCGACCGGCCGGCTACCTATGTATGTACTGGACAGGTGACCATTGATGAGATTGCGTGATGAGGGGCTCCGTAGGCAAAGGGCGGCGACGCGCGCCGACGTCGGTACCGCCTTTTGGCCAGTGCACCCCCACCCCCCACCCCAGTCTACTGTTGACGTCGTGTAGGTCGTGTTGTGACACTGGCAGCTGACTGCGTCGTGTGTTGTCTGTCACGTCCGTGGTAATGGCGAACATTCGTTTTCGATGCATTTAATAAGGCACCATTTGCCGTAGATGACGGAGCACTGTTCTTTTTGTGTACAGTTGCCATGGAAACAGTGGGTGACGCAGACCGACTACCAAGCTGCAGCGAACCAGCCCGGTTCAGTACCCAACAGGTTCAGTTCGGCACTCGCCGAGCTCAATTTGGTATCCGCTAGCCTCAGTTTGGCACCCATCAGGATCAGTCCAGTACCTGAGGAGCTTACTTCGGTACCCAACATGCTCAGTTTGGTACCAGTCGGGCTCAGTTTATTATCCGCTGGCATCAGTTTGGTACCCGACGAGCTCAGTTCGGTAGCCGCCGAGCTCAGTTCGGTACTCCATACTCTAATCCTGGCTCCTGATACTGCGCCAACCGAAACCGTGCCGACGTAACACAATCACCGCCGCAATCTTACTGCAGACGGTGTGAAGGGTCTTCGGCACGTGTCGAGGAGCCGTATGGCGTCCTTATGTTAACCGAGCATAGGCTGTGTGCAATACTTGCTTCCGATCTTTTCACTAACTCCAGCATAATAGTTCCATCTTAAAAATACAAATTGCAATCGATAGTTTCGCACATCGCAGAGGCTTGACATCAGGTACAACTTTCGAAGGAACCATCCTAGTTGCATAGTTGAATTTAAGCTGATCACGTGGACCTATAGGAGCTGCGCTCATTCCAACGGTATGCTTGTTTTTGTGAACTAGGTTCTATTTCCTCGCAATTCGCTTACAGCAGTTACCTCGGATGGCGACAAATTCTTGTCGGCTTTCCCCAGTTCACTTTATCAGCATCTACTGCTATCGCTCGCTAGTATCATTATTGTCAGCCAATCAGGCTGCGAATGGTTTGCTTCCACTGCAACAGCAGCAGCACGTGAACATGGTGGCGTCCAACAGTGCCAGCTGAATTGATGACATATATCGAATACCAATCGAGGCTCTTTGCTGTTCTGGGAGAAGGTGAAACCTTCGGTTGCCTATCAGATAGTCGTATGCATTGATCAGGGGTATAGTGTTGTATGCTTTTGGGAGGGCAGCTGCCCCCTCCCCCATGTTGGCTGCCCTCCCCGTAATTCAACTGTTAACATGGGACACTATGTGCTACGCCTCCCCAATCCATTTCGGACTGCCTATTGGCCTTATGTCTCGTGGCCTCCCAATAATTTTTTGAAACCTACACCTATGTGGTAAATATACCCAGGATATATCATATCTCATTTATATACATATATATACAGATATATATATATATATATATATATATATATATATATTTATGTATACATATATATATATATATATATATAAATTTATATATATATATTGGTTGGTTATTGGTTTTACGACACGTCGACCGTTGAGTCATATAGCGTCGCCAATCTCTCACGCCGATTGGTCGCGGGCGAAGAGTAGCGACAGGTGAGATTCGAACTCACAACCTTTCGATTGCGAGACGAGCATCTTACCCCTGGACCACTCGTTCCCATATATATATATATATATATATATCTAGATATATATCTAGAGTTATATGTATATACATATATATATCATATATCATATCAAACCAATAATTGCGAGGTATTTGGACCCTACAGCCTTTTTGCCATTTGACTATCCTGCGTCTATGATTGCATAGCTTTACGTCAGCACCAGTGGCGCGCCGAAAATTTCTCGTTTCCAGTGGTGAACACCTCAAAACTTCTTGTTTCATTTAGTGCATTTCTTGTCGCTAAAGGGGGGAGAGGGTCTTGGCTGCGCCTCTGGTCAGCACGTCACTCTGTACGGCTGGATCCCCTGTTCGTTCTAGTGCTGAATCATTGTCTGTTCCAGTATCGATGCCAGGCGGACTAAAGACAAATACCATCAAAGACGTGAATTAATCATGTTGGAGGCCTCAAATGCACGCTCTATTTACGTCCAAAGTTCGTCCCAGTGTAAAATAAACCTTAAAATGTGTCTTTAGAAATTCGTCCACAACTGAGACAGCCCCATTAAACGCAATAGCGGCAACACCGATATGGGTAGACGGTGACCAGCGGTACAACTGGCGCCACCAGTGGCAGTTTTTGTAACTACCGTTAAGGGGGCTGATTGTGAAGATCTCTTGAAATTATTTCCCGTGGATTAAGATAGAGGAAATAAAAACATCCCATATGGTAAAAATATAGTTATTTAGCTATCCGGTTTATATATATATATATATATATATATATATATATATATATATATATATATATATATACATATATATATATTCTGTTTTAATATACCAATTGATAGGTATATGGATTTAGGGGCGCTTCAAACAGAAATACGGTATTTATCAACCAGGAACAGAGCTGTGTTCGTACAACTTCTCCACTGCTTACACTTAACTTGAATCTCGCTTCCTAACCTGAGATCACATTTAAAAATGTTCGTATTTTGTTTGATATGTTCGATATGCTATGTCTGAGATGCACGATTACCTCATATTATATATATTTTAGATTTTGACACGGTCTGCCGAAGTTAGTTCTTTGGAATTTCTCGCCACAGGACTGAAAACAACGGTGGAAAGAGGGTGGGACACGACTGACTTTCGTCCCACTTTCGTGAACTTGATAGCTAAAACGTTTCCGCTACACAGCGTACGTTCAATAATCAATTACAAGAGTACAGACAGAGTTTTAAAGCGACATTAAGAGCCATCTGAAAATTAATATCAGAAAACGCTTACCGGTTGTATAGTTTACCTCCCGACACTGCGTGGGTTAAGGCAATCCATGGAGTATTCAATACGCTATACGCTCGCATATAACCAGAGCAATTGACTACTCCGCCCTGCCAGTTTTGGCGCGATTGTCTGCCTGTTGCCGCAGTTCCATTTTTTCATTTTCGTGGGGCGACACCCATCGCTCTTTTCGTTCTTTTCTTGGGGTGACACCCGTCACCCCGCGTGGATTTGTTTTTCCTCTCATCGTATTTCTGTTCCCTGTGTTTCTGTGTGTTCTTGTTTATTTAGATTTCGTTAGGTAGGTTTTTTCCCCGCAATGGGGAAAAAACGAAAGAAGGATACGGACCCCAGCTCGCCACCGGATTCTGAATAGGAATTTCCACCACTCGCTACACCTGACGACCATCGCGCGACCCCGGACTCTGCACATGATGTTCCTCCTCTCGATACCACTGTTGATGACCCGCGCCGGACAATTCCTTTGGACGACGCCATGAAAGCCCTTTGTTCCTCACCGACCCTCGCTCATACCAAGACCTCGCCTCGCAATTCCGACCAGACCATCACTCTCCACGCCACAGACCCACGCCCTAACCAGACCACGCCATCCCAACCTGAACCCATCGAACCCTACCTCGACAGTGCTGGCTCTTTCATAGTAGTCAAGCCTGTCGAGGATTCCGTTTTCTTCCGCTGTATTAACGTTTTCTGGCCGACCAAACAACTCCTCTCCATCTGCTCCTTAGCCAATCCTGATATCGAAGCCCCTGCCAACGGAACCATCGTCATCAAAACCCAAACCCGAGCCCAGACCAAAGCCCTCCTCCGTACCACCACATTTTGTGGTAAATCCGTCACCATTACCCTACATTCCAACCGCAACACCACCAAGGGCACCATCTTCGCGCCGGAGCTCCGCTTCATGACTGAAGCGGATATCCAGACGGAGCTCAGGCCGGAGGGGGTGACCCACGTCCACCGCATTACCTCATTTAAAGACGGCCAGAAACGCGATACAAGCCTCCTTGTCCTTACCTTCAACTCTGCAACTCTTCCTAAGACCCTCCTCGCCGGCTACATCCGATTCCAAGTCCGCGTATTTATTCCCAATCCCCTCCGCTGTTTCAATTGTCAGCGCTTCGGGCATGGGAGTAAGACGTGTCGCCAAACCGCCCGATGCCCTAAATGCGGAGAAACACCCCATCCTGATTCCACCTGCTCCAAGCCTGCCCACTGCCTCAGCTGTAACACGCCCGATCACCTCACCACATCCAATCAATGTCCAGTTTGGCGCAAGGAAAAGGCTACGACCGGGGTATCCTACCCCCAGGCCCGGCGGTCTGTCGAGGCCACCTCCCCCTCCACCAAAACGTACGCACAGGCGACCAGCATTGCTCCACCCACCCCTCGCGTCAACACCACTTCTACTTCGATGCAAACCGACATGATTCCCGGTCTAGCTCCACTAAAAAAACTTGCACCACTCACCACACCTACACAAACCACCCTGGCTCAAAACACACAGACCATTCCGACCAAACAGACTCCAACGAATTCCACAAGGAATGCCAGACCCCGCAGCCATTCGGCTGCCGGGGAAATGCGCGCCACTTCCGTGGCCCGCATACGGAGCCCGGTGCACACGGTGCCGGCCGGCGACCACGTAACCCGACCGACTCCCAGCCGGCGGGCATCCCCCGCGGCAGTGGCCGGCCGCCGTGAACCGGCCAAGGTCACCGGTCGGCCGGACGGCTATGGCGGAAACACCGCCACCGCCCGCGCCCAACACACGTGTCCGCCGGAGCTGCACTCCTGGCTCCGACATGCACCGAAAGGTGCAGACAAACAATAACACTTTTCTTCCCGATGTCCACACTTTTACAATGGAATTGCCGCAGCCTGATCTCCAAATGGGCCGAAATGAAAGCTTTTTTTCGGTATTCTCACACCTATTCTCATAGCACTCCAAGAAACATGGTTTTACCTAATGATACTACAACTTTAACCTTTCCAATTATTCACTGTATCGTCACGACGAGGTCCGTGGATCAAATCGAAGTGGCGGTACAGCACTTTACATAAACAATAATTTCACACATACACAAATTACACTTAATACACAATTACAAGCCGTAGCTTGTACATTACGTTTACATAGTAGAAATATAGATGTGTGTTCCATCTATATTCCACCACAAACCGACAACACAAATATTTTGACACATTTAGAAAGCCTTATAGGACATTTCAAGAACCCTTTCATATTACTCGGAGACTTTAATGCACACAGTCCAGCCTGGGATCAAGCACGTACACAAGGAGACACTCGCGGCCACATCATTGAACAAATTTTAGACCGGCATAATTTAGTACTACTTAACACCGGAGAACCAACCTTTTTCGCCTTGGACATAATACAGCAACAGCCATTGATTTATCTATTTGTTCCCCCACCCTGGCAAACGACTTTGATTGGACCATAGAAACCGACATCCACTACAGCGACCACTATCCCATCAAATTGACACCCACTTTTTCAACGGCGACTGACACCACACCCAGTTTTATTCCCCGCTGGAAGATTTCAAAAGCCGATTGGACAACATTTCAGGAGTTTTCTTATTTGCAGTACAACCCCAACATTTCTCACGTCGAAAATATGACCTCAATTACAAATACACTTTTCGAGGCAGCTTCCACGACTATTCCACTTACAAAACCATTCACAAAAATAAAACCAGTACCTTGGTGGTGTCAAGAAATTTGAAAAGCCATTACGATAAGAAAAAGAGCTTTTAGAAATTATTTACGACATCCCGATCAAGAAAATGTATACATCCGTAACCGCGAACGTGAGGCAGCATCATTCGCGATGCCAAGCGCAGTTCATGGGCCTTATATTTACACCAGCTGACTTTTCAAACACCTTTGAGTAAAATATGGCAATTAATCCGACGTTTGTCCGGACGCTCCCCATTTAAAACTACCGGCCCTCAAAATCCACAATCTCACCATGACAGACCCACAAACCATAGTAAATACCATAGCTGGTACCATAGACCATAATAGCTCCGATGGGAATTACAGACCTAATTTCCTACCAAACGCGCAACACACTTTTCACACCAATCTCGAACTCTTCCAATCCGACAATACTGAGGACTACAATGCTTCTTTTCAACTTTTCTAACTGCAGAATGCCATTTCCTCCGCCGGTAACACTTCAGTAGGGCCTGACAAATTACATTATTCCTCTTTTCGACATTTATCTGACCACACCAAACAATGCATCTTAGACACATTTAATTCACTATGGGCAAATTACATCTTTCCTGAAACATGGAAAAAAGCTATCATCATTCCCATTCCAAAACCCAGCAAAGATCACAGTAACCACAATAATTTTCCGCCAATTGCTCTTACCAGTTGCTTGGGGAAACTCCTTGAAAGAATGATTAGTAAAAGACTGACCTGGCACCTGAACACAAATTCTCTTTTATCTCCATTCCAATGTAGTTTTTGTCACGGACGCAGCCCAGTCGACCATCTCATTAGATTAGAGACAGACATCCGACTTAGTTACAAAAAAAACACGAACACACTATGGCAGTATTTTTGGACATTAGTAAAGCTTATGATATGGTCTACAAACCCGCATTGTTTTTCAAAATTCATCAACTCGGTTTCAAAGGACACTTGGCTGATTATTTAATATATTTTATATCTGGCAGTCGCTCTTTCCACCTCAGATGTCGATCATCAACCTCCACTCAGCATGTTATGAACAATGGATTGCCACAGGGGAGCTGCATATCACCAGTTTTATTTAACATCATCATTAATTACCTTTTCGCTGACATGCCTGCAAATGTATCATTTTCTCTTTTCGCGGACGATAGTGCAATTTGGTGCTCGGACAAAAACTATGAAAATTGTTTGATTCGGCTTCGAAACGCCCTTGACAAAGTACATCAATGGTCCATCAAGTACGGTTTAAATTTTTCGGCCCCCAAATCTGCAACCATGATTTTTAGCAAATGCACTCCCTGCCCAAACCCAGACACACAGCTTCACCTTGGACAAAATAACATACATTTTGTAGAATCATTAAAATTTATCGGTGTAATCTTTGATCGTAGGCTTTCCATGCATCAACACATGAAACACATACAGAACAAATGTTTTCGCCGACTAAATTTATTTCGCTGCATTACTTCCACCCCTTTAGGAGCCGATCGTCACACTCTTTTACAACTATATAAATCCTTAGTGCTCCCCATCATTGAATATGGCTCCGTAGTTTATGCTGGTGCCAGCCCATCCTCCTTACACATTTTAGACACCATTCAAAATAAATTTATCCGTATCGCACTTGGTGCAATGACCACTTCACCCATCATCTCTTTAGAAACCGAATCGGGAATTCCTCCTTTAGCTCTCCGCCGAATGCAACAAACACTTAGATACGTATCCAAAATTCAGTTTCATGCAAACCACCCGACACAACTCATTGCAAATTCTCCCAAATTTACATCATCATTATTTAGGTCCAGCGGAAAAGCGAACCGGACTCACTATAGCTTCCCGGGTCAAAACATTTTCTGAACAACTTCACTTCACTATTCCACCCCTTACTTCTTTCCCCACAAACTATACCACCATGGCAGATGGCCGAAAGACACATTCTATATCTCACCACCACTCCAAAATCACAACTTTTTCCAGAATATATCAAACAAAAATTTCACCAATTTCGGGCTCGTTATCACCATGTTCCTTTTGTTTATACTGACGGTTCTAAAAACGCTAACCTTACAGGAAATGAAATAGTTTCGGGAGCGTACAAAAAAACAACATCGATTACCAGACGGAACAACAATTTGTATCCCTGAATTACATGCCATCCTCATTGCCCTTCGTTATATTCGCAATCGTTTCCTTTGTCACCCCATGCGCAGCGTCGTTGTTTGTTCTGACTCAAAATCTGTTCTTCAATCACTTTCTTCACTTTCCATTTCACACCATTGCCATATTTCCATCTATGACACACTTCAAACACTTCACATGATGGGCGTGAGGGTCCGCTTCCTGTGGGTGCCCAGCCACTGCGGCATTCCAGGAAACGAAAAAGCTGACAAATTAGCAAAAGAATCATTACAATTTCCAAACATTACAGAAATCCCACCACATTTTGACGCCATTAAATCATCAATACAGCAGAAAATTCGACATTTTTGGACACAAAACTGGACACAAAACTCAAACCATACACAATTACGACTTATCAAACCTACCGTTGAAACATGGGCATCATCTTTTTTAAAAACCGCCTTGAAGAAAAAGTCCTATCACGCTTACGCATCGGCCATACTTTTCTTACCCATCGATTTATCTACACGAATTCACCTCGACCTTCATGCCCATCATGCAAAACTCATATAACAGTTCCACATACATTACAACACTGCACACAATATCATGACCATAGAAAACCACTGATTGATTACTGCCACGCACAAAACATCCCTTTCACTTTGCCCTCACTGTTGGGAGATGATCACCCTTTTATTTTGAAGTTACTTTTCATTTTTCTGCGAAAAACCAACTTGTTCCAGGCCTTATAAACTGACGTATACGATTTAACACTTTGTTCCTTTTCATCAGCGGCACGAAATGGTCTGAGGAGGCCGAAGTGCCTAATTTAACAAAACAAACAAAGTTAAGGCAATGTCGAGGGAGTCGAAAATATAAGATTGCCATTTTCTCTCCGTGTTTGAGCGAACAATATCATAACGAATTTCGCGAACAGCGCAACACTACAATACATCATAGATGCAGCCACCCGTAGCTACTAGTTGATAGCACCCGTATCTGCCAGTTTGCAACACAAGTAGCCGCCAGCTGGCAGCACCGGTACCTGCCAGCTGGCGACACATGTAGCACGTCAAGGTCATCTCTGCATTATACAGCTGACCCGGCTGCATGCGTGAATCAGTGTCGGATGGCACTCGGTTGCTTTGATACGCAATCATAGTTATGTCTGGTTTCAGATCCGTATCATCGATGTGCCGTAGATGTGATGTATTGAGGTGCGCTGACGACAGGTATTGGCGACTGCCAGAGTCCTCGAAGACAGCTGATGTCCAGGGTTTCCTTCCAAGCATGAAAACACGCTAATGTAAGCTAGTATCGTTTTGCAGCCACACTAAGACTGGACGATATTTGTCACCAGAGCAGAGTAAAAACAGCATCAATGCAGAGCGGTTGTTGTTAGCCTACACAACTGAAGAACTTAACATACCAATACATTCAAGTCATGCGCTCCATCAAATTCGGGTGCGGGCCGAGGCTTGTGAAGCACAGTGTCCCTACAAGAGCTGCACTCCTTTTTTGGAGCCACAATAGCAAGCATGCAATATATTCAAACCGTCTGTAGTCTCATCACCTTCGGAGACTGTCGCCGAATCATCCACATGTCGACAGTTGATGTCAGGTTACGCGGCGGATAAAGGTCATGACGTGGGCAGCGTGTGATGCAGCCTAGTACAGCGCAACGTCCCGTGCGAATGACCAGAGTTGGTCTGATATTGCAGCAGCCGTTCAAAGAATGCATCGTATTTTCGCTCCTTTTTATTCACTGAATATACGAGCTTATATGGTATATTGCAACGATTCTTGTATTTATGACATTGGGCACACATGTGACTAGCTGAGACGTGCTTCTTTCTCTCTGTACCTGTCGTGAATGATCTCCTACGCTGTCAGGGCGGTACCCACGTATTGCGGACCGCCACGTGCTGTCGGAGAGATACGGCGACACCGCACGTGGCGATCGTCGTCATTAAATCGTCGCAGCTACATTGAGTTCGTATTCCACTCTGCCACTTTGGCCTGCACCCTGAACCAACCGCGCACCGAACCCATCGCCCACGACGATTGCCCCACTGAACCGCCGACGGTAGCAGCTCCGAGTCGCCCGCACCGAAGGCGGTATCGCCAGCAGAGAGTCAAGCAGGTCATCCAGAGACACAGAGGCGCGTCGAGCTATCCGCCGACCGGTGCTGCCACCTGGATTAGCGCCACGGTAGCGACCACTGCTGCCATCTGGAATGTCGCGCCAGGCCGGCGGCGTCAGACGAGGTGGTGTGACGGCGGAATCGGCGACCGCAGGGTTGCCGTGCCCCACCCCGTCTTGCGACAACATTGAGCACTCACCATGTGGTGTTGGCTGCATTAGTGAAACAGCTTCACACTTGTCCGGCGTCCGATGTCCCCCTACATCCATGTGCTATTACGCTGTAGACATTACAACCCCGTGCTTACGAATCAGTGAATTGCAATGTCACGCAGCCCGATTCGGGAGCTACCGATCCGAAACGCGAAATTACGTCAGGGTCAGACGCATTTTCATTGGCTGCCATCATAGCGCAAACAAAGCTCAATCACTGTCTCAAGCAAGCGCGATATGATACATTAGAATGCGAACTATGCAAAATGCAGGAACTAATCATCGTTTAGGATAACTTCGCTCACGCCTGTATGATATCTTAGCACCCACACATAGAAATGATCACAACTACGTTTGAAGGCAGTTCCTCGAGACACAAACTGTAAAAACAGCCTCTCCTTCAGCTACCACGCAAACAGTATTTATATATTTATTTACCCGTTGTGAAAACCCTGGACATAGAAGACGCGGTGGCTTAAACTTAGCGATAATTAGTGAGTTAATACAGCCATGATGTAAGTGCTAACGGTAATCTTCTAATGGATGCATAGTTATGACAGATGCACACACATAGATGTTAGCCAGCTAGCATGGGCGTAGGCACAAAGCGGGAGAGGGAGGTGGCGGACAGAGGGGGCAGCACCCGCCATCCTCTCCCTCATTTTGGACGAATTTAGCATTGACCCTATGGACGTCGCATCGCACGAATCGCTTGAAAATGGCTCTTGCCTCCAAATTTTGGGACAGTTCCTGCGCCCTGCTAGCCAGTAAGTTTCAGACGTTGCTTAGTAACAACACCGCGTTAAGTGATCAAAAGGTTGAAGAGCACACAACAAACGCTACATTTCAGAACTAACGCATATTGATGAGGAAAAAACTAACATATGTTGTTCATTGTCGTGCTGGAAAGGCTTACATGCGTACATGCTGGCAAACGTTTAATTATTAAATATGCCATATGAAGCAAGATTCCGCAAGTATCATTGTTTTAAAACTGGATACATGCACATACCGATGCATGCGCCAAGGCCATAGGGAGCAGACTTAACACATGATGACCAATGCCTACACAGAGCTACTTGATTACATCTAGTCAATAGTAGCCCGTCAATAAATACACCACGGATGTGACATGGATAGTTGGAAGCAATCGTAGGGCTCATGATATCAAATCTGGGATAGTGTAGGTACTTTGTGCTTAGATTTTCCGATTGTGTCCGAGTCCACAGCTTCGAGGGAAAACATACAAATACCACTGTCATATACGCTTCCATGCACTGCCCTAGCGAATATGGTCACAAGTACATACAAAAACTCGATTTGCGTACTTGATGCAAACACCATGCTTTTGTAAACTTTGAACTTGATTTCATACAAACTTTCAGTTCCACATTGTTTTTTTAATCAGAAGTAGACTGGCATGAAAAATTTATATCATGTTTTAATCACAATACCGTCCAAATCGTACTCGCATTCTATATAGAAAGAGTCTATATACGTATTTCGTGCCTGCATTTTTAGCGCCGACACACCTCACCATGTTAGACTGGTCGACTGTCGGTCACGTGGTTTTGTAACGTCACGTGATATACGAACCCCGTGGCTGGCTCAGTGTTGGTAGAATGGAAGATGTCACGAGGAACGACCGCGTGCCGCGTGAACGAGCGGACAAGCCGTGGGACAGAAAGGGCCGCGACAAGCCATGCGACATGTCCCATTCGAAGCACGGCACAGCATGTTCCAGTTTGAGAAGCGTGTTTCATATTCGGCGGAGCGGCCCGCTTTCGGGGACATTAAACCAACTTCGGCTGGAGCGCATTGGTTTTATCTGCGCTCATGTCGAAATTACAGGCACTTTTTCACACGTTGGCCCCTCCGTCGGTCATAATGCAAATTTGATCACAAATTGAATTGCACCGCGCCGAATTACCGAAATTCGATGTATTTGGATCGGAAACGTCAGTGCTTTCGCGGAAACTGCACGGAAAAAGTGGCAGTTGGGCAACGGTGAGAAACACTACATCATAGCCTCATGTTCATATGGCCGCTTCAAAGTCGGGCACAATGCGATTGCAAATGTACCGCGCCGTCGATTCCAGGATTCCAGGATGGTACGAGACTGGAAGCCCGGCGATTGAGGGATTCGTGATCTGATTTCAGTGATAGTCAATATTGTCCTCAATTTTTCAGTTGATGCAATTTCAGTGCGTGAAATGGCATCACCAGTATACATGTTATCAGACAGGAATGCTACCCGATGTCATCACAAAGCGCTCAGAAGCCGGCCGAAAGCAATGCCTACTTACCCGAGCTCCTCGCATGCTACACCCCGCTCAGTTGTATCACACCAATGCTGTTGGGCGAAAGGTGAACAGCTCATCAAACGTTGTCATGGCGATCGTTGTCATGACGATCACAACAATTGACATCGGTCGTAGGGCTGGAGCAGTGTCAGATACTTGAATAACTATTAATAATTGTATTAATAGATCACCCGGAATACGCACACCACTGACGACGAGTCACAACAGCACTTCGTTCCTGCATCAGGGCGAACTACGTATGTTCAGCATCGCACACGAACACCATAATTTCAATGGACGTCGTTTGTGTTCCTGCAGTATATTTTACCTTATCGATTTACTTGGCGGAACAAAATTCGCAGATATCCTCATCAATTTCGCAGATATTGATGAGATTCGAAATTTTGCATCAATTTCGCAGATATCCTCAGGCAGATTCATTGCGAGATCTTCGTAACTTCATGAGAAGTTCGAACATGAGAGTTCGAGGCCTACACTTTCAGAATTCAACTAGCAAATCATTAAGCCACCACTTGAAGGTCGGATACATTCTGTGGAAAATTCATTTCTACCCCAGAGCAGATGACACTAAAAGCAATTTGTCGTGAACATTGAAAAAAATACGTTCAGGACGTCGCCCACACAACGCATTGTCTTTCACTGATAAATGTGTCAAAAATCACCTCGACTTATATAGTGTTCGTGACAGAAGTACGTAACGGGACCATCAGAAGAAGTGATCACTGCTACAGCGGCTTACCAGATAGTGAAGAAAGCACGCATTCAGATGTCACGAGCGAAGCCAAAGGCGCAGTAGGGCGACGACAAACCAGCTCATCGCATGCATACCGTCGAACAACATATGAGTGTCACATCAATAATAAAATCGCCAGACTGAAGCGGGACGGGTCCAGCGAATGACACGGCATACAAGCACACCGAAGCTGCGCCTCCAACACTCACCAGCACTAGCGGTCTCTGTGCACAGTCATACCACCAGAAACTCACCCAGTTCAAACCTGCCGGGTCTGGTGTCGGCCTGCCGCACCGCCGGCGCGCTCGTGGCGCCGCCTTCCGGCGCTGCAGTGGCGCCACCTGCACAGACGCCGCCGTCAGCCGCCTGGCCGCCCACGAACGCTGTTTCGCGCCACAGCGGACGTTGCTTGGAGGGCCAGTGTTCGCGCGCGGGCCGGACGCCGCCGGGCGCCGGCGGCCGCGGCGGGACGCTCCGATCGACTGCGGCGTCCGCCGGCGGCGGCGCGTCGAAGTAGTGCACGATGGCGTGCGACACCTCGCTGATGTGTTTGCGCGTGTCGTCGACAGGTGGCGGCGGCGGCGGCGGCAGGCGGGCCGCCTCGGCGGTGGCGGAGCGAGCGCGGACGATGCCGGCGGCGCCGTCGCTGCTGGCCGGCGGGCCGCGCGGCGCCGCCGTCCTCCTGCCGCCGCCGCCGCGGAAGCTGCTGGCCAGCCGCTCGACGGCAGTCTGGTAGCCGTGGCCGAGCCGCTCCTGGCTGCGCCAGCCCAGGTACGGCCGCCGCGGCCCGCCCAGACTGACTGTCGAGCTGACCGACGGCGTCTCAGAGTCGTGCCGATGGCGCGGTGGCGCTGCGCGGCCGCACGACGTCGGCAGACTGTCGCGCGAGGTGGTCCGGTGCCACGGCCCGCGTGGCAGCGGGGTCGGGGTGGTGGCACCGCCCTGAGGAAGGCTCTCCTTGGAGGTGGTGTTGGAGCTGAGTCCCGACCATCCACCTGTTGGCACAGAGCAGTGATCTGAACGCCTGGCGGATCACACGGGGCCAGGCGGTTGGGCGCGGCCCTATAAGTTCATTAGATCAAAAATGTAGCTGTCACGAGTGGTGCCTCGGGGGCTAACGATCGATGAATGGTTTCAAGAAACACGGTGCAAGCCAGCAGTCGTGGGAAGATATTAGAAAATAGTTCATTGGATACTCGAACCATTTACTCACAAGCGCAGCAAGGCAGCACCCTTCCCCACCAACTGCGAAATCTTACCAGTTATTATGGAATGACGAAGTGCTTCATACATCCATATAAACATATATAGACATACATGCATACATATATACATACATGCACACACACGTACATACAAACATGCATATATGCATACATACATGCGAACATACATGCATACACGCATGCATACACACATGCACACATTCATGCATGCATACATCTCTGCTAGAATGTAAGTGCACTTACGCACAATTACGTGACAATTAGCCACACATTGGGAAATTCGAGAAATAGTGTAATTACCAACAGTTCCGATCCATCTCGGGTCCTTATCAGGGCAACGCAAAACACATATCACAGCAGTGGGCAGAATCAGCCCCAAAAGTTGTAATCCGGGGACCAAAAAAAAAAGTAACGTAAACATGACCATTCGTTGGCTTAACATTAATATTTCGATTTGATGTCGCTCATTTTCATGGAATTTGTAGACCAAAATGTATTCAAGGGAGGATGTAGTGAACATTCTGGTCATAATCTGCTTATCTGCTTAGCAATAGAACCCTGGTTCATAAAGCCACCCCAGCAATAACTTGGATTAAATTTAAAAACAAAATAAAATAAATAATAATAATCCAGCAATATTCAGTCTGGAGTTGCACATTTAACGTCAATGCTTTTAGCTGTTTGCATATTTACCATCAAATGTAACTTGGCTCTTCGGGTATTTCCGTCTGCCACCCGTACCCCGGACCACCTCACCGGTGCACATTTCCACCTGCCACCTGTCCCTCGGACTACCTCACCGGTGCACATTTCCACCTGCCACCTGTCCCTCGGACCACCTCGCCGGTGCACATTTCCACCTGCCATCTGTCCCTCGGACTACCTCACCGGTGCACATTTCCACCTGCTACCTGTCCCTCGGACCACCTCACCGGTGCACATTTCCGCCTGCCACCTGTCCCTCGGACTACCTCACCGGTGCACATTTCCACCTGCCACCTGTCCCTCGGACCACCTCGCCGGTGCACATTTCCACCTGCCACCTGTCCCTCGGACTACCTCACCGATGCACGCACACATAGTACGTTTGCGGGAAGCTACAGGCACTAACTAGACGAGTAGTCCCTACTAAATACCCACGAAATGGAAGCATTCAAATTCGTGGTACGTACGCTCTTGGTAACATATTTTTACCACGAACAAAAACGGGCAACATCATGACGTGTGACCGAATTCAAGTACTGGAAACAGTCACCACACACATGCCGGCTATACGCATGCACGATTGCCGATAGATGTACAACAGCTTGTTCCCGGCTTGGTGTGATTCTTGTCCCAGAGATGGCAGCACCGATACCGACCTGCCAGCGGCGTCGTGTCGTGGCTGGTGCGCAGCGCAGGCACCGGCCGCGTCGACTTGCGGTACCACTCCGGCGTGGAGAGGTTGCGCAGCGACCGCTGGAAGCGCAGCTCGTGGTGGCTCAGCTGACGCTCACTCCGCATCAGCGCGTTCTCCGGCGGCTGAAATAGCGCAGCGCGGAGTTGGCTGGGGCACAGAGCGATGACCTGATCACAGAGCAACGGGCTGAGACGGAAGCCCAACAGCAGCCCCAGCACTGAGTAACTGGGCAGGGGCGTGCTCAAGCAAGGACCCAACAGCAGCCCCAGCACGGAGTTGGCAGAGGCACGGAGCGATGACCTGATCACGGGACAAGGTGCCGAGGCGAGTACCCAACAGCAGCCCAGCACGTAGTAGCTGGGCGTGGGGGCGTTAAGACGAGGGTTCAACAGCAGTGCCAGCACGAAGTAACTGGGCAGGCACGTGCTCAGACGAAGTAATAACAGCATAACTAGAACAGAGAAACCGTATGGCCAGGCGATATAATGTCAATATAAACGCCAGTTCAAATGGAGCACAACAATCATATGCTGACATGAAGCAGTGGATGCTTCATGTCTGTGCGTTGTGGTACTGAGCTGATAATCTTTTTTAATATTGATTCAGGAAACAAATCGTTATTTTTCAGGTCATACAATATTCGCTCGCCTGAGGTACTAGAGGGCGGCGGGGGCATTCCCCACATGCAACTAAATTCATAGCGTAGTGACAAATTTAACTGTCGGTGCTGTTCGAGTTCCCGTTCACGAGAGCTTAAGAGTATGGAAATTGCTTCTTAATTTTAGGCCACATGCAGACAGAGAAAGCAAACAAAATGTCACATCCTATGGGTATCATTTTTCGGTGTGGGTGCCTGATCAATCGCAATGATACTTAGAAAGTTCCAGCAAGTTGCTTGATTAATCACCAGACATTCAAGTAACGTATGCACCTTAGCCTAGAATGTATCTTAGCGAAGTAGACTGGCAAACATTGGTGACTGGACTAATACATAAGCTGAATCTAACTTGGCTGACAGTTTGCTTGTGCACCTTTAAAAAAATGCACCTCACTTAAAACATTGATGTTAGAACAATGTAGGAAATGCTATATGATTGGCACGAACTGGATAGTCATCGAACGTGAAGCAAGTAAGCACGGCTTTGTGACCCAGAGGCATGATACACACTACATGTCTTGGCGAGAGAGGGCACTCAGCAGTACTGGGGAACTTAGAGAACGCACACCACTCCGGCGACTCAAACACAATTAATCGCCCAGTCAAAACACACCGTCAGAATCGCGCCTCTGAACATAACACGGGAGTGTTAAACTGTGCGCGGCACAGTCGACCTTGAAGCCGAAGGTCTCAATCCACAACAGCCATGCCAACATGGCGTCCCGGCACCTCCGCCGCTGCCGCCCGGGCTGTCGCTTGAACTTGTGCGTGCGGAGCACATCCCCTGGCGCTCCCGCATCGCTGCCTAGCCAGTGGTCATGGGCGTCGCCAGGAATTTTGCATGCATGGGAGGGATGAGGGTGCTTAGGTTGATTATGTCCACGCAACGCCACAGGTGCAACGTTCGTTATTTGGGCTTAGGGGCGCATCGACTACAGAGGCCATGCAGCTAGGTTCAATGTTCAATTTCACAAAGTTAGTGGCTCGCGTTCCCCAGTCCCAGGCGGTGGCGACACCCATGTCAGCAGTGGGGGGGGAGACTATGACGCCGCGCCTGGAGTGTTCCTCTGGGTAGTGATAATCCTTGCCAGTGTCTATTCTCGTTTTACTCTTACGATTGCTTATAATTTGTTATTTGCAAAACAGCCTGAACGACGACGCGACATATCGATGCATCTGCTCTAGAAATGCCCTATTAGACAAACAGAATAAATGATAAACTTATACAGCCTAAATAGAAACGATACCAACTGTACCAACTGTAGCAGCTCTATCCGGTAAGATGAATGCAGCTAACAATTAGCCAACCATGCCCAACTGGCAACGGTGGCAACTCGCAACCTAGAAATTGTCACACTTACGGAAGTATTGGATTTACGCTAAGCAATGTGCAGAGCTACGAGAATGCAAGCCGCAGTTTTCGAGGTGCGCCTCTGAGGATGGCACCGTTAACTCAGCGTCTGGCCGAGCGGACGACACCTCCTGCAGTGAACATGACGGTCAACACCGGCTGGGGCGTGACGGTGGGCACGTTCGACACCCACTGCAGGGTACATGACGGTCAACACCGGCTGGGGCGTGACGGTGGGCACGTTCGACAAGCTGTGATAGGGTGTGCTCAGTTCAGGACGGACGACGATGTGGCCCTCCGTGCAGCTCCAAATACATCGAGTACACCAACAAATACACAGACGTGGGCTGTTTGTTGAAAGTCACGCGAATGGTATCCGGCGGGGAGCGACTCGTCGTCGACCCGACGGCCACTACAAGCGTGTCGCTACTGTGGCCTATCGCGTTCCGGTTCTTGAAATATGATCACAACATTCCATCACATTGCACTGAACATTGCAATTGAATTGCAACGAAGTTGTACGGACTAGGGTTGACTGGGACGATTTGTGCACGTTTGTGGACGTCCCAGCGCGGTGAATTGGAGCGAACCTTCACTGCAGTGAAGACCCCAGCGCGAAGTTGTGCATGACGCAGACTTCGAACACTCGTGACGTTTCCCGAAGCCGTCACGAGCGGATGGAAGACGCCGTATCAGCACCATGAACCTCCGCCACGAGCATTTACGCTGGCCAGCGCACCGAACATGTAGCAACACTCACTTCTCAACGAGTAGTTGGTGATGGACACACTTGGCATGCGTGTATGTCCAGAGTCACGGTCTCCTCTGTTCAGGTCCGTTATAGTACGCCATGCCTATGCCAGCGGCATGATACTATGTCATGCGTTCGTCATTGCGTGTGATCCAGAAAACATTCAAACTCCGCGTTGCTCGGACCACTTCCTCGCCTGAATCTCATGCCTCGCCGTGCAGTCCTAATCGCCATGCCTCAGCCTCGCGCTGCCACTGCATTCTGGTGTGCGTCGCTGCCACCCGCGGCCCTCTGAGATCTCCGGTCGGCACCAATCACACGGCCGTCGGCGCTGGATGGGTGTGCATTGGCACCACCGGAGATGGGTGACGGCTCTGGGTGGCATCTGATGGTCGCTAGCAGGCGTGCCGCCATCTGCCCGTCGCCCCTCCCCCTCTCCCGTCCCGCTGTCTGCGACGTGCCCGCCTCGTCCACTAGGTACTGTCACGGCTCCGTTAATGATACGTATTAATATATATTTCGAGGAAGCTGTCGGTCGAACCGGCAACTCCGCCAGGGGTATTCTGGGAACAGATATCCACCCCGGCGGCAGAGCCTTCCCGTGATGAGCTGACTTCTATTTACGTGCCGTCGTCGTCCGAGACGCGACCGTGCATCACGTGACGCATTGGATTCCGTGGTGATCATTATACTCTGGCGGACTGGAGATAGGCCTCCACCGCTCAGTCGCCACTGGCTTTAGCTTGTTTCGGTCCATCTCGGACCTAGCATTTGTGGTCAGCCCGGCCTAGTCCAGCCCAGCCCAATCTTGCCGGTCAGTCTTGAGTTCGTCTCCAACCGAGCTGAAAACAGTAACCCTAGCGTAACATCACCACAGCCAGTCGACAGCCGAATCATCTGGATGTCAGCGAGTTAATCTTGCAGAGCTGTGGGCGTCATTCGGAACAGTCGGCAACGCGTGCGTCAGAACACGATGATTGATAACGACACCAATGGAGCCGATGAATAACGGACACCTCGACAGCAGAGTTGGAGACGGGCCCGCAGCTGGCCCTATGGCAGGTTCACAGCCGGGCACACAGCTGGTCTACAGCCGGCCCGCAGCTGGCTCTACGGCATGTTCACAGCTTGGCCCACAGGTGGCTCTACGGCATGTTCACAGCCGGCCCGCAGCTGGCCCTATGGCAGGCTCACAGCCGGGCCCACAGCTGGCTCTACGGCATGTTCACAGCCGGGCCCACAGCTGGTCTACAGCCGGCCCAGAGCCGGTCCCACAGCTGGTCTAGAGCTGGCCCCACAGCTGGTCTACAGCCGGGCCCACAGCTAGTCTACAGCCGGGCCCACGGCTGGCTCCACGGCAGGTTCACAGCCGGACCCACAGCTGGCTCCAAGGCAGGTTCACAGCCGGGCCCACAGCTGGTTGTACAACGGCCGGAGCCGCAACATAGCCCGTCCCTCGACGTATTCGGTAGCATGCCCTGCCTGGTCTCGCCACGTAATGTGTCGCGCTGCGTTTTCGCCGCGTGGCACCCACTTGGCACCTGCTTTGGAATTGGTTGGCTTGTATCACTTCAAAGCCAACCTCTTTTGATGTTCGGATTACCACCATCAGAATCCCATTGGCTATACGGATTCGATCCGCCAAAATCGAGGTCAGCTGCACGTCCAGTCGCGCATCCGGTCGTTTCTCTGGAGCCGCTGGCGGCGAGGATCAAAACCTGCCGTCTCCGACGTCCTCTTCTGCCGTCGCCACCGTTTGATCCGCCTGACCCGTGGCGGACGACCTGGCACGGCACGCCAGACACGCCTCGGCCATGGTGCAGGGTCGGGCGGCCGAGGCTGGTCCGGAGCAGGTCAGACTCCACCGCCAAATGTCCAGCCGCTGTTTACACTGCTGAGAGAGTGCCGTCAAGCAGTGGCGCAGCGCCCAGACGTGGATGCACTCTGTACCGCCGGAGCGAGGAGCGTCGAGACATGCGGCACGTTCGTTGTAGGTGAAATCACCGTGGAAAATTCACCGCGCCAAGCTTGGACTGAACGGAATATCAGGCTATTTCTGCTCGGCGCTTGGCTGGCCGCTTCTCCGTATCCGTGCAGCAAGCAGGGAAATATGGAGACGCATGGTGAAGCAAAGGAAAACATTTGGCTATGTTTTTTAGTCTAGGCGCGATATTGTGCTTTCTTAAAGAGGAAAAAATACCAGAGGAAAAAAAATCGATATATGCGATATGTTCCTCATTGCATCAGGGCTATGCTGCACTGAGACGCGATTTCAAGTTTGGTATAAATTAAGACCGGGCAGCTGCAGGAATACCTCCATCGCCATGGTCTCCGTGCGCTAGTGAAGTTGGGTATACAGTGCAATATATTGATATATGTGTATGTTAAGATAAATCCACCCAATAAAACTGACTAGTAGATGGCAAAAGCTTCCAGAATTACATCGAGTATTATCTATGAGGGCGAATTATGGCGTTGAAAGCTGGCAACTTCGGTTAACAACATTGCTGTCAGCGGCACAGGGAGCAAAACTTTCATGGTCATTGAGAGGCATCACTTCAGTGATCTGAAATGGACGTGGAAGCAATAAAAAGGATGTTTATCAACAAATATTTTGTTCCCCAACTGGCTTTATCAATAAAGATAACGATAGCAAAGAAATAGGTGAGTGGACGAGCAGCTCAGCCAATGGGAATATCTCCCTCTCAATGTTGAATGAAAAACCCGGGACGCAAGCTTGGAATTGCTTGACGACAGAAGTATTTGCAGTGGATATATTTTTTATCAACATTTGCATCTCTGAACTTCATTCACACACACGGCCGAGATCACCGCGAAAGTTGCAAAGTTCGGAGCTCCAAAACGTGAAACATCGAACACCGAGATGGAACACAACGGCTCCCGATTTCAAACCAAACCTATGCAAATATCGTCCCAGTGGCGGCCATAGTTTGTGGCGGCGATTGGGATTTGAAGTTCGCGAGGACTACGTGTTCATAGTTCGTGTACGTTTGCGTGCCTTGTAAATGGCTGGGATCTGACATGACGTCACTCGTCTAACAATTATCCACGCTATTTGTATGACATACCAAATACATAAGCAAACACAAAACAAACAAACGTGTCTGTGACCTGACAAGTCAAATCTGCAACCTGACAGGTCGTGGCTGTGACCCGACGCGTGTCTGTGACCTGACAAGATGTGTCCGGGGCCTGGCAGAACGCACCTGGGACCTGGCAGGACGTATCTGGGACCCGACAACAGGTCAGAATGCATCGCAGGCGTAGCTGGCAGCGCTGCCAAAGCAACGGCAAAAAGCTGTCGAGGCGCCGACGTAGAGCAGCGGCGTGCCAACTTCGTCACGCCCGATTCACTCCTACAGTTGGGCTGTTCAGCTGGCTGCCATGTGGCCCAAGGGAGTCGTGGGCCACCTGACCCGATGCCAGTGTCGGGTGTCACTAAGGGAGCCGTGGGACACTTGACATCATGCCAGTGTCCGGTGATATTAAGGGAGTCGTGGGACACACCCGACCTCATGCCAGTGGTGGGTGTTATCAAGCGCCTGAGCGAAGCTTACTTTGCTTGCCTTCCTCGAAGTCAGCCCGTTGCCACCAAGCTTCAACAGCGTTGCATATGCATGGACTTCATGGAACTGCTCTGTATGGTTAAAAGCTTCTCAGTGTCTACAGGTCTTACCAATATCAGAAAACAGCACCCATGCCCCGGAGAACACGGAATTCACACGTCGATATACGCAATATCGACGTGACGTGTCGATGTTTAACTGATAAAGACGGTTTGTAGCTTGCAATAAAGCCCGCGCATGGTAATTCAATTTAAAGCAGGGATAACAATTCAATGCTGAACTGTCGCTTGGTATCTCCGGGGCAGAGGTACCAATGCGATGCATGTCTGATGTCTGAAGCTCGCGCCAGTCATACGCGATCGTCAAGAGCCGGAAACATGCGGAATTGTTAGTGTGTGCAGTATGCTCTGAGCATTGATATGTCGCAGGCGTTTTGCAGGACAAAAAAAACGCTCCTCTGGATGAGTCATTGGAGCTGTGCCAGATGATGTGGAGGTTCCCGCTACCCGCCATCAGCGATCCCACGATGCGATGGTGGTTCCGCCAGCGAGGGTTCCGCCGCAACGAAGACTTCGTTCTGTAAGGAGTTTTCACAAACAAGAAAGAGGAGAATGCTGTCGCGAGCTGCACTTGGAAGATGTGAAAGGCTCTCATCCGGGAAAAGGTATCAGCGACGTCAAACCTCATACGTCATGTACGACGTAAGAATCCGACAGAAGTGACAGAACACGAATATCCGTGCAGTCGTGGCCCGCCCAGTGAGCTGAGTGCACCACAGACGAGCAGCTGGACGAATCAATAGTGACTCATCTGCTTCGACCAGCGTCCCGTCACCAAGGTCACATCAATAACCTTCAGAAATCTGCTCCGGGTACGACATTTGCACCGGACGTTTTTGCTCGTTAGCATGTAACAGAGATTCTTCTTCATATTTCATACGGGGAATTACCAGTTCATTAAAAATAAATGTGCAAATACATCTTTCAATAACTGCACTATTTTGTATCTGCAATCTTGTAACTGCACTATCATGTTAATAGTTGAAATTATTTCTGGGGAAGCCAACATTGGGGAGGGAGCACCTGCCCCCTCAAATCTATATAAACCCTCCCCCTGAGCAGACCTAGAAAACATCAGGGGAATACATTTATGGCGACATCTGCCATTCCGTAGGATTTGTTTAATGTCTGGAATGTTTCTCACTTATCGGAGGCGGATATGAACGAAATGTTTCATATCTTCAAACTTTCAACATTACGAACATTTTACAGATTATATTCGGATACACAGTTCCTAGACGCGAAGCTAACTAAACTAGTGCACACTTACTGATGCTGGTGTAATACTATGTTATCATATACTGCCCATGCCACCCTCCCCCATAAAAGTACCCGGGATTGGAGTCACTCCTATTGGTAATACAAGGGGTCGGAATTGGGTCGCTCGCTTCAATTTTGACCATCTCCAATACTCTGGTCATCAGGGTATTACCAGGGAATCCCGCCCATCACGATCATTTCGCCGCTATTTTTGTCGGCGGAGTCGGGGCGTCGGCGGGCGGCCGTTCCAGCCTGAGTCGACCATTACGACGGACACTCCTCGATGGCCCGTCCTCTCGATGGCCCGTCTGCCATGTCTCGGACAGGGCCGAGTGGGGCAGTGGGGTGTCACTTCAGCCCAGACATGGACGACGTGCGATGTGGCGGGCGCACGTGCTGCAATGCACGGGGAGGACGAGTATAATTAGGCGTCCTATTTTCATACGGCAGGCGGCTGCCAGTGTGGCCAAAACAGAGGGAGCTCTGTGGCGAGGCGGGCGGGGCACGACCGTTACCGGCCGCGCCGGTGTCGTCGTCCTCTCGGCACTTCCGGCCAGCGAGGAGCTCCATTCGCGCGGCACTTCCTGTGGGTTGAGTTCCTCTCGGAGGGAGTTCCGGTGACGGGAGTTCCACCGGCGGATAGCTACGCCGATGTGGCTGTTTCGTAAGTGGGGTGATTCTGGGAACGGAAGTCCGTCACGTATGTGGAAGTTCTGTGGTCAGTGACGGCCTAGATCATCCGGTTGTCGGATGAGCTCTGAGCAAATCTCCGGTGACGGAGGAGGCAACATGATGACGAAACAGCAAACAGACCAAGTGCCACCCAACCACATGATGATCGACGATGCGAAAATACGCGAACAACCACGCAAACATTCCAATGCTTCTTTGACGTCAGCAGGGTGGGGGGGAGGGTTGTCTCTCGCAAACGAAAAGTTGGGGGTTCGAATCTCACCTGTCGCTACTTTCGGCGACCAATCGGCGTGAGAGATTGGCGACGCTATTGACCAACGGTCGACCAGTAAAAAAAAAAAAACACACTGTGGCGAACAAGCTTCGACCAGTACACTGAACACGCCAGTCTTGGCCCATGGTAATATGGCGTCCAGCAGCTCTGATGATGATTATTGGGGTTTTAGGGTGCGTCAACCCCAGTGGGTTATATTGCACCCGTGTCCAGCAGCTCTACCCAGCCCACCCAGTCGCAGCCGATGACGCGACAAACCCAGCAACCTGGCGCCACGCGTTCCTGCCCACTCTGTGCGCCATGACCTCGCCGTCGGCGTGCCCCTAGCCCTCAATAATCAATAAATCAATAAATCGGCCCCAGACTGCGTGGGTGAGAAGCAGGTAGCAGACACCGGATGCGAGGCGCGGCCGACCCCGGAGTCCCCGGGGCAGCGAAGCGCTGACACAGCTGATCGTGCCCTCACGGGGTTAGTGGAGACGGCGACTGAAAGTAGCAGACACCGGATGCGAGGCGCGGCCGACCCCGGAGTCCCCGGGGCAGCGAAGCGCTGACACAGCTGATCGTGCCCTCGCGGGGTTAGTGGAGACGGCGACTGATCCTACTGTGGATCGCAGCTGACCCAGATGTGACCTTCGCAGGCCCAGGGTTTGTCTGCTACGGCTTGGTCGGCGGCGGGCACCCCTCCTCAATCGAGTTGCGGCATTGATAAGAATTTCAGCGACTTTCCTCGCACCCATTTTTATTGGTATTCCATCATCACTGGTACACTGCTAATCACGCATGCTATGCCTGCACGCGTGCCTGCTATACTATGTTATGTTATGCACGCGTGCCTGCAATGCCATGCTATGCTATCACGCGTACCTGCTATGCATGCGTGCTATATGTTTAACGTACCTACTGTGTGGTCCAATAAATAACTGAGCCAATAAATAACATCAGTGATGAACACCGATGTGAGACTCATCGCCGTGTGGCAATGCATCCGAAACAACCCGAAACAACAGCGAGCGAACTGTCCATGCTTAATACAGCGACAGCAGACTGTTGTAACCGAGGGTGTATTCAAGTTGCAGGCCAGATGAGACCTGTAAATTCTCCTAAAGGCACAAAACCCGGTCCGGTGTCGTTAAACATGCGCTACGGTATATCAAAAATGTCCACTGCTACAGTTCGTTTTCAATTTACAGTTGGAGCAAATAGAGCAACGTCATAACGATGTCATCAATGCCTTCAGCATCTGTTAACGTTTCAGTGCTTCCAATCAGGCAGTGACTTTGAACTCCGACCCATCGAAGTCGGGAGCTTGGCAACGGCCCGGACTCATCGTTGGTAGAGGGAGGTTGGACGCATGCCGCGCGGTTGGGCAATCGGGTGTTCGGTGGTTGGGTGGTGGGATGGTCGGGTGTTCTGGTGGTGGGACGGCCGAGTGTTCGGGTGGTCAAGCGGTCGGGTGGTCAGGTGTTAACGTGGTCGGGCGGTCGGGAGGTGGGACGGCCGGGTTTTCGGGTGGTTAGGTGGTCGAGCGGCGGGATGATCGGGTGTTCGGATGGCAGGGTGGTTGAGTGGTGGGACGGTCGGGTGGTGGGATGGTCGGTGGTCGGTGGTTGGTTGTTCTACTGTTCGCGCAGTGGCCGTTGGCACTCGGACAGCCGAAACGCCACTTTGGGTAACGATACACTGAACGTTCTCAACGATTGACTTCCTCTGGTCCAGGTTAGGTTCCATGGCAGAGGTCGCCGCCGCAATGGGACAGTAAGACAATCAGACGGACTACGAACCGTCCGTGCCAAATGTCGCTACAATCAGTTGCGAAGACATGTAATTGAGGAGGGAGCAGCGCACATCCCTCCATACTGATCGCCTGCCTCGAGCATGGGGATTCTGTGAAGCTCATCAGTAGATGTGCTGAGGTGAGAAATCCAGGGTCTGGACACAAATTGGATTTGTCAGTCAAATTCCGGCTAGGTTGTTAAGAGTGCAACTATGTGATTCCACGGAGCAGTCACAGATAACACTTAGCAACAGTGTTTGCCGCCCCGATAGCTCAGTTGGTTAGAGCGGTAGCCTGCATTGGTCTCCCCTGTCCTGGCAACACAGGGTTCGAGTCGCTTCACGCGCTCGCGTTTAGCCTCCGGTTGGGAGGGTCAGTTGGCAGCTGGCCCGATAAGGCCGGGCACGAGCTACCGGGCGGCCGTGGCGATTGACGGTACGTTAAACTTTCGGTCAAAATTCTGCCGTTGAACTCGAATTCATGGATCGGGTGGTGGAGTCAGGGCTCAAGCAACAAGCCCTGCTTAGCAACAGGACCCTGGTTCATAAAGCCACCCCAGAAATAACTCGGATTAAATGTATTAATTAAAAAAACAGTCATCGACTTCAGCTGACATTCACTTTCGTACCTGAACGACAAAACCTAACACCGCCAAACATGCTTCTAGAGGCCGCATTACCATATGAAAATTTTGTAGTAGATGGGCACACAAGCACACTAACGAAGCCTGAAATTTGGTGAATTTTGCATGCAACATCCACCGAATATAGCATTCGTAATCCCACTATTGTTAAATTACAAACGATCGGTACCTCCACTAAAGTCCAGAAGTACAAAAGGAGTGCAAAAGTGCAATCAGAATATCATCCTCTTCGATTTTGACGGCCAGGAAATGATCCTCTCAAATCGAGGACTCGAAACTGCAAATCCAACTCGAGATCCAACTCCAACTTGGATCTCTGGAGAATATGTTGTAAATGTCAACATATTGTGCGCTGTGCAGCCTCCGGGAGCATTTAAGTACCTGCCACAGATGACGTCATTCCCGGCACACCGCTGTCACCGGGAGCCACGGCGTACATAACACACTACCAATGGGTGGCGTCGGGTCATAGGAGCTGTACGCTATCACCGGGAGCCACGGCGTGTACAACACACTACCAGTGGGTGGCGTCGGGTCATAAGAGCTGTACGCTATCACCGGGAGCCACGGCGTGCATAACACACCACCAGTGGGTGGCGTCGGGTCATAGGAGCTGTACGCTATCACCGGGAGCCACGGCGTGCATAACACACCACCAGTGGGTGGCGTCGGGTCATAGGAGCTGTACGCTATCACCGGGAGCCACGGCGTGTACAACACACTACCAGTGGGTGGCGTCGGGTCATAGGAGCTGTACGCTATCACCGGGAGCCACGGCGTGCGTAACACACTACCAGTGGGTGGCGTCGGGTCATAGGAGCTGTACGCTATCACCGGGAGCCACGGCGTGCATAACACACCACCAGTGGGTGGCGTCGGGTCATAGGAGCTGTACGCTATCACCGGGAGCCACGGCGTGTACAACACACTACCAGTGGGTGGCGTCGGGTCATAGGAGCTGTACGCTATCACCGGGAGCCACGGCGTGCATAACACACCACCAGTGGGTGGCGTCGGGTCATAGGAGCTGTACGCTATCACCGGGAGCCACGGCGTGCATAACACACCACCAGTGGGTGGCGTCGGGTCATAGGAGCTGTACGCTATCACCGGGAGCCACGGCGTGCATAACACACCACCAGTGGGTGGCGTCGGGTCCTAGGAGCTGTACGCTATCACCGGGAGCCACGGCGTATACAACACACTACCAGTGGGTGGCGTCGGGTCATAGGAGCTGTACGCTATCACCGGGAGCCACGGCGTGCATAACACACCACCAGTGGGTGGCGTCGGGTCATAGGAGCTGTACGCTATCACCGGGAGCCACGGCGTATACAACACACTACCAGTGGGTGGCGTCGGGTCATAGGAGCTGTACGCTATCACCGGGAGCCACGGCGTGCATAACACACCACCAGTGGGTGGCGTCGGGTCATAGGAGCTGTACGCTATCACCGGGAGCCACGGCGTATACAACACACCACCAGTGGGTGGCGTCGGGTCATAGGAGCTGTACGCTATCACCGGGAGCCACGGCGTGTACAACACACCACCAGTGGGTGGCGTCGGGTCATAGGAGCTGTACGCTATCACCGGGAGCCACGGCGTGTACAACACACCACCAGTGGGTGGCGTCGGGTCATAGGAGCTGTACGCTATCACCGGGAGCCACGGCGTGTACAACACACTACCAGTGGGTGGCGTCGGGTCATAGGAGCTGTACGCTATCACCGGGAGCCACGGCGTGCATAACACACCACCAGTGGGTGGCGTCGGGTCATAGGAGCTGTACGCTATCACCGGGAGCCACGGCGTGCGTAACACACTACCAGGGGGTGGCGTCGGGTCATAGGAGCTGTACGCTATCACCGGGAGCCACGGCGTGCATAACACACCACCAGTGGGTGGCGTCGGGTCATAGGAGCTGTACGCTATCACCGGGAGCCACGGCGTATACAACACACTACCAGTGGGTGGCGTCGGGTCATAGGAGCTGTACGCTATCACCGGGAGCCACGGCGTGCATAACACACCACCAGTGGGTGGCGTCGGGTCATAGGAGCTGTACGCTATCACCGGGAGCCACGGCGTGTACAACACACCACCAGTGGGTGGCGTCGGGTCATAGGAGCTGTACGCTATCACCGGGAGCCACGGCGTGCATAACACACTACCAATGGGTGGCGTCGGGTCATAGGAGCTGTACGCTATCACCGGGAGCCACGGCGTGAATAACACACCACCAGTGGGTGGCGTCGGGTCATAGGAGCTGTACGCTATCACCGGGAGCCACGGCGTGTACAACACACTACCAGTGGGTGGCGTCGGGTCATAGGAGCTGCAAGCTATCACCGGGAGCCACGGCGTGAATAACACACCACCAGTGGGTGGCGTCGGGTCATAGGAGCTGTACGCTATCACCGGGAGCCAAGGTGTGCACAACACACTACCAGTGGGTGGCGTCGGGTCATAGGAGCTGTACGCTATCACCGGGAGCCACGGCGTGCATAACACACCACCAGTGGGTGGCGTCGGGTCATAGGAGCTGTACGCTATCACCGGGAGCCACGGCGTGCATAACACACCACCAGTGGGTGGCGTCGGGTCATAGGAGCTGTACGCTATCACCGGGAGCCACGGCGTGAATAACACACCACCAGTGGGTGGCGTCGGGTCATAGGAGCTGTACGCTATCACCGGGAGCCACGGCGTGCATAACACACTACCAGTGGGTGGCGTCGGGTCACAGGAGCCGTACGCTATCACCGGGAGCCACGGCGTGAATAACACACCACCAGTGGGTGGCGTCGGGTCATAGGAGCTGTACGCTATCACCGGGAGCCACGGCGTGAATAACACACCACCAGTGGGTGGCGTCGGGTCACAAGAGCTGTACGCTACGTCCCGGGTGTGCCGAGGCGCCTCTTCACGCGAGATAGCAGCGAAAGCGGCTTACTGACGACATTGCCTGTTAGCCAGGCGGGAAATATCCTGGTGACAGCAAGCATCGGGGGAGGGGGGGGGCGTACGTTCCGCCCTCCATGTGGAAACTGTGCCGGCGGCAGGCTGGACCTCGACTCGTACTGCAACAGGTGAGGGGTAACGGGGAGGGGGCGTACGTTCCGCCCTCCATGTGGAAACTGTGCCGGCGGCAGGCTGGACCTCGACTCCACGTACTGCAACAGGTGAGGGGGTAACGGGGAGGGGGCGTACGTTTCGCCCTCCATGTGGAATCCCTGCCGGCGGCAGGCTGGACCTCGACTCCACGTACTGCAACAGGTGAGGGGGTAACGGGGAGGGGGCGTACGTTCCGCCCTCATGTGGAATCCTGCCGGCGGCAGGCTGGACCTCGACTCCACGTATGCAACAGGTGAGGGGTAACGGGGAGGGGGCGTACGTTTCGCCCTGCATGTGGAATCCCTGCCGGCGGCAGGCTGGACCTCGACTCCACGTACTGCAACAGGTGAGGGGGTAACGGGGAGGGGGCGTACGTTTCGCCCTCCATGTGGAATCCCTGCCGGCGGCAGGCTGGACCTCGACTCCACGTACTGCAACAGGTGAGGGGGTAACGGGGAGGGGGCGTACGTTTCGCCCTCCATGTGGAAACTGTGCCGGCGGCAGGCTGGACTCCGCGACTCCGCGTACTGCAACATGTGAGGGAGGGGGGGAGGGGAGGGGAGGATAATCGGTGCAGTGGGGCGACGCAGCTCAGTGGAGCGGCAGCGGGGTGGAGTGGGGGCGTGGCCATAATGTGCGGCTGCGTCACGCATAGATGGGCACACATCTGTGACAAACACACCAACAGGCACAAGTGAGATGGGCGCCCTGGGCTGAGGAAGCGGATGAGGTCGGGTACGCGTGCGTACGAGTAGTCACGTGGCGAACAAACTGGGCGGCCTGACGAACCACACGAGGCGAAGCTCCAGGTGCTGCGAACAACGTCACGAGACGAGCCACCACACGAGGTGAGACACCAGATAAAGTGAGACAGCAGATAATATAGGCACCAAAGCGCCGAGCACTCATTCCTCAGTGCATCACACCGACGTCGCCCCGGTCATCATTGGGCGGAAGTGCCGACCGCCGGGCCCACATGGCGCGCCACCCCGACATACCGGCAAAATACCGGCAAAATGCCGACGGCCCCCTCGGCATACCGCATCCGACGACGGAGCGCCTGTCGACTGACGAGAGTGACTGACGAGAGTTCAAGCGTAGCACGGTGACAGAGGTGGCAACCTGTTGATTCCAGCGACAGGCTGCCAGAATTTGAGAGCTCAACGGCGGACAACTCCCCTCCCGATAGTCGTCAATATTAATGGCCCAGCACCATGCAGCACCTGGCGCCAGTGCGAACGGTATCCGACGTCGGGTCATTGGGTCCACAAGCTGACATCATCAGAGCCGCCAGTTCGACAGCAGCCACCAGCCAACGAGCGGGACACCTCCAGTGTGGACACGGAGACATGGACGTCCTGCTGGCATGACGTCAGCGCCTGCACGACTCGAACCAGTCGTGTCACGAGTGATATGTTGACACATGCCGCGGCTCAGCCGGAGCGGTCAAAGGCCACTTCGCCATGCCCCCCGTCACTCGACTGCGGGCGAGCGGATCCTTTGCCGCCGTCCTGGACCTCCACGTGCCAGATCAGATCAGGTCATCCCGGCCGGTGGTACGGGAACTGCCTCAAAGTTGAGCGAGGAGAGTCGTTTTGAGGAAAATTCGTTCCATTCAACACACATCGTAGGGCCAATATGAAACTCGTACGAACTTGGGATCCGCTGCTCCCTCAACGCCCTGGCTCCTGTGCCCTTGTCCACGGGTCACGTTTCACCCACTCGTCGTCCTTGGTAGCATCGGCCAACGCTCCCACTAGCCCCAATCACCACAGGTGAGCACACTGCCACCCCTCCCCTCGCCCTTCGCAACAGGTCGCTCCCTTGAAGCGCTGCCAGTGACCGCTATCGTCGCCGGCCGGCGGGTCCGCAGGCGATCCTGCCATCACCCCTCCCCGCTCCTTCCCCTCGCCCTTCGCAACAGGTCGCGCCCGTGCAGGGTGCTGCCAGTGACCGCTATCGTCGCCGGCCAAACGGCGTGACGTCAGCACGGACGCGGCCGGTGACGTCACGGCCGGGGCCGCGCTGACGGCTGCAGATCTGCCGGCGTTGGCAACACATCTGTCGGCGACCGTTGTCAGAAGTAGCTCCAGACTTCATCACTCCCCGTGAGAGACACGGGAGTGGGAGAGGAGCACCTGACTGGGATCTGGCAGAGTTCATGTTACCGGCTGTTGGTTGAAGTGGACGCACTAACCACACAATGGAGTGCTTACTACATTGCTTGGAAATAGTTAAGCGTTATTTTCTTTTTACAATGGTCGCAAGGATATAAACGTGTTCCTCAGATCAACTGAAAGCACACCTGCAGAACGGCCCCGCCGGCAATAGTTTCAATCGGTTAATTTCTGAAAATCTTGCTGTCCAGCTGCTAGTCAATTTAATGAGTAGCACGACAAGCGCATGAATTGTATCAATAGCCAACCCACGGCAAAAAAAAAGAGATTCATTGTTAGTTCGGCAACGATAAATACCTTCACGGTCCTCTGCTTTACTTGGGTCATCTCTACCGTTAGGAATGGAACGATAAGAAAATACAATATAACCTGGTACCTTAACACGCGCCCTGAAGGGCCTCTGAAAATTACGCGCACTGGAGGGGGGGGGGGCGGATTCCGACCCCCCCCTAGGATCTCGGCTCCTATTAAAGCTGGAGGAACGAAATTCGCAGGGTGGATGGGTTCGGTAGAGATCTCCATCGTGTGCAAATGTCATGAGCTTAGGTCAATATCTTCAATGTCAAATGAGGTCACATTTGTCAACATTTTCTTGTTTTTCGTGGCTTGGCTTGTCATTGTTATGGATCACTGTGATTGTGTTTAAATGCTCCAAAATTGGCATCAATGATGTTTTGGATATTACTAATGACGCAATACAGATACTAAACCCGACATTTGACCTCAGGTCACCTATATATCAGCACTTTATCAGGTCAGTTACCTGTTCCAGTTACCGGAACCGGGCCGCCCGCCCGACTGCTCTGTCGGGCAGCTCGGCGCAATCGGCTTCGCGAAGAAAGGAGTGAAGTATATGAATAAAGTATGGAAACGCAATGACAAATAGTACAAATGACAAACAGTAGTGCATTTATGACAACATTCTAAGTTGATCAAGTTTGGTTCCATTAACCTGTCATTAACTTGACCTGACTTGACCTCGGTGACCTAACATGACCTTGAAACTATATAGCATATCAATATACATGAAACGTGTTGCCAAGAACACTTCCCTTTTGCGAATATACGGGAAGCGCATCAGCGCCGATTTTTGTGGTCTGACCCTATACATTATATTTACTTTAACGGCCCCTAACTTGAAACATTTTCGGCCGATTTATATTTTCTTACTTTAAACGACGCGCCGGTCATTTCTAAGCAGGTACGCAGAAAATCGCGTATATAGACCGGTAAGATCTGCAGTTATGTACGAAAAACCGGAGGGGTGGGCGGATTTCGCCCCCTCCCCTCCGGTGCGCGTGTTAACCTCATATTAATTTATCGTACGATGACACTCATTTTGAATGGCGATTTGATTCACATCCTTCCCCGACGACTACTTGCAACTAACTGTGATTTCCTGAATTGCACATGTGCCATTCAGTAGTACAATGCATGATGATGAACATCGTTTGGCAAGAGACAAACCAACTGTTTTTTCTGTTCTTGAAACTTGCCTGACAACTGAGCAGCACCCGCCTCAAGTAGAAATGGGCGGGTGAGTACAAGAGTACGCTGTTAAACCCAGTACCAAGAAAAACAAAATGTACGAAGGGATGTTTTGTTTTCTGTATATTGTAATTCATCTCTGTTTAACGTTACGTTTCCGACCGTTCATTTTCTGCGATTTTCAGCTAGAATAACGAATCAACAACGTTACCTTGACGAATACATATGCTCGTATAGTAATAATCATAAGATATAGTAATAATCTCACGTATTCTGGCTACCGAGTTCCGTGTTCTAGCTACGTAGGGCCGTGCCCTGGCTATCGTGAGGAGGGCTGTGCTGTAGAGTGGGCGGCGGTCCGCGGGGCAGGCGGCGGCCGGCGCGGCGGCGTATCAGACGGCCTGTGGCTGTACACAGCAGGGCCATCCGGTCGGCTGGGCCGCCATCCAGTGCCGCTATCGGTGCCTCCAGAGTAAACAACGGGCGTGCCGTGCCGCCCACGCCGGCGACGGTCATTCCAGGGCCGGACCTGCCGCGGCTGCCGGACCTGCCTGACCTGCCATAGCTGCCGGACCTGCCCCGGCTGCCTGACCTGCCGGACCTGCCGTGCTGGCAACTGCGGCCGGTGATTCCGTACAGTGTAGAGAGCTGTGCAGAACAGTCGGATGAAACAGTCCGTTGCAGAATTAATGTGCGGCTTGATTACCAGGTAATTAGAGTTGCATCAAGCTGGAACGCTGCTCTTTTTGTGAATGAAGCTAACGCCCCCGTGGTATTACAGAAGGAATGCATCCCATTAATGAATAAGTCGCAAGTCACACTGGGGGTGTCTTATGAATCTACACAGGTTTCAATAACTTGCAAATACGCAATTCCGCACGTGTTCAGAACAAAAGAGTCGTCCCAGACAGAAACACAGCGTCAAGGTCAGCCCAAGTGTTCGGACAACAAGCGCGGAGGAGAACATTAGTCGCGGTGTGGAGCGGCGTGACCGGCAATACGACGAGCTCCCCGCCGCACCCGGGCCCTATTACCGAGCACGTCTCGGCCGGGGGCCTCCGACGCCCGCCTCGCCCCGGTCGACAATGGAGCACGCACCTGAGCCGGCCGGGTGGCGCGGCGACGGGCCGGCCGGCCGAGCGTGGCGCGCGAAAAATACGCGCGCCCGCCGGCGCATCTCACGGCCGACCGGCGCGTAACAATGTCGCGCGCCGGAGCGTGACCACGCGCCGAATATCGCCGGGTGACATCCTGTCGCCGGACGTAATTGCAGCGGCCCGCCGGGTCCGGCGGCGGGGCGCGGCGGGCCGAGGCGACGGCCGGCCGCCACGGGCCAAGTGAAACACGCGGCACGGGGATAAATGTGGGCCGGTGTTATCGCTCACGTCGCGTCATCCAGACGGGTGCCGATTCGGGGGATTTGTGGCCGGTGTCGGGGTGCGAGTGGACGCCATACGTCACACCGCTGGCGCCGGCACTGTGTGCGGAACGGCCGCCCGCCCGAGCTGCCGTCGGTCTCGCCGACCGCGAGCCAATGTGGCGCGCCGAGCTGTGCGGAGCTGAGCTGAGCTGTGCGGAGCTGGGCTGAGCTCTGCGGAGCTGAACTGTACGGAGCTGAGCCATGAACTGCAGACGGTTCGAGTCGCTTCGGCAGGCTGTGGTGCCCCCCCCCCCCCCCCCCCCCGGTCCACACCCAGAGCAGTGGGGCACCTGCTCCTCGTCAGCGGTGTTTATTTGAAATGCGGTCGGTCAGGATCGTCACCCGCCTGCCGCACACACGGCTGGCCTGAGGCGACCTTCCCTTCACATTTGGCGGCTGTCAGAACCAGTTCTCATCGCGGCGTCGGCCACCGGCCAGCAGGTTGTTAGTCGCCAACATTTGACCCTCGGCCCGCTGCCAAGAAATGCCAACATTCATTGCGTAGCGGTAAGGTGGGGTGAGTAACGAGGTAAGTACAGTACAGCGGCATACAGCTGGTCTATTATTGCATATGTGATGAAGGTTTGTATTTCGTATAATCTTCAACACTTATGCAAAGTGCACAGCCGAAGTGGCCCATAGCCCAAGCCCAAGCCCATGACATATTAGCACATTCCTAGCAAATATAACTGAGTAGGATTGTAAATTTCAAATTAAGCAAATTAATCATTTGACGTAAACACCAATGCGGGAAGGGTGACAGAGAGGAGGAGGTATGATCCTAAATTAAGAGGCCTTTGATAGAGCGCAGCCGTCAATTGAGCATTGTGACCGAGATGGATAGATACGTCGATATTAGCAACGCGTCACGCCATGCAATAATTTAGCTTACCGGTCACACCTTAGTCTCACAAAATTTACAGCGTCAGAGCCATGCCAAGAATGTTGTTCGATTATTCCGCAGGCATTAATGATATATATCTTGGTAAAATGTCCCCATTCGTGAAACCATAACTCTGACGGTGGTGTATCGCTGAATAGTCAGCTTTGAGTTAACTTCGTGCTGAACTAAAAGCATTCCGGTGAAATTTGCGCAATACTCATAGGGTTTAAACACGAAGTTAGCATCCAAGAGTATGCATTGGCGCTTGCTTTCTCCGGGTACCAACCTGATTTAAATAGAGTTAATGTATATAGTTTAGTTGGCGCGGTGTTCAATTATAATCGAAATGGCGACCATGAAATGTGTGATGTATATATATATATATATATATATATATATATATATATATATATATATATATATATATATATATATATATATATATACATATATACATATATATATATATATATATATATATATATATATATATATATATATATATATATATATGTATGTATATGTATATGTATATATATATGTATATATATATATATATATACATACATATATATATATACATATGTATATATATGCATATATACATATACATAATATATATATATATATATATATATATATATATATATATATATATATATATATATATATATATATATATATATATATATATATATATATATGGATATTCCCATGAAAAAAATACCATCCAGAAGTATTTGCGTTCATCTTGAAAACCCCCACCTTTTCAACTGAAATTTCGATACTTGCGAAAGATTCTGACTTCAAGGAGCCTTCTTAAAGCTTACTTCTCGGTGATCGGCGGATCGTGCGCATCAATTAAATGGTCAACGAGATTGCCGGCCATAAATGCGGGCACCATTAGTTTCGTTAGCGTAGATTTAGCTTCACCCTTCTTGTCAATACGCAGGAAAATATCGTTGTATTCGCTGTGATAAACTTATGGCGCGGAACTCGTCATTGCGCAACGGCGTTTGAGTGGAATATAGTTTACTGGGAGAGTGGCCAGCAATGCTATACGGAGTGTAGTTAAAACGCGTCTGAAGGGCCGGCCGTTGTATGAAACGTTAAAGTATTACTAATTGGAAGGATTCGGCCACTGCACGAGCTGGACACCATTCAAAGCGATGGGAAGCTCCACATATGTTCAGCAGTTGGGAACAAATTTATAATCCAATTATACAATTCAAGCGTATGTAGATAAATACTTGAAAAAGCATGGGACGACTGCAATTATCATCGGCAATTATTTATGGTGAATGACCGTCATCACTATGTCATTATTGATACGTCATCACTGTCATCATTGATACGATACAGTGATGACGGCCATTTACCATAAATAATTGAAGATGATAATTTAATTCGTCCCATGCTTTTTCAAGTATTTAGGCACATACGCTTTAATCGTAGAACTGGATTTGAAATGCAGTTTTCGACTGCTTCAAATATGTGGAGCTTCCCATCGCTTTAAAGAGTGTCCAACTCGTGCAGTGTTTGACGGAATCCTTCCAATTATTAATACTTTAACGTTTCATACACAACTTTAACGACTGATGCCGTCATTGGGTGAACGACCGTCATTACTGTATCATCATTGCCCACTGTCCCTTCGGTACGGCGAAAGTGATCTCTTCAACCTCACCTGGCATCATTTTCCTATCATTTCCCCTGTCTCTAGAGGCACGGGGAGCACAGTACCATCATCACCAGTCATGACAGCATCATCATTGCTCGCTGTTCCTAGACGGACGGGGAGGATGGCAGTGACCTAAACTTCACCAGTTGTTACTGTGTCATCAATGCACCTGTCATCAGAAGGAAGTGCAAACACTGACCCCTTCAACTTCCGACAATCTTGAGCTAGCCCCAACGTGTAGCATGCAAACATTTTAAGGTCATTTCTTAATTCTCCCATCAACCGTCAGATTGCTTTCACGTCAAAGACAGTCATAAAAGGGACAGAAATACCTACCCTCCTGATACCTATAATAATAGTACCTAAATACTACCTGAAGTTCACCGCTCACAATGCACACCAAAATTCCTCATAACCGTCTCTCATAATAAATGGCCATCCCGTTCCTCCACTCGGAATGTTTGGGAGATGCGAAACGCGAATGGATGCGAAAGATGCGAAACGCGAAACGCGAGGCGGAATGCGAAACGCCCGGATACCAGGCGTTTCGCAGAAATAATGAAAATAGCAGAGATGACAGGGAGAAGAGAGCGACAAGCATGCATAACCCACACATATGTAGAAAATGTCATGGTGCATGTGGTTGGATGACACATAAGCTTTCTCAGAAATGGGCACAGGTGACCGTACGGCAGAAAAATACGGCACCATGATTACAGTAATTGCACTGAAATTACCATGATTACAATCATGGTAATTTCAGTTTCCAATTAGGTTAGCATGTATTTGAATTTGGCGCGCTTGTTGTTAGCTCATGCATGCACTGAAACATGAGGACTGTCTCAAACGATCATCAACATCTCGCACCTGAAAACGATGAGCATCGAGGAATCATAATGCGTGAAATAATCGCAGAAAACCGAATCAAGCTGCGCCGTATCTCCATCGATTATGCCTTGTTAGTTAGTAGCCGAGGCTGATACTACGACGCATTGTGGAGGTAAGAACTTAGCCAAGACAAGAACAAGCTACACTATAGTATCCACAACTGCAGAGATATGGGAAGAGTTAATAATAGAGAATGCCCGAGAGTGCAACCGAGACCGACTTCAACAGCAATCAAGTATTCAACGGCGCACAAATCAGCAGCGGGAAGGCATCAGTCTACTCTAGCTCCCACTCGTCCAGTGGTCGGTGAGAAGGGCGTGAGAAGACGCTGCGATGGGCCGTGTCAGCCGGCGTCAGTGTGGTGCTGCTGTCGACTTACCAGCGTGGACGCCTTGTTCTCGTCATCGAGCAGAAACTCCATGGACTTG
Source organism: Ashinkailepas kermadecensis (assembly GCA_034440615.1). Lineage (NCBI taxonomy): Eukaryota > Metazoa > Arthropoda > Thecostraca > Neolepadidae > Ashinkailepas > Ashinkailepas kermadecensis. Next base: position 109,432 of record JAOTOM010003914.1, on the reverse strand, counting down.
GCGCGATGGTCGGCCGCCGAACCGCCCGGCTCGGCCTCCTCCAGATTGAGCAGACTTTTGGCTCGGTCGGTGTTGCGCGGCGCGATCTCGTCGATGAACTGTTGCAGGCCGCGCACGATGGCGTCCAGGTCAGTCTCTTGACACGGTAGGGTCGGCGTGGCGACGCGTAGCGAGTCCGGGTCGTTCTCCGCTGCCGCGAGGTCGGTGGCGTCGTACCAGGGTCGACCGCGCTCGTGTCCGCCGTGCGTGAGGTCAGATAGGGCCGAGGCCACGGCACTGCGGCCCGGCGCCGACCGGTGGGCACCGGGAGCCTGTCTGTTCTTCCGCACGGCCTCCTGCAGTCTGTCGCTCCACGATCGGTCGAGCGGCGGTCGGTGGCGGCGCGGCGCGTCCTGTGGCGGTGCGTCGGCGGCGGCTCGTCTGACCGGAGACGGCGAGCGGATCAGACGGCGCGTGGTCGCCTCGATCAGGCTGAGGTCGGGCGTGCTCTGCGCCAGCCGCTCCCGCTCCTCCTGCGCCTCGCGCCGGAACCGCTCCAGCGCGTCGTACACGTCGCGGACGGCGCGGCCGGCGGCCGGCGGCGAGTCGGCGAGCGGGGCGCACGGCACGCGCGCCGCCGCCGGCGTCGGGGTCAGCGCCAGGAAGTGGTGGCGGGCGCTGTTCAGGCGCGCGCGAGCCGCCTGCGAGTGGGTGAAGCGCGGCGGCAACGGCGGCTTCAACGCGGCAGGATGCTCGTCGTCCGGCCGGCAGCGGCCGTCCGCCGCGCTCAGCAGACCTTCTGCGAACGCTGTCACGTGCTGGCGACACACGGGCGAGACTGGCTCCTGCGGCTTCTCCGCCGAGCTCTCGCTGACCGAGGAGCCCCGCGGCGCTCCCGCGGCGGGCGGCCTCTTGACGGCCACCAGCGGCGTCGATGTGACTACCCCCGAGTCGAACGACGGTGCGGCGCCGACCTCCGTCGAGCGCAGCGGACCGGCCAGCTCCGTCTGTCGGACGACGACGCTCACCGGCGACGGGGAGCGGGAGTCGCGCGCCGGCGGCCGACGCGGGTCGGCGCCGTTCTGCGTCCGTTGGCGCGACTTACCGACCGAGAGGCGCGTCAGTCCCAGTCGTTGCATCACAGATGTCGGCCGCTTGTCCGACCCGCCACCGACACCGTCCGTCCTCGCCGGAGATGGCGGTGCAGTGCTCTTGCGCGTCCGCATGATGCCCCGCAGGTGGTCCATGCTGGCACCGTTTACAGGCGGACTGTGCGTGCGCGCCACAGCCGGCTGCGGTGAGCTGTCACCGATGAAGGCTGCGTCGCTGGAGACGGCTACGTCGCTGAGAACGGCCCGCTCGCACGTCAGCACCTGGCGGCGCACGTACGCGCCGCTATCGTCCGCCACCGGATAGGAGACGCGCAGTCTCTGCGTCGGCGGCGGGTGCGGCTGACTGGCAGCTCGGCGGTCGGTCGGCAGACTTTTTGTGCGCGGAGGCGGCTGCGGCGGGATGCCGGCGGCGGGCGCGTCCGGCCCACTCAGCGGCGCCGGCCGCCGCTCGCGCGCCACGTACGTCGCCGCCAGCGGCGGGTCCGGCTCATCGTCCATGTAGGTCTCCTGCCAGTGCACCTCCGACACGAGCGGGCTGAACTGCACGCCCTTGGGCCGGCCCATGTCGGCGAGCGGCGGCGGTACGACCGCGTCGCGACTGATGCACACCTGCACGCGACTCTGCGGCCCGTACCGGCGCACGGTGTCGGCGGGAGACGCGCCGCGCGTGCACGCCGCACCGGCGCCGGCCGCGCAGTCTGCACTGCCGGCGGCGGCCGTGCGAACCGGGCTGCGCAGGCCGACACGGTCGGCTGGCGCAGAGGCAGGCCAGGCCGCACGTCCGGTCAAAGGTTCCGTCACGTGTGCGGTCGCATGTCCGGCCGCGAGTCCCGTCACGGGTCGCGCCACGACGTGCGAGAACCAGCCGCCGGCGATGGGGCTCGGCTCGGCCGCGTCCGGCTCCATGGAGGCGTCCAGCCAGTCCGAGCTGGGGCCGACGGCCGCCAGCCGCCCGCTGACGAGCGGCGGTGTGTCAGCGCAGTCCGGCCGGGCGGCAGGCCAGCCGAGAGTACGGCCGTAGTACTCGAGCCGGCGCGGCGCGGCCATGCTGCCGGCCGACCACAGATCCGGCAGGCTGCCGGCACGCAGCCAGCCGCCGCCACCCGCCGGCCACACGTCGCGCAGACTCCGCCAACGCCGCCTATTTCCAGGCACGGCGCCGTCGCCGTCGCCGCCGTCGGGCCGCGCGCCTGTGATTGGTCGGCGGGCGGCCGCCGACTCGCCGCCGTCCGCCCCCTCTGCCGGCCCGCCGGCACGCTCCTGGCCCTCCTGGCAACACTCGACGCCCGCTTCCGGCGAGAACCGGAAGGCGTGCGTAGCGTACCGCCGCCCCTCCGATCCGGGCAGGAGGATGAACTCTTCCGCGGATCCTTCCAGCATCAGAAACTCCTCGGCAGATTCGACGTCCAAAGGCTTGGGCCGTCCGGCCGTTGAGCGGCGCATTAGGGAACGTTGAGTATAGTCATCCGTCAGATAGATGTCACGAGGCTCGCCCACCTTTTCCGAGTCGTCTTGATCGGCGTTTACGTCCGGGAGATCTGAGCTATGCGCACTGTCTTCTGACGTCATAAAGTAGCCACTGTCGTCTGCTACAATGTCATTCACGCCAGTGTTTGTCTCCGCAAATTCACAGAGCACTGAAAGCGTCGGCGTGAACGCGGAGCCCCCGACATCGAGGCCAGCGGGCGTCGTGTCCGACGAGGGTCGCGCACAGTCGTCAGGTCTTGTCTGCGGTCGTCCCATCACCTCGTCAGAGTCCACCCAACACGTACCTGGGTCTTGGCGAGAGTGCGCGCGGCGGCCGCCAGGGGCGCTGGTTACCTGCTGGTGGAGGTCGGCGGCGGCCGGTCGCAGCGCGGTGATCCAGGCGTTCATCGGCACGTTTTGGTACACGACCGCCGGCCGCGTGAACACGGTGCGCGGCGTCGGCATGGGCGGCTTGCCCGTCTTCTGCTGCGGCTGGGACGGCCCGGGTGCGGGCGCACTGCCGGCCGCCGACACTCGGCCCGTCGGCGCCGACGACACGTCGACGGGGTCGTCGGCGGCCGCCGGCGCCGCGCCCCACACGCCCGCGTCGTGGTGGCCGCAGGAGCGGCGCCGATCGTCGCGGCCGATCAGCTGCAGCAGGCGGCGGCGCCGCTGCACGCCCGGACTGAGGTCGGGCGCCGAACGGCAGCGGCGTGCCGCCACCAGCCGCGACGGCGCCGACTCGCTGGCCGCCGACGGCGACACGCTCTGCGGCGGCGAGCCGGCGTCCACGGAGCCGTGGCCGCCGGCCGCCTGCTCGCCGAAGCCGGAGTCCTCGCTCAGGTTCTCGCTCGAGTGTCGCAGCAGCGCCAGCCGCGTCGTCGGCCGCCGCGCCACGTCGCCGCCGCCGTCGTCGGCCGACGCGGCGGCCGGCGCGCCCCACTTCCGCTGCAGCGGCGGGGCCGGCGGCTGGTGCCGTCGCAGTCCGCCGGCCGATGAGAGCATGCTCAAGTCGTCCGAGCTGCGGAAGCGACGGATGTCGCCGCCGCCCGGCTGCGGCACGCTCTCCTGCTCGGCGAGGAAGCGCAGGTAGTGGTTGTAGAGGCGCAGCCGCTCGTCGGTGATGGCGGCCAACGTGCGCTGCTCTTCCTCCTCGAAGTCGAACGTCAGCGACTCGATGCGACGGTCCAGGTTCTCGAAGTCCTCGCAGCTGCCGAGGTCCCACAGCTGGGCTTCGTCTCGGCCGCCGCTGGCCGTCGCCGCGCCCACGCCGCCGTCCGCCGACGTACTGGACTGGCGGGCGGCGCCGCCGCCGCCGTTCCGCTCGCCGGTAATGGCGTCCGCCTCGGCGACGCCGACCCCCAATTGGCCGTTACGGCCGGCTCCCAGGACCTTGGCGGTCGACTCGTGAGCACCCGCTCGTGCAGCGCAGTCGGCGGCGCCGTCCGCCTGGTCAGTGTTCCCACGGCCGGCCATCGGCGCCGCCTTCCGTGCAGCGGGCGTGGGAGACTGCGGTGACCCGGGGCAGTCGACTGGACGCGTGGGGTCATCACCGGGTCGGTCCGGCCGGGGAGGCGGCGAGCCACCTGCGGTGACGTCACCCACATCCTGACGCGAGTCGTGCAAGCAACCGCACCGCTGTCGGCGATCTGGGTCACACCGATTGCGCCAGCTCACTTCACACTCCACGCACCGCTGGTGGTCACAGCATTGCAACGCCGCGGCCGACGGTGGCGCCACTTGTTGGTAGTTGGTCACACTACCCCAGGTGGCGCTAGTGTCGATCGTCCGTGCGGCGGGCAGGAGAAACGACGACACTGCCAAGTCTTCGTTAAGCATATGTTCCTTCCAGCTGGGGACGCGTTCGCTGAGACAAGGCTCGTCTCCGTCGCAGTCAATTCGCGGGTGGATGTCAGCCTCCAAGTCTTCTGTAAGGCAAGGAATTCACATTAGTAGTGGTTGATTGAAGTGCCAGCTGTCATATTAAAGGTGCTATTATGTGCCATAGGCCCATTCTCTGGGAAGTTGTGAGTTGTTGCATGCCCGTTCCAATATTGCCAGGTTGGGTGTGTGTTTACAACCTGAATACTTCGTTTAAAACGTAAGTTTTTAGCTGAACTCCATTTAAATTCCGCCTGTAGTGCTATTTTCATACTTTATCTCTGCCACCAATTTTGGGAACAAGATACATCTGTCATAACACCTATAATTGGATCGGTTATTCTGCAACGATGTCACTAATGCTCACAAGATCGCACGCCTGGACACAAAGTACATGCACTGAAACTACAACCTTGTGGAAACAACCATTCAATAATTCCGGCATTGCAGTGCCACGTACGAATGCCACCGAATAAGTGCGCTGCAAAGCCGGTACCGATAACCTCACACTCGGCATACAATCACGTCACCGCATTCCAACACACACTGACGTTGGCGTGGTGCCAGTGGCAATGCGGAGCAGACAAGCCACATTCCGGCGGCCGCTCCACCACCTATGCACGTCGGGTTGTGTGCAGAGAGGTGGGAGCGATGCCCTTAAGTATGCTTGGCGTCCCGACATGAACATCACGCACGCCGCGATGTACTGTTGTCCGTCTCAGTGTCGCTCCAGCACAATAACGTGAGACGGGGTGAACGGTGTGGAGTTGATACAAGGTATGAGATGCAGCGTTCTGCTGATGCAGATCTGTCGGATACGACACGGCCGTCCACACGGGCAGCTTCCCCTGGCGGTACCGATGCGCCATTGCGGCCTTCATCTCTGATCTCAGCGGCCATTCTGACGCTCTGTCGTCGTCCGCACTGCATCGCTCGTTGACGCTGGCAGACGGAAATGACATCGGGAGACAATGACAGACACACCTCGACATTCGATCTCGTAGCAATAACGTATGAGATCGCTCAGATGGTGTGGAATATATCCACAGACGTGAAAGTGGTGAGTGCAGGACCGTGCTCTCCACCACAAACATTGGCACAACCTAAGCCTTACTAATCCCGAGCTGAAAATGATTGCACTCTTCCATACAGCATTGGAGTATTCTTGCGCTTCTGACGGTAGTTCGTGGATTGATTCGCTCCCCTGACAGAGGAGCGAATCGATTGTTTAGTATTCTGTGAGTAGGAATTTGCCACGAAATACTTCGACTTGTTTGCCCTTTCCCTCCTAATTATTCCACCATTACGGATAAAGATCACTTTCCTCAGCATAGATGTCCTTTTTATCCAATCACCAACACCATGATAAATCCATAAATGCACTGTACCTTGAACACCTCATCACATTCAAAAACGATCTGGATATCCGTGTGCACTTGACCCACCACATCGAAATTGAAGTTCAATCTCTCCAAGTACCTGTTCGGCAGAGCGTCTACCGATGCAGTGCCGTTACCGCTGTGAGGACGCATCACAAGTGCCGACGTGTTGCTCGACTCCAGCCGGCAGTCACGACGCGTGTGTGTAATGAGCGCTCCACACAGCCAGCACCCCGCTCTATTTACATTAATTATGTGAGATGCGCCGTCATAACTCTACCACCCGGCCGGCCGACGGAGCTCCTTGAGGCTGCACCAGCAGAACATGGTCGCGTTGTTCACAGATTAAGGCCGGTAATAACGCCATGAGCCGCACAAATCGTGCCCGGTGTCGGCGGGCGATGGGTGCCGCGCTACCTTGGGGTTTCCACACCCGGTCACGCGCGGGTCGGCACCGGCTTCCGCTTCATCGCCGTCAGCGTCGACCCTAGAGACCCGACCGCAATTGTGCCGCTCACTAACCCATCACATTTCACTCGTCCGGTCATCAGCACGCGGCTGATGACGTCATACATCAGTGGCGGTACGTCGTGCCAGGGGTGAAACTGCCGTGCTCGTGGCTCACGAGTCCGTCGTGAACATGACTCGCGAATTCGCCGTGCACATGACTCACCAGTCTGTCGTGCACAAGACTCGTGAGTCTGCCGTGCACGTGACTCGCGAGTCTGTCGTGCGCCTGGATCGCGAGTCTGTGTCGCATACGTGACTCGTGTGTCTGGAGAAACTGCCGTGCACGTGGGTCGCGAGTCTGCTAATGATGCTATGCAGTCCAGCAGATAAATTCATGAACGCAGTGTACTTCTCCGTGAAGTCCAGTGGCACCAGTTTGTGACGAGTCATAGTATTCTGTCACGCGTCATGTATCGTCACCAACCTGTAGAACGCAACTATCGGCGACTATAAGTAAATGCACATCCAAACAATAGGTTCCGAGTTCTGAGTGCGACATGCGGTGGCCCAAGAGAACAGTCAGTGGTTGCAAGTTGACCGGAACAGGTCGGGAGGGACTCACTGCAGCAGACACACCTGACCGGGTCCATTCGAACGACTTCATCGGCACGATACGCTCCGGGAGAGGCGATCGGCAGGAACCGCTCGGACCGAGTCATCCTGGTGAAAACATGGCGCCCAGCACGCCACGAGTCGATTGGGAGCGCATGCCACTGCAGAGAGCTGCGGACACCTTCCGTGGAGACAACCCAGGGAAGAACGAATACCTGTGCACCCATCCTTCAGACTCGCTAAAGCGAACCCACGAAAATATGTCCACGCCACTACGCCACTAGACTAAGCTACGCCACTAGACTCATCAGTGGACTAGGTAACTTAGAATATGGAGGAAAGCGTGTGGCATTATATATGTACTAACTCAAGCATAGGAGAATAGGGGTGATATGATTGAAATGCATAAAATTGTCAAATGGTTAGATAATATCAATATGAATGATGCTCTTCTATTTAGAGTATAACATAGTGGTTATCAATTCAGGTTGGGCAAGGCAAGGTGTATGACAGTTAAGCGACAAGTTTTCAATCAAAGGGTGGTTGATCAATGTAATAGACTGCCTGATGATGTTGTTGGGAGTATCTAATTCAATGCATTTAAAAATAGGGTGGACACATTTTCTAGGTTGGAAGATCTTGTTTTTCAGTTATATTTGGTGATAGACTGGGTGAGACTTATGCTGCTAGGTGTGCATTGTGCAGGACCCTTTAAGCAGTCATTAATGGAGTTGAAAATTATTGATGGGGAGGAGTGTGCTATGCAAAATCAAGTGGAGTTGCTAAATAAGTTGGGACCTTGGAACGGGGATATGGCATTGAGTGGGGAGTGTCGGTCACTCAGTTCACGGGTGCGTTACGCGAGAACGAGTGAATAGGGCTAGATATGCTGATGTGGATAGCTAAGTAGATATGTGCTGGTAGGTGGGTAGAATGTTGGTAGATAGTTTCTTTATAATTTAGGATATAGTATTGGTTAGGGTGCAGAGTATTTTTTTTCGGTCCAGACTTATGGTAACTTCCCCTTGCAGGCTCAACCCAGATGGGCTCCTGTGGCCTTGATTAAGCCTGAACACTTATGACTTTACGACTTCTATGCCCACCAAAGCAGACAAACCCGGACAAGTTAGTTGACGCATATGCACAGAAGTGGTCCGTGACGCAGACACAGAAACATTTCCACCGGAGAGAGCCAACCGAGGACGAGCGACTCGAACGAACCCGGCGGAACGAGCCGGGTCGAACGAGCTCTGTCGAACGAGCCCACCACGACGGATCCAGCCGGACGAGTCGGATCAGCCCGGCCGGGTCGAAAGAGCCGACCACGATGCCACCGTCTGGACGAGCCGGACGAGCCCGGCCGGACCGGCCCATCCTGGCAGGCACGTCTCGACGAGCCGAGCGGCGAGGGGTCGGCAGAACGGGTCGAATCCTGTTCTCGGCCAGTGTTGGCCGTGTGCCAGAGAAGCGGCTGCGCAGCTGCCTGCCGCAAGCCCGACGGTCAGCAGATGACGGGAAGCAGCGGCAAGGAACGGTCTTCCTGGACACCCTCGTCCTGCAGCTGAAGTCAATGCTGAAGCCCAGGCCGAGCTGACGTCATAATCAGAGCCGCGGCCGACCCGAGGTCATAATCGTGGTCGGGCGAGCTGACGTCATAGTTGGAGCCGCGGCCGACCCGAGGTCATAATCGTGGTCGGGCGAGCTGACGTCATAGTTGGAGCCGCGGCCGACCTGACGTCATACTCGGAGCCGGGCCGAGCTGACGGCATAGGCGGCTGACATCACGATCGGCGAGCTGACGTCATAGTTGGAGCCGGGGCGAGTTGACGTCATAGCCGGCCGAGCCCATAGTCGGAGTTGGGGCGATGCTGACGTCATAGTCGGAGTTGGCCCCGAACTGAGGTCGGGTACAGCGCGACTGCGGTGCACTGACGGGACGGCAGTTAGCACCGCACGTCCTTGGGCTGTCCCACTGCTGCCCTGCCCGGGTTTTCCCGTGTGACGGTGTGAGGAAGTCAATGGAAGTAACATACACGGTGGTACTGTAACTAGGAATACCAGCACACACCTTTTTGTTTTGTTTATATCAGCTTTGTTCACATCAGCATACAGCAGCGCCATCTGCAAACGTCCAGAGGAAACACAGCAGGGTTACTGGGTACCGCTAGACAAGAATGCTACAACCGAACACACCCTCGTCGCGAAGCTCTTGCTGCAGACTACCTCATCCCGATCAATGCCAGTCTCAATATTTATGGAACCAGTGCATCACATGGCGCTCACAGCGGCACTGGAAGAGCGACGGCAGGTGTTCGAGCGCAGTGCAACCGGATCTCTCTGTGTCTATCAGCCGGACCTCCGTGTCTATTAGCTGGATCTCCGTGTTTATGAGCCAGATATCTGTGTCTATTAGCTGGATCTCCGTGTCTATCAGCCGGATATCTTTGTCTATTAGCTGGATCTCCGTGTTTATCAGCCGGATCTCTGTGTCTATTAGCTGGATATCCGTGTCTATCAGCCGGATATCTGTGTCTATTAGCTGGATCTCCGTGTCTATCAGCCGGATCTATGTGTCCATCAGTGATCGGTGTATTACCGCCAGTGCTGATACAGCCACGCTCTGTTAAGCGTGCATGCAGGGCTCAAGTGATTTCGGTTGCGGTACATTCAACAAATTGCACTACTAAAGGAGGAATTAAGAAGCACCATCCATACGTGGAGCTGTGTTGTCCGGGACGGATGGGAAGCGCCGGCTCCGGTGCCAGGCACGCGGTAAGCTGTCCGGGACGGATGGGAAGCGCCGGCTCCGGTGCCAGGCACGCGGTAAGCTGTCCGCACCAGATAATTCCGCCGCAAACTCTATCTTTGAACAAAGCTGAGAGTGCTTCAGGAGAAATATTGCGATGGAAGTTCGCAAATTTCAAAATGAGAATACCTGAATGAGAAAGCTGTAACATCCAATGCTGTATTACCACGCGGAGCATTGCTGAAAGTTGTCCATGAGCGTAAATTCCGCCGCCAGTTACTTCCTTTCAACACTGATTAAGAATATTTCACGAGGAATATTCGGATACAAATTGGCGAACATGAAATAAAACATCAGATTCAAAGTCACTAAATTAGAACGCGAATCGCTGAAACAAAGTCTTTACGTTTCGAAATGCGTGACAGTTAGGCTTGGCTGGGCCGAGCTACTCGGATGGACTTTAGTACTGTTTGCACGGGTGTAGTATTATTTGCACGGGAGTAGTACTACTTGCACAGGAGTAGTACTATTTGCACAGGAGTAGTACTATTTGCACGAGAGTAGTACTATTTTCACGTGAGTTTGGGAGTCGCCCTCGCTCGCAATAGTTTAGCTCAAACAATGAGTGTTGTCATGACCGGAGGTAAGCCATTGCAATATATGCTGTCAGCAGTACGTTGTCAGGATCTGAAATTTGGCCCCCAGAGCCCATTCGAACCGTGTAGCAGTCACGACTTTCGCATGAAGGCCGATAACAAGCCGGGGGTCGCCTCCCCTCACGTGTCACTGTGTCCTCTCACGAGACATTCCTGCGCCAGGATCGCCCCTCTCGGCATATCTCAGCCGGCATCGAGCCGCGCCAGGATCGCCACGCCCGCAATCCCGGCCGCGCCAGGATCGCCGCGGCCGCCGTCCCGGCCTCGCCGCGCCAATGTCGGCGTCGCGACCGCCGTTACACCGCTGCTTCCGTCGCCCACGGCTACGTCTTCCTCGGGGCCGGTGACGCGTGTGAATGGAGGCGTGGCGCAGCGCCGCACCGCTGCATCACGACCTGGTTGTTGTCTATCGGTCAAGTGGACTCAGCTAAACTCACAGGAGGCGAACGAAAGGAGGATCGGGGTAATGTGCCTCCCCTTAATTCCCGGAACTTAGCATTGATCCTGTGCATTCGACTGGAACAAATGGATCGAAAACCTGCCCGGTGCCCCCACCTCCTAAGCTGGGACGTCCCCCCCCCCGCGCCCAGTCCGACCTCGTTCACGGCCAGCTGCATGCGTGGTCGCAGTTCTACTGCCTATTCCTGTTGCAAATGGCCACACATGCAAAACGGGCCCTGGCATGCATACAGGACGTTGTGAATCGTAACAGGTGAGCGATTTACGAATGCCGACCACGGTGTGTTCTATTGTGTTGGCTTTTGCTGTTGATGCATTGTTGGCATTATACGTGCATCAGTCCGCCGGAAGGAGCGACCAGTGTCATGCTTTTTCATGCTATATTTCAAGCGCGTAATTGAGTGATTTTGAAACGTTGTATTATGTTACCCTGATGAGGGCTTGCGGTCCAAACCTTGCTGATTTGTTTCTGTAAAATATAGCTTTTCTTTCGTTGCCACCTCTATATGCGTCGTCGAAATAGGAATATATATATAAATATATATATATATATATATATATACGTGTGTGTGTGTGTATGCATATGCGACGTTGAAGGGTATTGCATCCCAGAACAATCAATTTGTTGCAGATTCCCACATCGATCCCACCCTAGCGGAAAGGAAATTCCATCGTGTAAGTGCCACTTGGAACACCGAGGCCACGCCTGGGGTGATGCTCCCGCATTGGAAAATAGCAGACTGCACCAACCGTTCCTGTGCAGAGATGTGGCGAGTTGCAGCGATGACCCGACCCGCGGTGAAGCCGGCACAAACACCGTCCCCTGCACATTCCTGACACATGGCAGGACGCCCACTAACACACGCTGCATGGCAAGAATGAGTCCATACACCCTTTAGCCCCTGGGCGTCGTTGTCTGGTGGCGACGGCCGTACGCCTGCGACTGGAAGGGTGCATGCTCCGGCGGGCACCGGCTCATCTCGCCACACTCTGCACCAGTGCAGTGATGAGGGGTGCACCACTGGCTGCACCAGTGGTGCACCAGTGGTGACCACGCAGCATCCTGGTGAGGGGTCGTGTCACATCCACACCAAGTTCCCATTCGACCCATATAGACAACCAGTGGCTACGTAAGACAACGGCAGATGTTACTTCGTTCTGCAAGATTCGAAGGTCATGTTCATATCCAGGTGCAAAGGATCGTGTTGTAATTTGCAAGTACCGCACAACGGATCCGTTATTATATGCGGTCCCTTGAAGGTTTATCAAAGTATGCTAATGCTATTTACCGATGGGTTACGATATTTACTCGTGGTACTGTGTTTTCATGACCATCGTGGAGTATGCTAATGCTATTTACCGATGGGTTACGCTATTTCCTCGTGGTACTGTGTTTTCCTGACCATCGTGGAGTATGTTATTGCTATTTACCGATGGGTTACGATATTTCCTGTGTTTTCGTGCTTTATTACTAGGGCAGTGCCTGTTGTTTTGTTGAAGCTAAGATATGTTGGATATCGGCATGGGCTATAGGCAGACAACAGGTACGTTGTTGCACGTACTTTTAGAGGGCACTTACACCAGGAGCAGACACAAGGAGGACATCTAGAGGCAACCTCCCCATGAAAAGTTGGTGCCTCTCTTACCGGGGAAAGGCGCCCTTCCGGGCAAGCTACAGTGAAACTCGCCTCGCTCAAAGGATATTTCAGCAAAAGGCGCTCCTCTACGAGGAAACGGCGCCCTCTTGAGGGTAAATGACGTCAGAAAAACGAAAGAAGTTCAGTACGTCCGTGCGCATCCTTCCCACGCGCTCAATGAACTTTCAGTCGAATGCACACCTCCGAGGATTTCCGCAGTGGTGCACTTCCGAGGAAATCAGACCCCCATCCCCCCCTACTCCCAGAAGAGTGTCTACTCCTATGAAAATCCTAGATCCGCCCTTGGCCTTCCCCTGTGCGCAATGTTGGTATCCTCCGGCCGAAGTTAAGGTTGGAAAGCTCGTAATTCATGCACAGAATGGTAGTTTCAGTTCTGAAATTGCATAATTTGGTTGGGAAATTACACTTAGATAGAGGCGCACCAATTATCGTATTAAGGGGGATGGTGACCCCAAAAATGTGACGAAACGAAGACCACCTTCGGGACGCGAAGCGAGAAGGCAATTTCTGGTTTTGCGTGATGAAAATATAAAAACGTCTTGCTTCATCTATTGTATTTTGTATGCTAAGGGGAAGGGCGGGCCCTCGGTCCTTTCCCCTTGGTTGCGCATTTTCATCCAGACAGCAGTCATTTTACAAGCTGCTATGTCCTGCCTTCGGACAATTAATATTCCTTTCCCACCTTTGCCCTAGACCATGAAATAAAAACGCAGGTGATCAGATAAAAAATAAAGCATCCATGAAATAATTTTTTACAAAAGTAACAAGAAAAGTGTCATGCATTATGTACGAAGTATTGCACCAACCGCTGGGAACATTAGGTACACGATTCAGATCACATCACACGACAATGTACACGTCACATCAGTGGCGGCTCCAGGAGACCTAGGGGGCCATGCCTCCAATCCCCCCCCCCCATGTAAGTTGTGGACGAGGCGCCTTCAATGCAAAGCACTACGGGCGGCCAGGTCCTTCAGCTGGGCCACTGGCAAGGCGGTTTAATCTGCCATGAAGTGTGCTCCAGGGGCGGATAAAGGAGGGGTACTGGGAGCATGTGCCCCTCACGGAAAGGTGCCCACCTAGCCCGAGAAAAAGCACCGATGGAAGGCCCGAGTCCACCCTGACCACTCCCCGCTCAACATATTTTTCAGCCCAAGGTGCCCCTCTAAGAGGACAAGGCGTCCCCGTGAGAACAAACAAAGGCACCCCTTCAGCATTCTCGAGCGCACCCCAGCTCATGGCGCCCCTCCGAAGGAATGACGCGCCTCCAGACAAATGCCGCCATGAAATTCCTAGATCCGCCCTTGGTGAGCTTTACCCAGACGTTAACATTACCTATCTGCATCACCAGTAACTTAACTGGGAGATCACCAACACCATGTAATTGGCTTCCCCAAGCTTCTACTGTTCCAAACTCCTACTCTTCACAAGCCAAATGCGTGGACGGGGCTAATGAGGCGAGCAATTAATATCCTAATCGCATGTGTCGCCGCTCTGGCGGCTGCGTCTGGAATCTTTCGAGCGGTGTTTCGCATTCCGGCCGATACATGTTAGCCATGGAGCCCAGGGTGTTCGACAGTCTTCTCGCAGCAGTCGTTCGACCAATTCTAATTGGTCATACTGACGTAATTAGTTAGCTATTCCAGTTTTAGCACCCAGCGTTGAGAATTGGTCATCACCACTGTCTTAATTTTGAACCTGTGCAACTAACTTAGTGCCTTTGTCTCAGTATACCTACTCAGCATTATGAGCCGATTCAAATATAACTCTGAACTCATGTAACCACTGTTTTCCTGTGTGAGTCTTAAAATATCGGCGCGACGCAACGCAAATTGAGAGTGAAAGATACACCTTAAAAAAGAAAACGAAAGAGAGCGTAAGAGAAAGAAAGAGAACGAAAGAGCCAAAGAGAACGAAAGAGAGCGAGAGAGCGAAGGAGAGCGAGAGAGAGAGAGGGGGGGGGAAGAAAGAAAGAAAAGGGAGAAGAGAAGAGGGAGGAGAAACGAGGAAGAAGAGAGAGGGATAAGAGAGAGGGATAAGAGAGAGGGGGTACAAAACATGGACGCGGTGATGTGATCTCATAAAATCAATCCTAGGGGTGTACAAATATAGCTTCAATGTGAAAGTAGGGTTTGATCTTGTTGCTAATAGTCGGTGGATCTGCGAAGCCGCGTTATGACAGAATCACTTAGTGTTCAGAGACTTATCCCATTTAAACAAATACCCCGGTTCGTGCATATGAAATACTAGTCCAGCGTAGCTTCCAGAACCAGTAATACACCGGCTTATTCATCGCATGTGGCATGACTTGTGTGCATTTGCAACTGGGCAAATCCTGGTTCAGGTCTTATGAGCGGCAGACGTGTGGGCGTCACGTCATTAGCTGGGCTCTCAGACCCACCAGTTGGCCGCACCACGACTGCATCTGAGCCACCAACTGCACCGATCCCCGAACGGCGCACCTGTGTCGGCTCCACTGACCTTGTCACCCCCAGCTGCAGTGTTAAAATAATGGCTTCTCATTAGGTGTGAGATGTCGACACGAGTACAGCAGGATGTAGAAATCTGCCTTGGAAGCATGCCAATTAAAATATCGTTTCAGTCCTTCAAACTTCATTGGAGCCAAAAGTGTACTAATGAGTGCATGTTTTTGGTATAATGTTGGATACACCTAATATATGGATATATATGGATACCTATGCTAACGTTAATGATTGCAATGCCATGTTATCAGCAGATCAGATTGTTTGACACACCACATCATAGATAATCTCTGTATCTGGAATTGTGTCGCTAGATGCATGCGTAATCAATCCGTCATGGTGAGCATAAGCATGCTACTTATACATAAAATAGTCTTATGAACGAATCATGGAGACTTCATAAGCACACATCAACTGCCCCAGCTGTCGGGGTCGGCCAGGTCGGCACTACTACTGACCTTGTGACCCCAAGCTGTCGGTGTCGGCGGGGTCGGCCGGGTCCGCGGGGTCGGCGGGGTCGGCCGCCTCCAGGCACCAGGTCTAGCCCGGAGGACCGGGTCGGCTCCACTACTGACCTTGTGACCCCCAGCTGTCGGTGTCGGCCCTATCGGCTCCACTACTGACCTCGTGACCCCCAGATGTCGGTGTCGGCCGTGTCGGCTCCACTACTGACCTTGTGACCCCCAGCTGTCGGTATCGGACGTGTCGGCTCCACTGACCTTGTGACCCCCAGCTGTAGGTGTCGGCCGTGTCGGCTCCACTACTGACCTTGTGACCCCCAGTTGTCGGTGTCGGCCGTGGCGGCTCCACTACTGACCTTGTGACCCTCAGCTGTCGGGGTCGGCCGGATCGACTCCACTACTGACCTTGTGACCCCAAGCTGTCGGTGTCGGCCGGGTCGGCTCCACTACTGACCTTGTGACTCCCAGCTGTCGGGGTCGGACGGGTCGGCTCCACTACTGACCTTGTGACCCCCAGCTGTCGGTGTCGGCCGTGTCGGCTCCACTACTGACCTTGTGACCCCCAGCTGTCGGTGTCGGCCGTGTCGTCTCCACTACTGACCTTGTGACCCCCAGCTGTCGGTGTCGGCCGGGTCAGCCGCCTCCAGGCACCAGGTCCAGCCGGGAGGACCGGGTCGCAGGACGGCCGGCGAAGTCGGCTCGTCAGAGTCTACCGACCAGGACCAGCTGACGGGCCCCGAGCGGAGGCTGCCGGCGTCGCTGCGCATGTCGTCTGCCGGTAACAGCGCCCGGTGTCAGGGGCGGCGGCCGGTGTCACGGCCGATGTCAGCTTCTGACACGGCGGGGCGGGCAGTTCCGGTGTCGGTGTCGGTGTCCGGAGCGATGTCGGGGACGGCGCCGGTGTCATTGTCAGAGGCGGTGTCAGGGGCGGCACTGACTTCGGTGTCAGAGTCTGTGTCCGGTTCGGGGAAGGAGTCAATGCCAGGGATGGTGTCGGTGCTCGTCTCGATGTCGTACGAGGACGGGTCTGGCCGGTGTCATATTAGTGTCACCCTCAAGGTTGGTGTCAGCGTCGGTGACATTGGCGGTTAGCGTAGGCGCCAGCGGTGGAGTCAGTGTCAATGTCAAGGGACGGCGGCTCGGCACGGTGTCAGGTCGGCATCAGTGTCAGTGTCAGTGTCGGGTACAAGTTGGTCCAGCGACATCAGATCCGTGTCGTCGACACGACAGCGCCAGGCGCGGAGCAGGACAGCGCCGGTCTGTGCGGACAGGGCAGGGCCCGGCTCGTCGGAGGTCGCGGCGAGACATTAGGACAGTGTCATGCTGAGACGTTGAGACAGTGCCAGTGTCAATGTCAGTGTCAGTGGCAGGGTTGAGACAGCGTAGGATCGCTGTCAGGTGGGTGCAGTGCGCTTCACCACGGCAACATACCCAGAAACAACATGTGCATGTGTGCCACTCTCAGTAACCATGCAGCGAGAGCAGGCACTGTGCAATAATTCATGAGGTATGCGATAAACCATTGCATAACAACAGCGGGCGCGGCTCCGGTTCACGCGGTACCTCAGACACCGCATGGCGACAGCTCTACACGTCGTGCCGTACCAGAGGCCAGGGAAAGTTTGCCCGATCCGTCTCTAGAAGAGACACCGAATGTCATGTATCCTCTGTGGGGTTAAAGACTCGAGTGGTTTTATCTGTGCCGAGGGAAATGCGCGAATCGAGCCCCTTACGCGCAGCGGGTCGGAATCGGAGCGACATCGAGCGTCGTCGAAGCGCGGATTTCGGCGGGATGCGAAGAGCCGTGCACCGCAAGTGCGGCGCCACTGGTGCGTCAGTAGTATGTCAACGTTGCGTCAGTAGTGTGCCAGTGGTTAGGGGGTTTAGGGACGCATCGACTGCAGTGGTCATGCAGTCATGTGCCAGTGGTGCGTCAGTGGTGCGTCAGGAGTGCGTCAGTAGTGAGTCAGTAGTGCGTCAGTAGTGCGTCAGTAGTGCGTCAGTAGTACGTCAGTAGTGCGCCAGTAGTGCGCCAGTAGTGCGTCAGTAGTGTGTCAATGTTGCGTCAGTAGTGTGCCAGTGGTTAGGGGGTTTAGGGGCGCATCGACTGCAGTGGTCATGCAGTCATGTGCCAGTGGTGCGTCAGTGGTGCGTCAGTAGTGCGTCAGTAGCGTGCCAGTGGTGCGTTAGTAGCGTGCTAGTGGTGCGTTAGTAGTGTGCCAGTGGTGCGTCAGTGATGCGCCAGTGGTGCGCCAGTGGTGTGTCAATTGTGCGTCAGTTGTGAGCCAATGGTGCGTCAGTAGTTCGTCAGTGGTGCGCCAGTGGTGCGTCAGTGGTGCGCCAGTGGTGCGCCAGTGGTGCGCCAGAGCGACCGTCGTGCCGGTCACGAGCCGCCGAGCGGGGTCGGGCCGCACCAGGTGGCAACCACACCAGTCACGTGATACGGCCGGCAGTCGCCGGTTGTCACGTGACTCACCGAATCACGTGATTCTGTCATTAGTGCAGGCTGACCGAGCTGAACTGCGGGGCGGACAGATTGGTGGCGCATTCTCGCCAAAACCCGGCCCCATCATTTCGACCAGCGTAACACTCAGTGTGCACGTGCATCTTGGACCACCCAGTTCCCTCGACGTGAACGCTGACCTCAATCTAATAAGACATATCGAGAAGTTATTACTTTTTATGCAGTGGCTATCTTAGAATTGTGATGCTATGGTAAAACACACATCAATGTAGAATACGTAAATGAAATAGTGGTGTAAAGTGGGCTGGGGCATGCCGAGTAAGCTATGACAACTAAAAGACCACCACGTCATCTGATCTGAAAAAT
The DNA here is from genome assembly GCA_034440615.1 of Ashinkailepas kermadecensis. Lineage (NCBI taxonomy): Eukaryota > Metazoa > Arthropoda > Thecostraca > Neolepadidae > Ashinkailepas > Ashinkailepas kermadecensis. Next base: position 91,259 of record JAOTOM010003914.1, on the reverse strand, counting down.
GCATGACACAGTAACAGTGATTGGGCGATATGATGGGCTGACGATGGTAAACGACGTATAAAATATGTAAGGTATGTTACTCCTTAATCGATTTTTTCATGCAACGTCCATACAGTTAATGCACCAGGTGCTCACAATTGCCATGGCCGACTTTCTCACTCTTCTGTTCCTCCTCTCCACAAGCCCATATCAATAAACTCATACACCATCCTATGAATATGTATATGTATATATATATATATATAAAGAAATATAATATACCCACATACGTTGCAGAAATGATAACGAGAAAGCATGGCAACAACTATCGTCACATCACATAATGGTAATTATGATCATAATCTTGGCCATTGCAACCAATGGAGAAGTTAGGCTATGGATTAGTAGCAGACGTCAGTACGTCTAGTGCTGATACCAGGATAAGGGCATCGCCTAATACCCCATACTAAGAGGTTCCCTGGTCTAGTGCACCAACCCTATTACTGTGCAACTTTCTGTTCCTCATTCCTATGCGAGGGATTCCGTCCCCCTCCCTGATATCTCGAAAGCGAAAACGAATTGTCTCGGTAGACGCGTTGGCCCGAACTGGTGACCCAGACATAGCTCCCACCAGAGAACGAGTCAGCTCATGTTGCCACCCCTTTGGAAAAAAAACAGTCACCAGATTTCCTCGCATGATAGCTCTAACAAGGCGGTGTAGTGACATCTATCAAGTTTTAACATTTGGTTTATGTTATCAGCTAGATTAGATTCCCACGCAAAAAATGTGCATGTTAGGGATGTTTGATTTTCTGCCCAAAAAATTGTTTATGGGTCGCCGGGATATTTGTCAGCTCAATAAATCATTGTCGATGCATACTCCATGCGAGACATTTGTAGGGAGCAAAATATTGTACTCCTACAAATGTTTCATAGGAAGTCGCATGTCGTAAATGTTGTCTCCCATTAAGAACTCGAATACTCATGCAACGGTGTTTGACACCGATATCAACATGTGTGAAAATATGGAACATTTTCAGTGGTGTAGATAGACACAAAACTGGAAAAACATGTGGTGAAGATGTTTCAATATATTTCAGAGTCAGATATATTTACGCACATCCAAGGGTATTTAACACGTCAATCTTGCATCCGTGGAACAACCACTCGTCTTAATTGCACATAAGACGTTCATTGAACCAAATGCACCGTCTATATCTATGACGACCCGAATGCATCCAGGCGCCATCTTTGGCAGCAGATAAAAATGAGAGTGCCCTCCCACATTTGTCACTGAAACCGCCCTTCGACATAATAATCAGCTGAAACGTCAAAATTAAGCCTCCTAATGCTGGATAGATTGCAACACACCTTGACGGTAATGTGTGGCATACGGCTTTGTGCAATATCAACGCAAACCACCTCCCAATAATCTATATAAAAACTGGTTCCCCTTTACCAGCACCAATATTGATAAATGAAAACCAAATGTACGATCGCGGCTCCATTAAGCTATGAAGTGCTTAACCACGGCCAAATTCTCCAAGTGTCAGCAATTTTACACGTTACCGCATACTAATAACGAAAATAAATACTCCAAGCAGTCACATAGTCGAACGGGAATTCAGACGTGGCCCGGAAGACACAGTACGAGCGCATGTGTCTTGCGCTCGTATCGCATCTGGCAAATCACGCATGATCTGGTATCCGGGGGTAACGGCGCCGTCACCTAGCGCGAGCTCCTTCAGGTTGAGACGGCCTGCCGCAGGGCATACCCGACTGATCTGTTGGATCAGCTGACGTGCAACACGGCACCGGCCGGCCGACGACCTGACCCGGACCGACACCCGGTCGGCCGACGACCTGACCCGGACCGACACCTGAACGACTGGCGACCTGACCCGGACCGACACCCGGCCGGCGACCTGACCCGGACCGACACCCGGTCGGCCGACGACCTGATCCGGTCCGACACCTGGACGGCTGGCGACCTGACCCGGACCAACACCTGGACGGCTGGCGACCTGACCCGGACCGGCACCTGGACGGCCGGCGACCTGACCCGGACCGACACCCGGACGGCCCGGAGACCGCTAGCCGATCCGTTCGGAACAGGCGACACTGTCGTCATCGAATGGCGCTCCAGTCGCGTTCCAGCCGCCTCATTACACCACGTAACAGCCGTCTATCACGATGATGGATAGGGCGACCAATTGGACGGCTGGGAAGGGGCAGCCATGGGCGGGACGTGAGAACGGGACAATGTCGGGGACCTGGTGGAGCTGGACGACGAGCATGTGGGTGGGTGGGCTTATGGTAGTGCCAACACCTATCGGACTTCGAACGATGTATACACACACAAATATACAAATATACAAATATATATAATATATATATATATATATATATATATATATATATATAAAATGCATACCAGTTTGAACGTGCGAGGGCTGCAAAGCCTGACTAGAACCATCTGTCACGAACCATAACTGCAAACTGCATAACTGCAAATATGTCGAAACAAGAGTGGACCAGCGTTGATGTTGCAAAACGACAACATCAAAAGTGAGTGCCGCCCCTCACGTGCGCCGCATGGTGCAGCCGCTCTCCGCCGCTTCATTAAGCGGATCACGCTCGCCCCGGACAGCCCACGCTCTGCCCACGCTCGGCGCTCACTTACCGGACGTCTCCTCCACGATGGTCTCCAGACAGCTGTACGCGTCGACCAGCTCGTGCTGCATGTCCGGGTCGGCCGTCGGATCCAAGTCGTTGGCGACGCCCAGGTCCCCGAACGGTCGTCGGTCGGCCTCGCGACAGAAGTCGTCGTAGAAGGGTCGCAGGTCGGCCGTGGCAACTGCAACAGGCAAACGAAGCTGGTGAGGTCACAGACGGTGGCCGAAGTCGTCGTAGAAGGGTCGCAGGTCGGCCGTGGCAACTGCAACAGGCAAACGAAGCTGGTGGAGCCACAGACGGTGACAGCAACAGAGGCGTGTAACGCCCGGACTGGAGTGGCAGAGACGTGCTTACTCAAGGCACATGGCACATGTCACTTACTCCGCCTGCATGAGCAGTGAAACTCACGAGTACGATGCGATTGGAAAACTGACGAACACATTGCTCTTGTAGACGGGTTTCTGACATACCGAAACATACGAGAAGCTTCACAATATTTTCGCAAGCTTTCCTGATCGCATCGCATTCGGAAGTTTCGCGGCTCGTGTAGACGGCGTAACTGTGTGACGGCTTGGCTCAAGCCGATGGCGGACAGTCAAGCCGACATGTCGTACAATGCCCACTGACGTGTGACAGGGGCACCGGGTGGCTACTGATCACGTGATCAACCACAGGACGGACTGAGTCAGAACCTCGGCGGACAGAAACTGGTCAGATCGCGGTGGCGATCGTTTGGATAGAAAACTGAAACAAAGGGTCCTGTCGGCTTGTGGGAAGCAACATGATTTGTCTCTGTCTCTGTCTCTGTCTGTCTCTATCACTCTTCAACAACGTGGAGTATCTGGTCTTCAACTTCCGGTGTCAGCGGATTGTTCATCCCCGAGTGATGCTGCGCTCAAGTTTCCCGTTAACCCCGACAACGACGCGCATCCGAAAGACGTCACTTGGAACTGGATGTGAGCCGTGAGTAGGAAAATGCTAGGAATATGATGAGCATGATAAGTCTGTTTCCGGCAATGCAAACATCTTAGCTTCGCTTTTGCCGACGCTTCAGAATAAGACAGCAAGAATGGGTGTTCTGAAGCGGATGTCATAAAAAGCACAGCATACAATGCGCTGTAATCCACGTGACAACCCTTTGTTAGCGAACGTAAAGAAGGACATAACGGCAGCACAATGGTGGGCGACCGGCAATTCCGACGTCATATGCGTTACGTATCAGAAAGCACAGCACAATCACACACGCTGTCACCGCCAAGAGTAAATGTCAAACATGTTTGCTTCCGAAGGCGCATACCAGCATTAGGGTCTGCCCCACCTTCACCACTTGACTTATGTCGACTAATGGCAATCACAGATGACTGTAGATTATTTCGAATTCATATTGTTGCCCCATTTCTGATTTACATGCCAGACTACACACAAAAGCAGACACAATTCCTTGTTGGCAACATTGCCAACCTCGCCAATTGGTCAACTAATACTGGTGTTCACGAATTAAAATTATGCTCGCCATTAGCTTAATAAGATGCTCACGATCGAGTTGCATTTTGCTGAAGATCAATCGGTCGGCAGCGATACAATCAGCATGACAACATCCGTGCGAAAAGGATCCCGATCTGGATATTTGGTGTAGTGTATGTCTTTTTCACTTCTTCATTGTGCGGCAATTAATACGTGATGAAAGCAGCCTCCCCTACACAAGGATAATCATATAGTGATAATGCCAAAAGCTACTATATTAAGGTCAAAGGACTGTCCATATAATGTATAGCTGAATTACTTAAACACAAACATACTGGTGTGACTACTGCCACGGATGCAACCATAGCAGGTTGCATCCATGAATGTCGGGAAATAGTTCCACCCTTCTCTAGTCTTGAGGGATTTATTTCCCCTCCAGAACACGACCACGTCCTAGTGTTTTTAAGCACCGTCCTGAGTACCTCGGACACTGGTGGAAAACCTCTCGCCAAGTCGAAAATTGAGTACCCACAATGCATTGTGGGTTCAGAATATTTATATTCAGAAGACGTAAGAGGTATAATGTTAAATTTGCCTCCAGCAGGGGGTCAAGAACCTGGTTGGTTGGTTGGTTATTGGTTTTTACGACACGTCGACCGTTGAGTCATATAGCGTCGCCAATCTCTCACGCCGATTGGTCGCGGGCGAAGAGTAGCGACAGGTGAGACTCGAACCCACAACCTTTCGATTGTGAGACGAGCATCTTACCCCTAGACCACTCGTCCCCGGGGGTCAAGAACCTCTCACCCACTCCATCCCTCCCCGGTTTGCACCCACGGCCACAAGGTCATTGGCGAATGGAAATTTGAGAACGGTTGATCCTGAATTCGGAGGTAGAAATGATGTTTTGATGCGCCAAAAACTTCAAAATGTTGATACACGTGGCCAAAGGCAACCGTTCATACATATTCCATGAACTTGATACTTTTCCAACATTGAAGGCCCAACATTGAAGGCCGAGGGACGTGATCTGTGAATCCAAGTCGGAGTACGGAGCTCTAGCCTTTAATATTATCGTCAATCATCGTGGAAACACATCAATTTCACAGCGTGTAGTTGATTACATGCCTACCAGCGACCACAGCAAGAAATACATCCCGCACACCGGCATGGCACTTGGTAAGTTTCCGTTCACCCGCATGAGATTGGATAGAACGTGAAACCACGGAAGCAAACAATTTCACACTTGCGACATATCCGTGTGTCTAGTGACGTAAAAGCGGCGTAATTCAGGTCGCGTATGGACAGTCACGTGTCAAGGTGTCCCCTGTGAGGACAGTGGCACAGTGGCACTGTGTGAGCACAGTGGTTCAAAGCCCTCGCTGAGGTCAACGGCGATCGATCGATGGGAACGGGTGGGTCTACTTTCTTTTTTATTGCGATTGGACCCCATGTAATGGTATTAGGAATGAGGCGGGCTGATATGGAGCGGGAGGGATCAGAGGGAGAGGAAGAGAACGGAATGGAAGATGGAGAGTGAGGGGGAGAGGGAGAGGGAGAGGGAGAGGAAGAGTGATAGAGACAGACAGAGACAGAGACAGAGACAGAGACAGAGACAGTGACAGTGACAGAGACAGAGACAGAGACAGAGACAGAGACAGAGACAGAGACAGAGACAGAGACAGAGACAGAGACAGAGACAGAGACAGAGACAGAGACAGAGACAGAGACAGAGGAAAAGACAGAGACAGAGGCAGACAGAGACAGACAGAAGATAGTGGAGACGGAATGGACGGAACGACAAACAAATATATCGACTGAGATGGAGGCGGGAAAGCAAATATACACCGATAAAGTGGTGGAAATCTGCACCGATATGATTGCTGCACGACCATACAAGTGCAACTGAACGTCAAAGAAACCTCACGGATGGGGAGTGGAACAACGCAGCGTCGGATGTTGGCAGAAAAACGGTTCAGGAAGTCGTTTTTCATCGCCACCACGTTTCCAATAACGTCCGGTCCTGCACGGGTTTGGCAGTTCCCAAATAGGGCCGACAGACGGATGGTGGTGTCGTGGTGTCGTGACGTCGTGACGCCGTGACGCCGTGACGCTGTGACGCCGACGGCGCGTCCGGCACGAGGCGTCCCAGTTCCAGTCTGCTGGCCCTCAAATACCGCTAATGGACCGGCGACCGAGAGCGCCGAGAACAAACTAAACCGATGTTGACCGACCTTGGCAGGCGGACAGCTGAGGAGTTGATATTCCCGGTGAGTCTGTGAAGGGAGGGTTCAGTATATAGGTGCTGGAAGGTAGCGGCCATCGCACGCAAGGACCACAGCTGACCGGCAACATCTTCCGAGTTCCAAGCTGAGACAAGGACGCTCCAAAAACGCCGGGCAGAAGATGCTTTTGAGGTTGATTTCATTCATGCCTTACCCAGGATGAAGTTCGCGTTCAGTCGCTAAATTCCCCCTTTCACAATTACGCTTTGATCACGGTGCAACCATGGGTGGAAATTACCATGGGTCAGGTGTGACCTATGCCACACCATTGTTGCTGAGATCGAGCACGGGTCTATGGGCATTATTGGAAAGAATGGCATAACACACGCCATCTGCCCCACACCACCTTGGACTGCGATCCTTTTCCCATGAGTGTAATATAGCGCTGCGATTTGATCTGATCTGATCTGATAGATCAGCCTTTCTGATTAGTTTCGGACGCCCCATACCTTGGTTATGTTATGTCAACTATGAATCATGGTCTTTGCAAGTATTTAATCACCTTACGAAAAAAAACGCTACTAAACGTTATCCCCAGGGCATAGCATATATTTCAGTTTTCGAATCCGTTCCAATGCGTATCCGAGTGTGCCAATCCAATCCATATTTACATTAGCACCAAATGGAGATATCCATCCGTTATCCAATTCACTTCCAAAAAATGTAACATAGCTAAAACCACGCTGGTTGTAATGGCAACTAAACCCTGAAGAATAAATAATATGTCAAGCAAAAAGATTAAACACAAAATTGAATCGGCTGCGTGTCAGATGTGCATTACAATTTTCATTAGCAGCACCATAATTCATCGCAGTATAAAATTTCACCCGGTATCACATGTGCAATCTTGTAAACTATGCTAGTTGAATTGTACAACCTAAGAACATGAATGAAATAGACAAGAAACGGGACTACTATCAAGGTATCAAATAAGACAAAGGCAACAAGATCAACCACGAAGTTAAAAATTAAAAATGCCCATTCTGTCCATGTGCAACTTATCGTCACTATCTTAAACAATATTGGTACTTGCCTAGAATCAACCTGGGTAGCTACCAAGCTGTACGCACCGGAACATTAATTTGTCTAACCAGACTTTAAACCATTTTATTTAAAGTATTAAACAACGTACATCAACCTGAAGTGTGTAGGCTATTTCAGTTCATCGTAATTAACCTGTATACCTGTTCCTGCAACCTGTCCTGCTGTGCTCACCTCGGCACCTGGCTAGGAAATGGCACACTGCTCAATGAAGCAGAGCCATAGGCTGAATAAGTAGGCAGCTAAGTATGTGTATAACTTACCACCAATCAATGATAAATGAGTTTATTCTTCTAGGGCGACACATGCCTACATTTATGGCCGACGCCAAGGCGGGGGGGGGTTGCATGGACGTTGCATGGAAAGCATGGACCCCAAAACCATCATTTCCCCATCCTATCCAAAGTCCTTGGCGCCATCAATGCCACGATATTACACATGATAACTACTATCCCGACTTCTTCCGTCTAAACTCCAGAAGCTAAATTCGTATTTAGATGCTGTTGTTGGTCGTAAATAGTCTGTTAGCTTGCCAACCAAGTCCCGTTAGTCTCTATTGCATCGAGTTTGGCCACGCCAGGCTGTCGCTCGTGACACGTGGGTGTGTATTTGTCTGTCCGATTTACTGTTCGGCTCACTTCACCTGCAGCTGTGGGGCGGGACTGGGGGGCGCCACCTGTGCACAGCGGAGGTGTGGACACCTACCCAGGTAGGAATGAACCCGCAGATGGGAGGACACCTACCCAGGGTGGAATGAACCCGCAGATGGGATGGGTGGGTTGCTGAATGTGACTATAGGTTGCATGTCCACAAGCCCATTGATAACAATGTGACTGTTATCAGCTGGATTGCATGAAAGCTTGATGCTGACTGGAAATTGACAGCAAATGCAATGTAATGAATTCAGCTCAAGCTACATACGCACGTGTTTGGCATATATGGGGCGTCGAGGTACGAGTATAGCAATGCAATGGTTGATTAGTGGCTTCACATATTTTTCAGCTAATTTTGTTTAAAGACTCAGCATCGGCTAATCCCTACATTGGTACATTGGTAACCATGAGGTAAAATTATGGTTGGAAAATAGAAGGAATTATGCCCATTTTGCGACATTTTATTTTGTGTGGCAAACGTTGGATAGCCAATCCGTTATGCAATCGTTAGCAGGGTCATTTCACCGAACTCTCACCGATCCGCTCCGTTATCCGTACCAAATAGATATCCGTCCGGATATCAAATCCGTGTTATCGTCTAGTTGTCTGCTGTTTATCAGTGTCTGCTCCTGCCGTGCCCTATCAAATTGTATCACCGCACCCACTATCATTAGATTTCAGCTGTACTAGTTGATCGCGGGTTGCCCGTTTGGAACGGAGCAACCAAGTTGCAAAAAGAAGCAAAGTACCTCACGAAATTGTCAATGTTACGCCATGAGTAATAAGCCAACGGCAAGATAGGACAGTGAAGATTATAGCCTGAAGTTCAAACCATGTGACACATGCCTTCAGGTGTTCGTCATGAATTTATTCCTAAACACACATGGGGATGCACCTTTGCATGTTTTTGGGAGGACACCAATCCCCCCCCCCCAATGTTAGCTTTGCCCTCCTAATTCTTTCAACTTTTAACATGAGACCCTATGTGATATGCCCCCCAATCCCTTTGGCCCCGCCCAATGCCTTCATGTATTGTCCTCTCCCAATATCTTATTTATAAATCCACACCTATAGAAACACACGACACTTTTTGGCGACAAGGCTTCCTCCAATCATGGTGTTCAGCACTGACACCACAGCTACCACCGTCCATAGTCAAACTGTGGTTAACTGCCCGGCCCTGAAATGTGGGGCAACAATGTGAAAGGTGCGCGCATAACAGGTCCCGGCCAGCGAATGGAGTGCGTGTAAATGGCGACCTTGATGACAAACGAAAAACCGGCACCAATTACAATGCACAACACCACGAACGGTGAAGTTCAAGAATTGCCTGCAGCACATATCCGGGCACCTACCAAGCGATTCATCAGACTGCATCAAGGGGCCTTGTGCACGTATTTGCAAATGCATGTGGTACCTACCGGGGTCTCTGCTAAATAAATTTTACTAAGGGAGGGCGATCATTGGTGACTGTGGGATCACCATCCGAGCCAACCAAATTTCGGTCGCCCAGCAACGCTCAGGCAATGGGAAAAGGTCACTGAATGGGGGTTCACATTCACGACTGCCCCCTCCCCCCCCCACCCCCTAGCTAACATGGTAGAGGGAGCCTGGTACTTACAGTGTATAATACCTTGTTTGGAGAGTGGCATGGAAATTCATAATGCCTAACCATACAACTCCTACTTTGGGGTTTAGGGGCGCATCAACTGCCTACAACTCCTACTTGGTTTATGCGAAATGCCTGCAGATTATTCACTTAAGAAGAAACCATTTCCACCACATCTAAAAATTGGTGTTCATGTGTTGAACTTACGCGCATGATCGAATCCTCCTTCACATGCATTATATCACTAGTATATCTACATCTAGCTATTTGTACGCAAGCGGTATTCGGACTGGTTTTGTATTGGTTTATATTTTAGGGTACACCTCATGAATTCGACATCGTTCCGCAACACAAAATGTGTCAGAGCGTTCTTTCCGCCCAACGTGAAATAAAATTATCGTTTAATTTTCAGAGCTGGCACCTGACTAGTAAATTCCACCCACCACTGCGATCTTCGACCATGCGAACACCGGACGAATGCGGCATGATCCGATTTGCTTGAAATACCACAGAGAAGCAGAACCGTTCACCAATAAGCAGGAACGGGATGTTCGCGTATCATCAGCCACGATTACAGCGTGCTATTCATGCGGAACACGGCGCCAACAAACAGCACTTGGACAGGAGCAGGCACTGAGTGGCAGGCTTCATGGAATGCCGACCATCTGCGACACGTTTCAGTTCTGCTCAGCTGACGGCCGGGTGAACTTCCGTGTCGAGCCCGAGTGTGAATACGGCGCTTGGTACGGTAGTATGTGCTGAGTACGGGGCTGATGGACGGCGTCGGCCCTGTCGTCGGCTCCCGACTCGTCACGCGGTTACCTGACCACATGCGGCCATCTGGCACGGCCTGGTCACATGGCTGTCTGATCACGTGTGGTCACCGGACCTCAGACGGTCACGTGGTGGCCTGACCAGTGACCACGTATGGCTACCAGACATTGGCCGGTCACGTGGTGGCCTGGCCACATAGTCACCGGACCTCGGACGGTCACGTAGTGGCCTGACCAGTGACCACGCACGATCACCAGGCCTCATACGGTCATATGGTGGCCTGGCCAGTGACCACGTATGGTCACCAGGCCTCGGCCGGTCACGTGGTGGCCTGGCCACATACAGTCACCGGACCTCGGACGGTCACGTAGTGGCCTGACCAGTGACCACGCACGATCACCAGGCCTCATACGGTCATATGGTGGCCTGGCCAGTGACCACGTATGGTCACCAGGCCTCGGCCGGTCACGTGGTGGCCTGGCCACATGACAGTCACCGGACCTCGGACGGTCACGTAGTGGCCTGACCAGTGACCACGCACGATCACCAGGCCTCATACGGTCATATGGTGGCCTGGCCAGTGACCACGCATGATCACCAGGCCTCATACGGTCATATGGTGGCCTGGCCAGTGACCACGCACGATCACCAGGCCTCATACGGTCATATGGTGGCCTGGCCAGTGACCACGCATGATCACCAGGCCTCATACGGTCATATGGTGGCCTGGCCAGTGACCACGTATGATCACCAGGCCTCATACGGTCATATGGTGGCCTGGCCAGTGACCACGCACGATCACCAGGCCTCATACGGTCATATGGTGGCCTGGCCAGTGACCACGCATGATCACCAGGCCTCATACGGTCATATGGTGGCCTGGCCAGTGACCACGCACGATCACCAGGCCTCATACGGTCATATGGTGGCCTGGCCAGTGACCACGCACGATCACCAGGCCTCATACGGTCATATGGTGGCCTGGCCAGTGACCACGCACGATCACCAGGCCTCATACGGTCATATGGTGGCCTGGCCAGTGACCACGCATGATCACCAGGCCTCATACGGTCATATGGTGGCCTGGCCAGTGACCACGCACGATCACCAGGCCTCATACGGTCATATGGTGGCCTGGCCAGTGACCACGCACGATCACCAGGCCTCATACGGTCATATGGTGGCCTGGCCAGTGACCACGTATGGTCACCAGACGTCGGCCGGCACATGGTGGTCTGACCAGTGACCACATACAGTCACCGGACCTCGGACGGACACGTGTTTACCTGACCACATCCGGTCATGAACTGTCGAGTTGGTACGTTGTGCCCGACCACATCCGGTCATCGCAGTTGCCCGCGCGCCATCCTAATCGTCCATAGCAGTCGATGGAATGTCTAGCTACCGCACAACATACCACCATTCGTAGCAATGCCATGACTCAGCTGGTTATTGATGCCGCTTACCCCTGGGACTCAAGCAGTGGTTGGATGGATGCATATTTTCCCCACCTAATTATGATTCACACATTTTAAAAGAAACTTTGTAATTTTAGATTCAAGCGATTTCACGGAGCTAATATTTAAATGACCAAGATGGACCAAAGAAAAGGAACGCATAATTTCGCCGGAGTTTTGCTGCTTCCCCGAGACTCCAACATTCTGACGACATCAAGAGGTGCGGCAACGTTCCTGCACTCATCTGTGATCCACCAAGTGATGTATCGGTAACTCAGATCATTTACGAATGAAAGAGGCTCAGTGGTGACTGGCAGCGGGCCGATAAACCTTGATGTTCCCGATCATCTACATTCGGATGCCGTTCTGTCGCCAACAGTTGGCCGTCATTCTCTGGAAATGAAAGCTAACTTTCATCAGGCTCGCATGCCACCTGATGCTCAATTCGCAGCCCGTGCATTGCCTTTCGCATAGTTTTCAATTAAGGTATGTGTGTCGCTGTGAACGGGAACTGAATAATTAAAAACAACAGCATGAACGAATTACGTACGGTGGCTGGAGAACCACCAACAAGCGGCTGCGTCAGGCCCAGTACAAGACTGGACTTGGTGTGAGGAGTGAGACGCCTATGCAGCATCGCAACGGATGGTGGTAAGGGGTGCATGTCCCGCCATTGCAAATTAAGAAGGGAAGAAGACTGGGTAAGTCTCAGGTCATGGCGCGGTAGAGAGCTGTACTTGCCTGTGGTCGGAGCTGAACTCGAGTCAGCCATGGCGACCGCGAATCTGGCCTCCGAGGTTCGGCTGGAAGCCCGACGGGAGGATCTCGGCTACTTGGGCCGGGATGGTGCATTCACGCACGCCACAGGCTCGGTTATATCTATGCTATTCACATGGAGTCCCTCGAGTGGCTGGTAGGGTCGAAACAAACGAACATAAATGTGTTTAATATCAGCTTTGTTTCCATCAACCTAACCCAACGCATATTCCGAATAAACTGATTAAACAAATTATAGGTCAACAGTGTTTTCAGGTTTCCGTGGGGCTTTGAGGGATCAAAAACTACTTCATTGAGCTCAAATGTGGACTGATGCAATTCACATTTACATACACTACTACACTACTTACACTGAGCTCAAATGTGAAATAAGCATAAATGCAATTATGAATAAGTAAAAAAATGCCTATGCTGATGAAAGTCGCATTCCAGTGAATCTGGTCAACATTACCCGGTGTTTCTCGGCCTGCGCATGGCATTACCAGATGAATATTAGCCTACTACTGATCAACATTACCCGATACTCCTCATCCTACATCTGACCAACATTGACAGGTGTTTCCCGGCTTACACACACCTGATCAATATTAGCAGGTGATTATTGGACTACGCACACCTGATCAATATTGGCAGGTGTTTTCGGCCTACACACACCTGATCAGTATTGGCAGGTGTTTCTCAGCCCTCACCTGACCAACAGTATCAGGTGTTTCTCGACCTACATACACCTGATCAACATTGGCAGGCGTTTCTCATACCTCACCTGACCAACAATATCAGGTGCTTCTGGACCTACATACACCTGACCAACAATATCAGGTGTTTATCGACCTACATACACCTGATCAACATCGGCAGGTGTTTCTCAGCCCTCACTTGACCCACATTATCAGGTGTTTCTCGGCCTACATACACCTGATCAACATTGGCAGATGTTTCTCATACCTCACCTGACCAACAATATCAGGTGCTTCTCAGCTTACATACACCTGATCAACTTTGGCAGGTGCTTCTCAGCCCTCACCTGACCAACATTATCAGGTGTTTCTCGGCCTACATATATCTGATGAACATTCGCAGATGTGTATCAGCCCTCACCTGACCAACATTATCAGGTGTTCATCGGCCTACATACACCTGATCAATATTGCCAGGTGTGTCTCAGCCTACACGTGACCAACATTATCAGGTGCTCCTAGTGCTATATCCGACCGACGTTACTAGATGCTCCTCATTCTACATCTGACCTACATTACCAGGTGCACCTCATCCAACAACTGACCTACATCACCATGTGCGCCCCACCCCACATCTGGTCCGCATTACCAGGTACTCCTCAACCTACATCTGACCAACATTATAAGCAGGTGTTCCTCAGGCTTCCTCGGCCAACTCTAGCAAGCTCTCCTCGCAACAAGATGCCACCAGCGCAGACCGGACTGCCTCAATGCGGCACTGGCGACACACAACGGAAACCAGTCTAAGCCAAAACTGCAGTTGTGGTATGCCCGTGCCATTTTTCGCAATGCATGTATCACTGTCACGGGACCGTAGAGTGTCATGTCCGTGGGCGCTACGTTAATCCCATTATCTCTGCATGCCCATCCTGAAGCCGAGGTTTTGCAAGATGTCGGTAAAATGGTCCCACTCGCTAAACTTGTTTCGCTTCGCCGTGCCTCGCAATCACTGCACTGGACACGTGATGAACACGGATCAACACACGCGTCCCGAATTACGCACAACTCAGCCGGTGTGCCGAACGTTTCCACCCGGAACACCTGTCGCCATTCACATCACGCGTGCTGAGATCAGACCTACCCTCAACACGAATGGCATCCTCTATTTGTCCAGGCTGTAATCACGGATGTTACCAGGCAGTGTCGGTGGTCGCCTAATCGGCTAGGTGGTCTATCATAGTCAGTGGGCCATCAGACCTCGGAACGTGAGCGGAGGCGCACGACATGTTTGAGGACATTTCTTTTCACTGAACAGCATGCATGAGGTTCATTCCAGGTGTCGCGAACGGAGTCACAAAGGGACACAATCTACATCTCCATCACGCGCCACCGTCCACGTATTCTACCAAATACACATGCCAGGCATAGGTGGTTGAAAATGCTACGGCCTACTCATTTCTCGACCATTTAGTTGAAAATATCCGAAACACGAACCAGGCGGGCCGGGTCTTTCCACTCAACCTGTTATGCTATGATATTGATACGACATGGAGCCTTCGAGCACATCAGCTCTGTCCAGCTCCAACTACAAGGACCGATCTGGTATGGAGGAAATACCCGCTCAGCCTGATTCATATCACCAGTGCGTTGGAGTACAAGAAGCAGCGCATTTATGTGAGGTTCAGTCCGTCTGACCTTGCTCTCTCACTGCTTTAATCGGTACAGCTGATGGCCCCATCGTCATCAGACTTCGTCCCTACTTGCACACATTCCAATTCTCGGAAAACATTCTGTATCACTTGTGCAGGAGGCTGACACCACATAGCAGCGGCAACGGGCGGTGGCCCCCGCTCACCCGTGCAGAGTCATCGTGCGAATGGGAGCCCGTGAGCGTCCCTGCACGCTCTGCTCTGCTGGTGCGCCGACAATGGGAGCCCGTGAGCGTCCCTGCACGCTCTGCTCTGCCGGTGCGCCGACAATGGGAGCCCATGAGCGTCCCTGCACGCTCTGCTCTGCTGGTGCGCCGACAATGGGAGCCCGTGAGCGTCCCTGCACGCTCTGTTCTGCCGGTGCGCCGACAATGGGAGCCCGTGAGCGTCCCTGCACGCTCTGCTCTGCTGGTGCGCCGACAATGGGAGCCCGTGAGCGTCCCTGCACGCTCTGTTCTGCTGGTGCGCCGACAATGGGAGCCCGTGAGCGTCCCTGCACGCTCTGTTCTGCTGGTGCGCCGACAATGGGAGCCCGTGAGCGTCCCTGCACGCTGTTCTGCCGGTGCGCCGACAATGGGAGCCCGTGAGCGTCCCTGCACGCTCTGCTCTGCTGGTGCGCCGACAATGGGAGCCCGTGAGCGTCCCTGCACGCTTTTTTCCCCGGGGGGGCCGCCAGGGCCGTGAGCGTCCCTGCACCTCTGCTGGTGCGCCGACAATGGGAGCCCGTGAGCGTCCCTGCACGCTCTGCTCTGCCGGTGCGCCGACAATGGGAGCCCGTGAGCGTCCCTGCACGCTCTGCTCTGCCGGTGCGCCGACAATGGGAGCCCGTGAGCGTCCCTGCACGCTCTGTTCTGCCGGTGCGCCGACAATGGGAGCCCGTGAGCGTCCCTGCACGCTCTGCTCTGCCGGTGCGCCGACAATGGGAGCCCGTGAGCGTCCCTGCACGCTCTGTTCTGCCGGTGCGCCGACAATGGGAGCCCGTGAGCGTCCCTGCACGCTCTGTTCTGCTGGTGCGCCGACAATGGGAGCCCGTGAGCGTCCCTGCACGCTCTGTTCTGCCGGTGCGCCGACAATGGGAGCCCTGAGCGTCCCTGCACGCTCTGCTCTGCCGGTGCGCCGACAATGGGAGCCCGTGAGCGTCCTGCACCTCGCCGCCGAGTCCTGCACGCTCTGCTCTGCCGGTGCGCCGACAATGGGAGCCCGTGAGCGTCCCTGCACGCTCTGCTCTGCCGGTGCGCCGACAATGGGAGCCCGTGAGCGTCCCTGCACGCTCTGCTCTGCCGGTGCGCCGACGATGGGAGCCCGTGAGCGTCCCCGCACGCTCTGCTCTGCCGGTGCGCCGACAGCCGCAGCAATGTCGGGCCGGTCGAGGAGTGTGCGAACCCTTCTGCCGTGTCGGGATCAAACGAGCCGCCCACTGTCTGACGCTGCTGGCCGGCAGGGGACCGCTAGGGATTGGTGGCAGATTGGTGGCAGATTGCCGGACAGATTGCCGGACAGATTCACCGACAGAATATCCCACGGGCTGAGTGACAGCTCGATTGGCGGACTGACCACCAGTCTGACCAGAGCATTGACCGGCAGATTCACCGGGGCACTGACTGATGTCTCGTTCGACACATTGACAGGTTGACACGCGATGCATTGATCGGAATATCGGCTGACAGTGGCCGGCAAATTGGTCACGGGATTGGCGACGCTCGAGCCAGTTGTGGTCGAGGTATGTCAGGCGAAATCCACTCCGCTATCCAGCTGCATACTATTGCACTGTGTCGACAGATGCCAGCATCACGTGGGACTGCGAGTGTCAATCCCACGCCAGGTTAGACATGGGGGCGTGTCCGTCTGCTGTCAAGCAGGCCGAGCATGCCTGGTAGGCTGACGACACCCGAGCAACGTTTTAAACATAATCAACGCCGAACTAATGACGTACGGATTACTGCAACTGATGGTTGGTGTGCGCGGTATTCTGCTACCATACGCACGGTATTCTACTGCCGTATGCATTGCATTCAACTACCATACGAAATGTATTCTACCAATCGGAATGGATATCCAGCTATGTTAGTGTTTTTTATTCCTCTCACAACACCTTTTACTGGACCTATGGTCTGTCTCACAACACCTTTCAGTGGGATAAGCGTGGTTGTGTACTACCGAAAAAAAATGCCACGCAATGATTCAGAGAATGGTCGCACAGTTCAAGTCACTGTTCAGTTTCGACGCTGGCCTGTAGTTTGTTTCGACGTTGGTTCTGCGGCCACGACATCGGAATGTGACACGCGATGGAAAAAGTTCATGGTGTAGTACTTGGATTGCATGAAATACCGGATGCCGCAGACGGCAGAATGTGCCACAGCGTGTACTGCCCTCCAGTAAAACACTGGACGGGATCCAGTGCGATTAACAGCTTAGCCGCCCACCTTTTTAAGAAACACACAGGTACAGCTGTGCAGCCAACCTATGCATTTTCCAACTGTGCAGTATACGGCATCAGTTTAGTCAAACATGCTTATTCATCCATCACTAAAACCTTGCTGGGATCTAAAGACCTATGGTTCAGACGGAAATCTCCGCTACGTGTGATAATAATTTGCAGCAGCTATTTTCCGGATGGTTACATATGTGCCAAGCAAGGAATTACTGACGAGTTTTTTAAGCTCTTTCGACACGGATTACACTTTTTACCTTTCTGATCGTTCCACTATGCGAAACATTAGCATCACTGAGCATCGTCGGGAAATGCAGGGACCGACACACAATGAGACACAAACGCCGATTCAAACGATGCATTAATAGACAATGGACTCGGGACAAAGTGGTATTACATTCCGGTCGAGTTGTGCACAGTGACGCTGTGTCCCGATATATAGCGGGTGACCCAATGCTACTGCATCCCGAGAGATAGCGGGTGACCCATTGACGATGCGTCCAGAGAGATAGCGGGTGACCCAATGAAGCTGCGTCCCAAGAGATAGCGGGTGAGCTGCCACATAAAATATGCGTACATTCATCGCACACGCACACGCACATGCATGATGTATATGTGAGTATGATAGTATGTGTGATATATATATATATATATATATATATATATATATATATATATATATATATATATATACATATATATATATATATATATATATATATATATATATATATATATATATATATATATATATATATATACATATATATATATATATATATATATATATATATATATATATATATATACATATATATATATATATATATATATATATATATATATATATATATATATATATATATATATATATATACATGTATAGCACTGGTGCCACATTCAATCTGAAGTTGAAGTTCTGAAGTTGAATTAACATTCACAAATGGCGTTCAATAGTCATGGTCCACACAACACGCTTTGTTTATCGCAGGGCCCTTTTCCATAAAGCTACCTCAGTCAACATTGGAATTAAGTTATTTGATACGGAAGAAGAAAAATACATGAAGATGCTTGAAAAACATGAATGAAACGGATCGTGGCGAAATACGCCGAAAGTAAGAACTAAGCCAATTGGAGAAATCAATTCGGATAAATACTACGTGTAGTACCGAGTTGGGTTCCCATCCTATCCGTGTGAATAGGATGGGCGACCGACTAGCCAGCCGATAACTTTCACACTATTGTGTCCAGGACACGATGAATGGCTGAATGAAAGAAGAAGCAGTTCATGGTTGAGGTGATCCGAACAATATGCTTGCTGTATGCCTGTTGCTGTATACTTCCTGAGTTATGATCAGCACACTGCTAGGCCTGATAACGCTTATACTTCACCGGTCTCCTCTGACTGATACGTCAAAAGGGAATCTAAATTTCGTATATCCGGGCTGATTTGAATTTATGGATAGACTGACAGCATCTGACTGCGTTAACAAAACAAAACAAACAACAAAATGAACGCACTGTGTCAAACGTGGATGATACATACACTGCAGGTAAATGTTCCGCCTGAATTCAGAACTGCTTGCAGATCACCCGCCGCTGCACTCGCGTGCAGATACGTTAACGATCATTTGAAGACGTCAATCGCTGGCACAAGTCTGGTGGCAGCACAAACAATTGAATTCTGCGAACATTGAAGATGAGGTGCATCTCTTTACGGGCTGCCAAGACAGCGCGGTTTCCGTCGGTCCGGAAGTGTCCTGTGGCGGGATGATACCCGATCCTGTGCCTTCAGCAGACAAGCCTCATAACCAGTTCCTTGTCCTCGCTCGTCTGGCGTCTCGAATGGGGTCCTATGCTGGTTGGAAGCTGTCCTCGCTCTTCTAGCGTCTCTAATGGGGTCCTATGCTGGTTGGAAGCTGTCCTCGCTCGTCCAGCGTCTCTAATAATGTTCCATGATGGTTGGAAGCTGTCATCGCTCATCCAGCGTCTCTAATGGTGCCCTATGCTGGTTGGAAGTTATATAACAACCGCGCGCGCTGTTGACCTAGACGCAGAGCGCAGTGGTAGGTAAAATAACGTGCTGCTCAAAGGCAGCGCCAAGTACATCATAATTGAAAGGCGTTGTTCGCCTATTCTACGAGCATAGCTATTGATTTAGTCCTGGAACTTTATGGATAACCGAATCATCTGGAGAAAATGATCTTCCCGTTAGATTTACCACCACAAAGCTGTTCCTTTCCTACATGGGAACACTTCGTTATCGCCTACATAATGATTGCATAACAAGCCCAGATCGGTTCTTTAAAAAGTAACACGTCTACGACCAGATTCACCATGCATGTTATCAAGCTGTATAATACTTGAATACAAATGGGCAATTTTGAGTTCTTTCGATATCATGAACAGTGCATAACTGAATATGCAACAGATTCCGTGATGGGGCGCTATCTCGCGTGCCGAGAGGAACCAGTTGTGCCAAGGTCTACCCGGTAAGATTACCCCTCTGGGCGGCGGTCCTCACACTTGGCGGCGCAGCGTGGCCACCCGTGCAGACCGGGGGAGGGGGGAAGGGGAGGGTACCCGGGCACGCCAACTGCAGGTGTGGACGTTCGACGGACCGCCGCCGGCGCCGCCGGTAGACGGCCGGACGGATCAGCAGACATCGCTACCCGTGCTGCCCGGGGAAAGGGGAGGAGAGGGAATGGGGAGGGGAGAATGTCCGGGACGCTGCCGGCAGGTGCGGACGTCCGCGCGGACCGCCGCCGGCACCGCCAGCAGGCGGACCGCACCGGAATCCCTCCCGACCGACGCCAACCGTCGGCACAGTATCGCTTCACCGCACATTTCTTCGGCCTTGGCCACACGGCAACCGGAGCGGATAAAGCGGCCGGGCGACCGCAGATTCAGACTGCCCACCGCCCGGCTGCCCGGGAGCGGCCTAGGTGTGTGTGCCGAGGTCCGGAGGGCCGACCGCCCGGGAGAGGCCTATGTGTGTGCCGAGGTCCGGAGGGCCGACTGCCCGGGAGCGGCCTATGTGTGTGCCGAGGTCCGGAGGGCCGACTGCCCGGGAGCGGCCTATGTGTGTGCCGAGGTCCGGAGGGCCGACTGCCCGGGAGCGGCCTATGTGTGTGCCGAGATCCAGAGGGCTGACTGCCCAGCTGCCCGGAAACGGCCTCGGTGTGTGTCCGAAGTCCGAAGGAAGAGGTGCACAAAGCTGCCAAAAATTGCAAGCGAAACAGTTTGAGCGACTTATTTTCATGTAGGAAGCAGTTTTGACAACTTATGCACCTCTGACGGGAGGGTCGACACTCTGGTTGTCCAGGAGTGGCCTCAGTGTGTCCGAGGTCCGGAGGGCCGACAGTCTGTCCAGGAGTGGCCTCAGTGTGTCCGAGGTACGGAGGGACGACAGTCTGTCCAGGAGTGGCCTCAGTGTGTCCGAGGTACGGAGGGCCGACAGTCTGTCCAGGAGTGGCCTCAGTGTGTCCGAGGTACGGAGGGCCGACAGTCTGTCCAGGAGTGGCCTCAGTGTGTCCGAGGTCCGGAGGGCCGACAGTCTGTCCAGGAGTGGCCTCAGTGGTCCGAGGTACGGAGGGCCGACAGTCTGTCCAGGAGTGGCCTCAGTGGTCCGAGGTACGGAGGGCCGACAGTCTGTCCAGGAGTGGCCTCAGTGTGTCCGAGGTCCGGAGGGCCGACAGTCAGTCCAGGAGTGGCCTCAGTGTGTCCGAGGTACGGAGGGCCGACAGTCTGTCCAGGAGTGGCCTCAGTGTATCCGAGGTACGGAGGGCCGACAGTCCGGATGCCCGAAAGCGGCCTAAGAATTTGTCCGAGGGGTCAGGATGTGCGGCATTCAACGGTGCTTTTGTCTCAGGAAGACAGGAACTCATTTTAAAACTAGTCTGGAAGATCGCAACTGGAAAAAGCCAAAATGGACATTTGGTGAAATCGGGAAAACCAGCCAGTTATTTGCACTCCACATTCATTAATGTGGCGTGAATGAATGCTATCATGAATGTTATCATGAATGAAAGTAGGAATCTCGCAAACAAAATCAGGGGATCAATTCGTGAGTTTTTTCTCTCTCTTTTTTAAAGGAGCGGGGATGGCCGAGTGGTTAAGGTGTTGAGCTCTGGGTACCAAAGGTCCGGGGTTCAACACTCGCACCACTCGGGAAATTTTCCAATCCCGCGGCCCATCGGCGAAACAGTGTGGACCGCGCCATTAACCGTGAATATGCTTATATAAAGTGCGTCGAGAACCATTAAATGAACAAACAAACAAATCTCTTTTTTTAAGACTACGTGCACTGGAACACTTGCCCGGCCCCTTCCTACTTCGAAAGAAGTCTGGTGCAGTCTGGAAACTTCTCGAGACAAGTGCACCCTTTGAGGAACATAATCCCTTCTAGCTCCGCCACTGACTGAACTTGAAGTATTAGAGGTAAACAAAATAATGAAAATACGTCCAGAGCTATTGATCGCTTTGGCTAGCCATTCAATACACTCTTTGGGCAAAATTCTGCTGGTTGGAACTAATTTCCACCGGATAGTTGTTGTCCATGAAACCGATACCCACCATTCCAAGGTCAGATGATGGAGCATTGTAGTTGCCCTAAATGCTAGACAGACGTTAAATCGGTTTCCGTACTTCTTACCACCACATGACCTAGAACCGACACGAATTCAGCATGGACTGATTATGATTTCCCACGCACCATGAACAAAACACAAATGCGACAAATGGAAAAGAAGAAGTGAATCAAGGCTCTAAAGCCAGCCAGCCTAAGTGGCACACGGGTGCGCCACAGATGCCGCGGCGCTGGTCGGGTCTGCAGCGTTGCATCACCATCATGACTTCACAGTCGAGTGAGGCTACGATCACCGTGCCCGTGAGAACGCTGCGAACTCGTGTGAACACGTTCGCTGACTTTCTCTACCAAACCCAACAGTCGTAAGCCCGGCGACTGCTGCCAACTTCTGGCTGATGTTGCTATACCTGCAGCTGGGGCGCAAAATCAATACCTCAGTACGTCGTCTTGGCCGCACGGCGGTGAAGCCGTTTGTAATCATCAGCTCCAGTGTAGGCCGGGTCTACTTTAGAGGACAGCAGGGGCCGGATGTCCGCAGATCAGTTAGTCACAGATGTGGGCGGCAGAACAGGGGCGCACCCAGAATTTTCGTAAGTGAGGTCCGGGTTGGGCGAATCTGCTCGGATTTTGTATTCACCTTGATTTTGCTGGGCAAAGCGGGGGCATGCTCCTACCCGCTGGGTTATTTTCAGGCTAACATCAGCCGCTTGTATATAGATGTGTGTATGTTACAACTGCGTGCCCTCTGCCGCCAGGTGGACCAGTCCGTGTCATGACGGCTTCCACCTACCGCCTCTGTCTATGCATGTCTGTTAAGTTTTTTTGTTTTTTTGGTGTTTGTGAGTGCGTTTGATCTTTTTTCTTCACTTTTTTTTATCGCAGTGGAAGTAGTGAATGGATTTTGCCGCGTTTTCGTACCTGCAGCAATTTGAATTTTCGACCCTTTCGCCGATAGCAACGAGTGTATTGTTTGACAATGGCCTATGGCCCAAACGTCACAATGTAGCCTTACAATTTCTCTAACACTGAGTCGTTCCTAGATCGTGAAGATCAATTTAACTTTTAATATATCTATAATGATTGACCACCAGGAAATATGGGCCTTTCTGAACTATATACGTAATACAATTTATAATCGCCTGAAAAGTATACAATAAAAATATTCAGATGCATGTCCTGTTCCTAACTTTTAGCAAAAATTCGTTAGATGCGCTTCTCAATACTTGCTCTTGGAACCGCCTCTGATATAGTCGCGAAATTAAAATTTTGGGGCCATGAATCAAAAGAACATTAGGAAAAGTCACCCAGTTTCACGCTACTATCACAAAGGGTTGGGAAACGATAGGCAGCGGAATCCGATCCTACCTCTTCCCTCTACGGAATATGGTTAAAAGGCACATTAAGGAACACAGTGACCATCCGATACATCAGTTATCTAGGTATACGGCGACTCACTTGTTCGAATCTCCTCATCGTCTGCCACGGCGAACCAGTCGTCGTACGAGTTATCCGCGACCTCGTCCTCCTCGTCGCTGCCCCCGGCCTCCGCGCCGTCGTCGCTGTCGCCCAGCCCCACGGAGAAGGTGATGTCGCACGGATGGTCACCGTCGGCGGGTGTTGACACCCACTCGGCGTCGTCACAGCCACCACACCCCGAGCCGTCGTCCTCAGCGTTTCCGCAGCCACAGCCGGGGTGGCCGCACGTCTCGTGCGCGGTCTGCCCACGGGCGCCGCCTGCAGCCCGGTCCCCGCTGGCGGCGGTGGTCACGTTGTTTGGACGGTCGGAGACGAGGCTAGCGCACATGGAGACGATGCCGGCGGTGTGGACGTCACCGGTGCAGGTTTGCGACGCGTGGGCGCCGCTGACGTCATTTGATACAGCGCTCATGCTGTCGGCGGTGGGGACGTCACCGGTGGAGGTTTGTGACGAGTGGGCGCCGCTGACGTCATTGGATACAGTGCTCACGCTGTCGGCGGTGGGGAGGTCACCGGTGGAGGTTTGTGACGCGTGTGCGCCACTGACGTCATTGGATACAGTGCTCACGCTGTCGGTCGGTTCGTCGTTGCTCGCGTCATCAGCTGGACGACAGTTACGCAACTCGTTCGCGCTGTCACAGTGTTCGGTGTACAGGGCGCCGTTGACGTCAACAACGCACGCGCGGTGCTTTCGATCGACGGCTACGTTGTCCCGGTGATCGGCGCCAACCAAACGAGCCACGTTCCCTGTATTGTCCGAGTGGCGGGCGCCAGCAACACGAGCCACGTTCCCTGTGTTGTCCGGGTGATGGGTGCCAGACCCACCAGCCACGCTCCCTGTGTTGTCCGAGTGGCGGGCGCCAGCCACACGAGCCACGTTCTCCACGTGGTCGCCATCGAACGTGCCCTTCACATGTTCAGCATGGTCGCCGCTGCGAACGTTGTTCGCCTTCTCAGCGCATCCGCCAGCCCGAGTCATGTTCTCAATCGAGTCGGAACCGGAAACACCGGTCATCACTTCTTCCCGGTCGCCGTCGTGGCCCAGGCCCGTCGCCTCGCCTCTGTCGCGCATCGTCACCCCCACGCTCTCCCCACGTGCACCGTCGGGAAGGCCAGTCGTCACACAGTCACCGCCCGACACCACGATACCACCGTTCCGGTCACCGGCGGTGCCGTCGGGGCACTCGCCGGCCAGACCGCCAGATGGCCGACACCCCGCCACACTGCACGTGGCCACTGTCGACCACCGACTGGCCGTAGCGCGCCGGCGCGGGCAGGCGGCGGGCAGCAGACGGCGCGCGGCGCCGCGGCACAGGTGTGTCAGCGCGCGCAGAACTGAAGCGGACGCGAGCCGGCCGGCGTCGGCCAGCTGCCCTCCCCGCCGCCACAACAGCACCGCCAAAGTGGCGGTCAGCGCCGCAGCCGCCACCTCCTGCAGCCCGGGCATCGGCCACATGGCGTCCGCCAATCAGCGGCCGGGGCACGGCGCGGCAGCCAATGGCGAGCGGCGACACAGCACGCCTGTGGAAACAGATGAACGGTGAATTACAACCGTACGCCGGCGGCACGGACAATGGACATGGAGCGGAGCGAGCGGCAGGGGCATGACCGTCCCCTCCCCTTACCACATCAGCCAAGTGCTTTCCTGCATTGAAATGCTTCCGCTCCAGTTCTTCAGGAGGTCACGTCTGGCGGCATCTGACCTCAG
This sequence comes from Ashinkailepas kermadecensis, assembly GCA_034440615.1. NCBI lineage: Eukaryota > Metazoa > Arthropoda > Thecostraca > Neolepadidae > Ashinkailepas > Ashinkailepas kermadecensis. The sequence continues at coordinate 65,955 of JAOTOM010003914.1, read as the reverse complement.
GGAGCGCGTGTCACGGCTGCCGGACACATCAGTGGGAGCTGGCACGGGGCAGGAGGCAGATTGTGATCGTTCTCGCTGTGGGGAGAGGTGCGTGGGCGGCCGGCTGGCCGAGGCTCGCATCCGGTGTTGTCGGCGATGGTTTGGAGGTGACCCAACGGTCGGCGTGACCGCACACCGACATCCACGGTGCCGGAAACGCAAACGGAAGACGGCCACATATGCATGGAGTACGTGGTAATTTCCCAGGAAAATTTATCACAGTCCCTACAATATTGCTCGCACATGGAAAAGTATGAAAACGAACCGTGCTCGCCAAAGTCAGTCCAGCTCTTCTGCCATTGGAAATTCTTACGAAGCTCACTCTTATAGCTCAACATTCCTGTCATACGGAATACTGTTCCTTTACATGCATCTACTCAATAGTACGTGCAAACAAACACATGAAATATGCATCACATGTAAATATGTTTGACACAATATTCAGTTTCCCTCATAACTGTTATATCTCGTGGATCAACAGCATATGTATCCATAACCTCAAGTCACTTAGCTCTAACACTGTACACACGACGAATATAAGCTTTATTCGCACTTTTTTACTTTGCACCTTCGCTTGAAGGGCTATTTTCCTCCTCACAAACGATATTTGTCTTGTCTTCTGAATGTGCCAATACACAATGGTACCGATTACGATGCCCAAGTACAAGTGAATGCACCACCGTCGGGTGACAGTGTAGGACATTACCAGTGTATCTGTGGAATGTTCATCCTTATATATGTAGGAGTGTCGTAGCTGGCCGTAACACGAAAAGTTCGCTACCTATAAACTACGGTGAGGTGCCTGAAAATCACAACAAAAGGAGATGTTGATGTAATATTGCCCTTAAGCTCACTGTCCCCATCCCTGGCGCTCTTTAATTTTGTGTATTAGGTGGAAGGACCACAGTGCACTAGAAAAAAGAGCCTAAGTAGTTCCCCATCTAGCGCGGTGGGAAGACAACTGAGGAGTACTGAATAACGCTTTTCCTGCAGTCTCGCGAAAATGAAGGAGGAGCGCGTTCTGGTTGTTACTCCATCCAGTGACGCGAACAGGTGACGAATATTCAGCCTGCTTCCGTGCAGTTGACAAATGACCAGTGGGATGCTCTCCCATGTCCGACTTCTAACCTTCTGGTGACGCCACTATGTACACCGATGATAATAGTTGTCCCGTTGCATCCCAGTGCAGGGCCTCCTCCAACATGTTAAATAGGTGGGATGCGTCACACCTAGTGTCGTGAAATCCCACTTAGTTGAGTGAAAAATCCCACCTAGCTGAGTGAAAAATCCCACCTAATCAAAGGGAGATTCAATGGAGAAAGCAGCCAAAAATACCTTCGTATAGTTCCGGTAGCGGAAGTGATATTTCCTTGGAACGATGCATTTGTTCAAGACGAAAAAATAGTAACAAGTTGGCAGCACTTATCCTGAGTTGAAAGCAACGAGGAAGGCGCAAATGTAAAATCCTTCTGTTAAAAAATGCATGCTACAATGCCAGCAATTGGGTCTATTAACGTTGGTATTACAAAAACCTTCTAGACATTTACACACACCACACAAGAGCGGGGCGACGCGAGCCAGGCCACATGGCCTGCGTGACGAGAGCTAAGTATTAATTTGTGGTCTTTTCTTCGATGTTGCTAAAATGAAGAAGCAGACGAAGCTAGATGCCTTTATAAAAATGACAGGGTGTATAACATGGTGGAATGTTGATTGGCTTTCCTTCCTCAGGCGACAATAACCCCTTCCCCCGGACAAAGGGGTAGTTGCCCCCAACCCCCATCCTGAGAGGTTGTGGGGCCCCCAAGAACCGCACCGTGGTTCGGAAAATATTGCGCCTGACCACCTAAAAATCTCGCTTGGACCCCGGGCTTTTTTCACCGGGCACTTGAAAAGCACATTGAGGACAAAAGTCGCGCAGGGGCCCCTGCAAATGTCGACGGGGCCAAAAATCGCACTGAGGCCCCTAAAAATCACATTGGGAACCCCAAAATCGTTCAATGTCCTCTAGGAATGACGCGTTTGGCTCCAAAATGTGGGACCGGGCCACCAAAAAGTCGCGCAGGTCCATTCGAAAATCACGCGGGGGCCTCAAAAGGTCGGGCCGGCGCCCCCGAAATAGTGCCCAGGAAAAAGGCTGACCGGGCCCATGAAAATCTTGTTGGGGGCCCGAAAAGTCGTGCCGGGGACACTGACACTGAAAGTCACGCCATAGACCCCAAAAGGTCGGACCGGGGCCCCTTGAAACCACGCTGTGGGCACCAAAAGGCCCCTGGAAATCACGCTGGATCCCAAGAAGTGTCGCCGGGGTCCCTGAAAATGACGCTGGGAGGCCAAAAAGACTGGCCGGGCCCCTGGAAATCACGCTGGTGGCCTCAAAAGTTGATTGATGATTGATTATTGGGGTTTTAGGGTGCGTCAACTCCTCAAAGGGTGTTAGGGTGCGTCAACGCCTCAAAAGTTGGCGCCTGGCCAACTGAAAATCAAGCTGAGGCAAACAATTCATGTCGGCGTCTTTGAAAATTGTGCTGGACCCAACAGAAGACAGGTCGGGCCCCGGGATATTTCGTTGGGGGCCTCAAAAGCTCGCGCCCGGGCACCTTAAAATCACACAAGGGACTCGACAGGTCGCACAGGGGACCAAAAGTCTCATCGGAACCCCAAACAAATGTAGCCGGAGAAACGAAAAAACAATCCGGACATGAAAAATAATATGTGGCCCTAACAATCGCGGCAAAAGCCCCCAAAACGTATTGGGCCCCAAAAAACATGTCGAATCCGCTAAACCTCGCACTAGGGATCCAAACAGATGCTACCAGGGCCCCCAAAAAATCGCACTTGGACCCAAAAAGGTCGCGTCGCAGCCCTCGAAAATCACACCTTGGGCCCAAAAGATCACACAGAGGCCCCAAAAGTCGCAGCTGCCCTACAAAAATAAATTCCTACTCGAAATGTACTCTGGGGTTTCACAAATCGTGTCAATAACCCCAAAAAAACGTCGGGCCCCAGAAAAGAAACTTGGTGAGTCACGTAAAGAAAATCGCACCGGGGCCCAAAAATATCACGCAGATACCTTGAACAAATATAACTCTACCCCCAAAAAAATCACACTGCGACTCGATCGAATCAACCTGAGCACCGGAAAATTAAATCCAGGTCCCGAAAAAATTTATCCGAAGGGTCTTTCTGCTCTGAAGGGCTGAATTGGCTGAACAAAAAAAAAATAACTCGATGAGCAGCCACAGTGGTGCACCAAATGGGAAATTTCCCCCCCCCTCCTTACATCCTGAGTCGGATGATTTCCCAAGAATCGTGCCAAAGTCCCCAAAAATCGCTCTGGTGCCACATAAATTCGCATCGGGCACTCCGAATTCGCGTTAGAGCTCGGAATAAATAAAGCGGGCCCCAGAAAACTCACACCGGGGCCGGAAAATTTGTACCGGGGCCCGCCTAAATCACGTTATGGAGTCCCAGCTAAGTACAACGCGCCCCGCGAACTCTCGGCGGTCCCCCAAAATATTGCGTTCGGTACCCAAAATTCCTGTCGGTAGTCGAACAAAAAATGCGTCGTGGCATGAAAAACTCCCGTCGGGGCTCCCAAAACTTGGCATCGACGGCCCAAATAAGCACAGCGTGACCCCAAAAGTCGCATCGGCACCCGACATAGATCAAGCCGGAGCCCTCCAAAATAAGGAATGTTTAAAAAAAATGTCTGAGCCAGGAAAATCGCTCTGGATCCCCAAACATAGCACCAGATGCCTTCAAAAATCGCGCACTGCCCCGAAAAAAATGCATTGGAGCTTGAAAGATCGCGGCGCGACACAAAAATATGGCGCCAGGGATCCCCCACCCCCCCCAAAAAAATAATAAGACAGAGATTGGGACATTATAAAAAATCAGAAGACGTCCCAAAAAAATCGCGACGAGCTCAGAACACTAGCGAAGGGTCCCCAGAACCACGCGCCTGGACCAGAGAAGTCGCAACGGAACCCTCAAAGTGGTGCTGGGTCCCACAAATGTGCGTCAGAAGCCCTAAATAAACACAGCAGGACCCTTAGAGCACAACGCGAGGCCGAAAAGGTACCGGACCCTGAAAGCGCACCGAGTCTCACAAAAAGCAGTACTCTCGCAGGGCTTTCAAACATGCGTTGTATCCCTAAATAAACACACCGGGAACTCTTTAAAAAAAAAATACACACACACCGGAGGCCCTCAAAGCACACCGGGGGCATGAGACCGTATGAGGGGTTCAAAAACAGGCTGGGATCGCAAAAAGCGACATGAACCTAAAAGGAACAAACAGGCCGAAGACTAAATACACACATCGGGATGTTCGAAAACGCGCCGGTACCTCACAAAATTAATAGGTGCACAAAAAAGCAACAAAACCCTGACAAGAGCTAGCCGCGGTCTTAAAAATGGCTGGGCCCCTAACAAAAATTTGCCGGCGCCCTAAAACACATCCGTAGCCGAAGAAAAATGCAGAAAAAGAACATCGAGCAAGGGCCTCGGCTCGGTAGCCAGTCGGGGAGCATATTTAGCCATAAGAGCATATAAGAGATGAAGTGCATCAGATATCAGCGGGTATCCGGATTTCCTAACTATCAGAAAATGTGGGAAAAAGAGAACTGAATTTATTGAATTTTCCCAGCGAACCTCAATGTGAAGCATTCAATCGCATAAAACATGGCGCAAGACTATGATGTGGTAGCAATTAGTAAATCGTAGGAGGCCTAATAGAAGCGGTAGAATCGCACGAAGTGTGACGAATACGCTGAATGCGTAAGGCGGGCGTACACGTGCACGAGCGTTGGCGTGGTGGCGACCGGGCGTTGTGAACTGGAATGCCTGAAATTTGAACATTTTGCATTTTTAGGTGATTTGCACAGGTGTAATTTCAGCAGTCTGAGGAGACTTATCAAGGGATGTCAAAATATAAATCATCGAACTGGGTGGGGAAGTTATGGTTGAAATCCGGTGAGTTTAAAACGATGGTGATAGATTGTGCCCCTTCCACAGGACAATTATATTGGTGACTTATCATTTGATTTGAAAAGAAAAAACAAAAAGACCATTTTGAAACATTATGGTCGAAATCGGGTGTCTTTAAACCAAAAATAGTGGTAGGTAGAGCACCCTCCAAATCCGTTTGCCCCCTTCCATGAAGCAAACCTTAGTTACGCTACTGGGGGGGGGCTGGGTCTGCGCCGAAAGTTGGCCTCCCCAAACAGGTGGGCTAGATCCGCCAGTGACGCCATACTATACTGATTATGTATAAGCAAGAAATCCCACCAAGTGAAAATTCCTTGGAGGAAGCCCTGTCCCAGCGATGTTTTATAGACGTTCCGCTCTTCCTCGTCCAGTTATTATTCGCGCCTGTCCTCTAGCCCGCCATATTTGTTTCAGGGTAACTACAAATTCGCTCATATATCTTGGTAGCGCATCCCAGGTCCATCTAGAAAGCACCGATAATGGCAGCTGCTGCTGTTCTATTGAACACACCAGTTCTGCCGGCTGCCTCAGCGGCATTTGTGACACGTTCAGCATTGAAGTAATTTGGATGGCTCATTTCGATTTTAACGTCAATTCGTGGGGTAGAATCACGTGTCTCCATTGGAGAGGAAGTACTGTCGGTGTCGGCTTCAACTCTTGATGGACCCGCCTCATCATGTCGGAACTGCTGATTCTTCTTGTCAGGTAAATCCCCTGCTTCATCCGGATCGCCTGTCGCCCTAGCGTTTCTTTGCGACAATCGCTCCATTGCCATTACTCGCGGTTCACGCTGATCCTGTAGGAAATCAAACTCTGCTGGTTACACCTAATGGCCACGGGGCAGTGACAGTCCTCCTTCACTTAGCACCTGCAGTGACCGATGTTGGATAGTGCTTTTAGAACTTCTAATCTCGCAGGTGCAGCTTATCAGGATCTCTTCGCTATTTCCGACTATGAGTCATAGTCTTGTTTGCGCTCAGGTAGGAATTCGAAAGCATTGTTAGTCACGGTCCTTGATGCGTTGCTTTGTTGTGACTGGAATACCCTCTTCACTCCGCAGGTTATGGATGATATCCGCAACAGCACTTACATAATTGGTCTACGACACACGAACGGTTCGTTTTCCGCTCCCGGGCGGTGTTCAGTCTCGACGTTTTTACTACATTGAGCAGATGTTTGATGTCTGCATTCGTCGGCAGCATACCAAGGCGCATTTTTGATGGTTGGCCCAACAAAAAGTGTTCGGTTTTCCTTCTGGTATTCATGTCGACTCGTGAGGTAGTAGAAGCACCGCACCTGCCCTTCCTCACAAATAGTGAGCCACACGACACCGCCGCGATGTCGCGCTCCCTCCTGTGTTCGCAAACATCACGTACTGGCAGCAGAAGCCGGCGGCAGGCGCCCCCTCCCCCCCCCCCACAAAAACGCATCGGGACCACACCAAAAATAAAGGCCCTTCTCTCCAGCAAGCACGAATTCAGGAAAAAATCAGCGACCGGGCCCGGCAAATCGCTCTAGAGCCCTCAGAATCGCAGCCTGAGTCCCCCCCCCAAAGTCGCTTAGACCCAGAGAAAGGTACCGGATCCGAAACATCTCGGCGGTGCAGACAAATATGGCGCCGTGAGCCTGAACAATAGCACTCGAACCCGGAAAACTACCCGGGCTTCGAACAAAAAGTCAGACGAGGTCCCGAAAAATTTTGCATGAAAACGAAAACGAAAAATAATGCCCAAAGCGATACAAAAATGGAGGTGGGCCCCCACAAATTTCAGTCAGAAGCTCCAGGTAAGCACAGCGAGGAACTGAGTTAAACGGAAGGTTAAACACGTACCGGGTCTCTCTAAAACGCTCCGGGTCTTGCAAAAAGCGACGGATCCTTAAAGTATGCTCCGGGACACCGAATAATTACACCGGGAGCATTAAATATACACACCGAAAGCAATCAAACATGCCGACCGTCAAAACACACCGGGGTCGCAAGGACAGGGAGTGCCTCAAAAGGAGGCTGCAATCCACAAAAAGCGATATGGTCCTAAAAAGCACACTTGGGCACTAATTACACACACCGGAGCCCTCAAAGACCCCAAAGGTGCCTAAAAAACATCGTGGATCCACACAAAAACACAAGGACCTATCAAACGACGGGGTCTAAAAAGACGCGCCGAGGCTCTACAACATGCCCTGGGAGCAAAACGCACATCAGTAGGCGAAAAACGCAAGGGGCCCTAAAAAGAAAACCGAACCAGCGCCTCGGTTCGAAAGCCAATCTGAGAGCATATCTAAACAATGAGGTGCATCAAAGCTCAGCAGGGTATGTGCATTTATTTGCCACACAAGAAAAAATGTGAGAAGAGAAATGATGTTCGAATTGAACCAATTGCTTTTTCCATGAAACTCCCACCAGGGGGATTCCATGAAATTAAATATGGCACAAAAGCAAGCATATAGGAGCAACTAGCAAAACGTTGGGGTCTAGCAGAAACCGCAGAATCGCACGAAGTGTGGCGAATGCGCCGAATGAATAAGGTGGATGGACACGTGCACGAACGTAGGTGTGGTGACGACCTAGTTCGGCTGTTATAAACTGTAATGCGGGAAATTGAAAGTTGGCATTTTCTAGGTGATTTATGCAGGTATAATTTGAAAAGCATTAGCTGACTTATCAAAGGATAGCAAAGAAAACCCTTCGAATGAGGGGAGGAGGTTGAAATCCGGTGCTCTAAAACTGATGGTGGTAGGCTTGGTCTCCACACAGGAAAATTAAGTTATCAGTAATACACTATTAACGACAGGTTCCTTTGAAAACAGTTGTCGAAATCCGCTGACTTGTCGAAACTGGAGGAGAGGGGGGGGGGGGTAGGTGGGCCCTCCAAATCCATCTTCTCCCCTTCCCCTCCCCGCCGAAGGAAATCCAAGGTACGCCGCTGTGACGCACACTCATATAGTGTGGCATTGGCTGCCGGTTCTTGCCCGAATCTTTGGTCACTTCGACTCACCTGCACAAAAACCTCGTTGAACAAGCAGCTCTCCGGTTCTGAAAGTCGATTGGCCACCTTAGCGGGTTCACTTTCTACGCGGTTGGTCTGCCGTGTTTCAATGCGAATGCGGCGTAGTGAATGGTCCAGTATTCATTGGCTGAAGGCGTTTCGAACCTGATGTCGAGCGGAAGGATGAGATCGCCCAGTGAAGATGGTCAAAGGGAAACACGCCCAGCGATCTGGACACTAGGTGTCCAGATCGCTGTCGTTAGACATTGAGTATTTTGGTCTGGAATTGGTATTAGTCAGCGGTATTTCTCCTAGTCAGTGGCATTTTTATCCGAATGCCCTCCTCTCCATGACACTCATCTGAGTAAAAATGGTGCTTCTCCGCGACGCTAGAGTTCACCCTTCCCTTCCACTTGAATGCTTAGCCGGGGGAGTTCCTCCCAGCCCAAAAGACTCTCCCCCAGAGACAATGGAGTGCACCTCCCTGACGTTTTCTCAATCAGTGGCGCCCCTCCGGGAGCAGAGGGTCAATGCCCTCTCCTCCTCCCACACACACTTCGACATAGTTCCCGTGTGACTGTGGTGGACATTCAGGCCAGTAATGTTCCTTCAGACCTGCCGTTGTTACGGTCTGCGTGGGTCAAGGCCGGTGGGTGGGGCTTATTTGTCTTGTGTATGAGCAGACCGTATATCCGCTGAACGCAATAGGCTGTCCCCAAACACACCTCAAAAGCTTTGCATTTTCATCCAATGCCTTGCTTAGCCTAAAGTGGCCTACCTTATGTGTATACTTTCTCGGGCATGTACGTCGACACCCAGGCTCACCAGGCTACCACATTGTGTCCGGATCAGCTAACCTGCTCCCAAGCACAAGTGGGCGTAGTGGTGGATATCCACCTCGTCCAACTGCAGAATTCGTAGAGATGCAAGTTCTTGCAAATGATGGGCCAGGAGCTGCTTTGGCTCTCTTCATTTTGCATGCAGAACAATAGAGCTAATCTTGGAATTGTACGAAGTTGAAGGAAATGCCAGCTTCCCTCCTATGGTTAAAAGATCATCCTTGTTGTTACCCTCAGGGGCGCAGCCAGGATGTTCTTGATGAGGCCCGACCCAAAACAAATGTCATGAAACAGATATCGCTTTGGGCGCGCAAGGCGCGGCGACAATTTCTGGTTCTGCGTAGTGAAATTCTCAAAATTTCTTACTTGATCTATTGTATTTTTGGTTGCTGAGGGTGGCGGGTCCTCGTCCTCCCTTGGTTGCGCCTCTGGTTACTCCTTCTATGACATCTGGGCTTTGCCATTGGTGGGTGTGGAGCATAGGTGAACGAATAGATGAAGGACAAGATGGAAGCTTCTCCCCTCCCTCACGAACATTTTCGTGATCTTGACATTAGCGTGATCATTAGCGATGTGAAAAAAATGGCGCTGGCCAGTCCACTTTTCGTCGGCGTTCTTACACCGACTCCCTCCCCTGTTCCTCCAAAATGTGGAGTGAATTTTAGTATTAGTCATAATGGAAACAACGTCAGATGCAAGTACTGGAAAAGGGCCCTTGATGGCACAGACACTGTGGTCGGTTTTTCGCTCTGGTGATTGTGTATAAATTCAGTCTAATAAGTTCGTTTACACTCACGGTCGTTGCATGGGAAGAACAATCTGGGGAACACCGCACCCCTCCCTCTATCGCTTGGAAACCACGTTCCGACCAAATCCTGATCCTGCTTCCCGTACCTACGGACGCGCATTTGCCAGCGAAGCAAATAATAGGTCAGAGAATTCAGGTCAAAGCCAGAGTCACCACAGGGTTCAAAGCTAATCGCATTACGTGCACGCAAACCAGCCTACTGTAACCCCACCATACTGCAGGCAGGCGTCCGGTTCAAGCGTGCTGCTCACTGGACGAGAACCCGGCACGAAAATATCGGCCGGAGACTGCGCCTCGATGCAGGAAACTAACACCAACCGTCTCGGGCAGCGGGTCCTGGATCACAGGTCACGTGACGCAGTCCCCAGCAGCGCGACTCCGGCGGCATCTTGTCACGTGATTCAACCCACGCCGGCCGGAGAAGCAGCGCACTTTTCAGCTGCACTATGGTGATGGAAGTCGAGACAGGGTTCCCTACTCTGGTCACTCTAACACAGCCCGGTGTTTAAAAATGGCCACAACGCTGACAATTCCCACGCGCACTGGGCTGAGGCTGGAGCGTATGGAATTCGTTGGATAGCTGGCTTATGCATTGCTGGATATCTCGGAGTATGGAGGAGATTCTGGGAGTATGTGAATGAACTCAGAACGAATAGCAAAGAACATTTGGAGTACTGTATATATTGCCCTGCAACGCCAGAGGGCTAATATTGCAATTCACCAGAACTACGGCACGGGTGCTGCGCCTGTGTCCCCCGTCCTCTCCTTACATTTCAGGTACACGAGTCAACGTGTTCGCAAATCACATTCTAAAATACGTGAACCATATGCAGGCCAAAGTAAAGTTTCGGGACACAAGAGTCCGCCGGCAAATTGAGAAAATGGCTAATGAACCAGACCACCAGATTGCTGTCGCTGACCCTTGTTACCAACTCACCGGACTCAGGACTGCAGCAGGACTGCAGTCAGAGCTGCAGCCGACTGCAGCAGGTTGGCTGGCGTGGCTGCGATCCGCACGGCCGCGGCGAGCACACTGGTGACCTGCCAGTGTGCACCATCACCACCGGCCGCGACCCAGACGCCCGCACGGTGGGAACTCGCACACCGGGGTGGGAAGGTCGCCTGTTGCGAAACGTCGCCCACCCTGCATGAGCCGGTGGTTGGACGAATGAGCGTGGTCGCCCGTCTGGGATAACCAGCCGGATCCATTTGGCTGTGAGTCTCGCGTGGGTCCGAGTGCCTCGCTGGCATCCATGTTCGACTTGGTGTGCGTGTGGCTCGCCGACGCAGTTGGGTGAGCGCCGGGCGAGCTCCCAGAGGTCACGGCTGTGTGGCGGCGGGTCACCTGAGCTGTCGACACCGGATGCCACAGACGAGCCCACTGTGCTCTCCATCGGCCGCTGCCGCAGTCAACCGACCACCGGGGTTGCATTGAACAAGCATGACAGAAGCCGCTTCTACTGGCATGGCTGGTCGATGCTCAGCTGCTCGATACAGTTCGATGCAGATCCTCTGATTGATGAGCGAGTTTCGTGGTATGCCTTAGTCATGTCCCGATGCTGGATGATTAGCGACGTTTTAAACAGCGATAATAAGGAATAACCTTGGACCAGTAATGTCTCCACGTTTCTTTTCCACCCATGTCCTCTTCAGCTGTTCAACTTTTTTTTGCCAGGCGGCAGTTGCCAGTCCCTTGTCCCTGTGCTGTCAGTTCCCCAATCAATAATGTGTCACCTCCCGATAGATGCCATACAATTGGGCCCGTGGGTCATTGTCATGAGTATCAGGTTCACCTCGCTATATTTCACATTGGCTGATGAAAAGCATTGGCATCTGATTTAAGCACTACAAAGTTATCAGTAAGATGCGTGCTGGGCCAGGTGAGTACCGAGCCCTGACGGGATAGTATATTATTCCTCCCTTTATATCAGAAACTCCGCTGGGTGAAGCAGCTCTTAGCGTTTTTGGTTGATTGAGATGTGTCCGGATCGGTGCTCTCTAAAAACATTCAGCCGATATCACCAAAACGTGATGGCAAGGCGGAAGGAGAAGAAAGAGGAGAAACTCTAAGGAAGCCAATGTTCAAGTTTCGACCGCTACAAAGGGGCAATCAACTGCCTCAACAACTCTAATCAACTGTCTGTTTCTGAAAGATTAGCCTTTCAGTCTCATTCGTTGATGGTTAATGCGAGAAATACCAACAAGTGTTGTTTGCCACCTGCCTGTGCCCGTATTCGCTCTCTGCCACTACGCCAGATCAGGTCGTCCTATTTCGACAGTGTTTATCTGTAAGCTTGGCCATGTCTGCCGGAGATGCAGCAGGGCTACGGCCAGGCCGTGGAAACGCTCCACGCCGCACGCGTGTCTGCTCATGCCGCAGCACCAGCCACAGCTGGTGCTGTGCCGGCCGTGACCCAGAATTGTCCCGGCCGTCAGGTGTTTCCCGCCGTGGGGAGCGCCGGTCATACTACTGGGCTCATGTGGCGAAGGTGCTCCACCATGTCGTCTGTTTCACGGCACAACTTCTCTCCCACACAAAATTGTCGCTCCGGTGTCGGGTCACGGGTGCTGAAGTCTCGGACGATGGAAGCTGAAGTGTGACGTGTGCACCGCATCATGGTATCCATCCGCCCCGGCTCATCACACAGTTGACGCACCTTTCCGCCGAGCACTGTTAATAGCTGGATAAATCTGTCCTGCTAACTCTAAGATTTACATATATCACATGAAAACAGAGACTTTCAGCGCATGAGAAGTGATTATCGTTTTTGAAAAACTACGAGAAGATATCACACCGAATGTTGGGTGGGTAGCACAGATATGACAACCGTGAATTTCAGCGCATATGAAATGATTATCGCAATTTTGGTAAATGATAGCAAATTTTGTGATTATCGTTGTCTGAAAAACAATTGACTGCATACATACATGTATATATATGTATATATACATACATATATTTGCATTATAAATAGCTTTTGGTGATATATAATACAAATATACACAAATATATATGATGAACAATTTAAACGCACATTTATCATTGTTTTGACGCATGCAACGACTTAAACGTGAAACGTCTCGATTTTGCGGAAAATCGATATTTAAGCTGACCTGGGATATCGGCCAGTAATCAAAAGTATACAATTGAGGTATCAATCGTGAGATCTTGTTCCGAGCAACGCGATGCTCTTTGCGTCATCTTACTATCACTCGCCGTTTGGAATGCTATGGGAGTCACAACATTCCCTTCTCTGCACCAGGGCGCTGGGGAAGGTGGCAAAATTCCTCGCTTAAGCGAGCGCTAACATTTAGATGCCGAACGAATACCACTTGCAGGCATGTCAGTTGTACGACAGTCAGCGCAAAATCTCGTCCCAACACTCTCAAGGTCTGCTGTTCAGATGCTGCCGTCTGCTGGCAGCCCCCACACGGGGTGCGGATGGGCGCGCGGCACGGTTCACGTCTGCTGTTCAGATGCTGCCGTCTGCCGGCAGCCCCACACGGGGCGCGGATGGGCGCGCGGCACGGTTCACGTCTGCTGTTCAGATGCTGCCGTCTGCCGGCAGCCCCACACGGGGCGGATGGGCGCGCGGCACGGTTCACGTCTGCTGTTCAGATGCTGCCGTCTGCCGGCAGCCCCAATGACGCATACGCCCCGGGCGCGGATGGGCGCGCGGCACGGTTCACGTCTGCTGTTCAGATGCTGCCGTCTGCCGGCAGCCCCACACGGGGTGCGGATGGGCGCGCGGCACGGTTCACGTCTGCTGTTCAGATGCTGCCGTCTGCCGGCTGCCGTCTGCCGGCAGCCCCACACGGGGCGCGGATGGGCGCGCGGCACGGTTCACGTCTGCTGTTCAGATGCTGCCGTCTGCCGGCAGCCCCACACGGGGCGCGGATGGGCGCGCGGCACGGTTCACGTCTGCTGGGCTCGTGTGATTGGATCGGGAGCTGCCGAGGCGGTCGACAGGAAGGGCTGGTCGAGCTGGCCGGCTGCCACGGCGGCGTCGCCTCGTCAGCCGCACGGCGGCGTGACTCACACAGGTCGGCCGGTCAACACTTGACAGGTGTGGCCGGCCGGTCACAGATGTCGGCATGTTCGCCGCAGTGATCGGCTCCTGTCGTCGGCGCCCACACAGCTGTCGAAGCAGGTCGGCTGCCACGATGCCTCGTCTCGGCGATCGGCGAGCATCGAGGCTGCGCTTCTGTTTCCTACGCCTGAGCACAGTTTCAAGCACAGCGCGGGCAGCGCGCGGAACAAAGGCGGCCCCATTCGTTGTTTTCACACGTGGCCAGCATTCGTGCGTTGGCCCAGATTGACATACTGACCTCGTCAGCCCCACTTGAGAGAATTCCCTGACACTCACCGCTCTACAATTGATCAGTAGGATCCCAGCTTCCCCAGGTGGGGAGGGGATTCCGCCCGTTTGAGCGTTCTAAACGGTGTCGCTCCATTGTGCTTGCGCAGTTCATGCACCCATTGCAGAACTGAAGGTCGCCAGGCAGCACCACATCGGTTCTGTTTCGCTACCCGCTTCGTCCGGCTGTCGCCGCCCGCTCGGCACGCCCCCACACATCGCGCCGTGACGCGCCGATAGGGCACGTTCCAACCGGTTCCTGCAATTGTCGGGAGCCACTCTGGGCCGCACGCCCCTGCACGGAGCACCCCTGGGGCCGCACGCCACTGTACAGAGCACCTGTGGGGCCGGACGTCCCTGCACGGAGCGCCTGTGGGGCCGCACGCCACTGTACAGAGCACCTGTGGGGCCGCACGCCACTGTACAGAGCACCCCTGGGGCCGCACGCCACTGTACAGAGCACCTGTGGGGCCTCACGCCCCTGCACGGAGTGCCTGTGGGGCCTCACGCCACTGTACATATCACCTGTGGGGCCGCACGCCACTGTACAGAGCACCTGTGGGGCCGGACGTCCCTGCACGGAGCACCCCTGGGGCCGCACGCCACTGTACAGAGCGCCTGTGGGGCCTCACGCCACTGTACAGATCACCTGTGGGGCCGCACGCCACTGTACAGAGCACCCCTGGGGCCGCACGCCACTGTACAGAGCACCTGTGGGGCCGCACGCCCCTGCACGGAGCACCCCTGGGGCCGCACGCCACTGCACGGAGCGCCTGTGGGGCCTCACGCCACTGCACAGAGCACCTGTGGGGCCTCACGCCCCTGCACGGAGCGCCTGTGGGGCCTCACGCCCCTGCACGGAGCGCCTGTGGGGCCTCACGCCCCTGCACGGAGCGCCTGTGGGGCCGCACGCCACTGTACGGAGCACCTGTGGGGCCGGACGTCCCTGCACGGAGCCACTCTGAGGCCGCACGCGACTGCACGGAGCACCCCTGGGGCCTCACGCCCCTGCACGGAGCGCCTGTGGGGCCTCACGCCCCTGCACGGAGCGCCTGTGGGGCCTCACGCCACTGTACAGAGCACCTGTGGGGCCGCACGCCACTGTACAGAGCACCCCTGGGGCCGCACGCCACTGTACAGAGCACCCCTGGGGCCGCACGCCACTGTACAGAGCACCTGTGGGGCCGCACGTCCCTGCGCGGAGTCACTCTGAGGCCGCACGTCACTGCACGGAGCGCCTGTGGGGCTTCACGCCCCTGCACAGAGCGCCTGTGGGGCTTCACGCCCCCGCACGGAGCGCCTGTGGGGCCTCACGCCACTGCACGGAGCGCCTGTGGGGCCGCACGCCCCCGCACGGCGCATCCCTGTGGCGGCACGTCCCTGCACGGAGCACCAGCTGAGCACGCTGCACGCCCGGCACCGAGGTGGCCTGGGATATGGCTTCACGGCCGGCTGAGCGAACATTTCCTCACCGTTCACACGGCAGTCGCCGTCAAAGGCTCTGGGACGAGCTCTGCCAGGTGCAGAGCACCTTCACCGGACGGTGCAGGGCACCTTCACCAGACAGCGACCGGCACTCCGACTCGGCTCGATGCATTAGTGGAGCAAGTGAATGCAATTCGGCCATCGGAGCTCGGTCGAAAGAAAGCATTCTGACGAAGTCTACTGACGTCTCTCATTAGTTGGCTGGCTATTGGTTTTACGACACGTCGACCGTTGAGTCATGTAGCGTCGCCAATCTCTCACGCCGATTGGTCGCGGGCGAAGAGTAGCGACAGGTGTGACTCGCACCCACAACCTTTCGATTGTGAGACGAGCATCTTACCCCTAGACCACTCGTCCCCTCTCTCATTAGTGGTGGACGCCAGGCAGCATTGGTCGATCGGCTATAGCCGGGTGTCCTAGATGCTCACAGTTTGCAGAATCTTAACACGGTAACCAACTATGCATTGATGTGTACTGGGCTCATTCATGGGCTCGGCCACCTTGGAGTTGAGGTGGACAGATATCCTTGATATTTTTATAAATTGATCATTACGCACATTGACGATGCATGTAATGATACACTTAAAGCCGTGATTATCCTCTTCAATCAATCGCCGTGGCAGAATCACGGCTTCAAATATATACTTGAGTTCCCAATCGCGCAATGTCCATCTGAGCCTGAACGTGAAAAGCTATCACCCATGTTTTTTGGCTATAAGCAGTTGCATCGAGGATCAACGACATGGAGCATTCCTCCGTCAGCATGGATGAAACCCCTCCCGCTCACAGCCATAAGTCGTTCCCAAGGACGTGGGCTTGCAACTGGAACTGGCATGTGTGTGGAAAGTTAAAAGTGCGCTGTCCAATCAAATGTTCACACAATTCGCGTCCAGACTTATGAACGTGTACCGACCCGACCCTCACATCATCACATCAACAGCATCAGAGTTCCCGCAAACGATCCCTGCTTAAAATAGACCCTGCTTACGCCCACAGCCAGCTTTGAGGACACAGCTCACAAAAAGCATCCCGGCACACGGGCGAGGCAGGCAACCAGCATTTCGCTTTGCAACTTGTCTCACCACCGTGCCCACCGTCACAAACACACGTCACGTGTCCCTGCATGTCAGTGCGGCAAATGTCACGTGTCAGCCGGTTGCCAGGCTGGGAGTCGGGCGTTCACGGGCCGGCGCACGACAGCACGCAACAGCATACAACAGCACACAACAGCATACAACAGCACACAACAGCATACAACAGCACACAACAGCATACAACAGCAACAGCATAAACAGCACACAACAGCATACAAACAAACACACACAACAGCAACAACAGACATACAACAGCACAAACAGCACACAACACAACAACAATACAACAGCACACAACAGCACACAACAGCACACAACAGCACAACAGCATACAACAGCACACAACAGCATACAACAGCACACAACAGCATACAACAGCACACAACAGCATACAACAGCATACAACAGCATACAACAGCACACAACAGCACACAACAGCACAACAGCATACAACAGCACAACAGCATACAACAGCATACAACAGCATACAACAGCACAACAGCATACAACACACAACAGCATACAACAGCATACAACAGCACAACAGCACAACAGCATACAACAGCATACAACAGCACAACAGCATACAACAGCACACAACAGCATACAACAGCACAACAGCATACAACAGCACACAACAGCACACAACAGCATACAACAGCACACAACAGCACACAACAGCATACAACAGCACAACAGCATACAACAGCATACAACAGCACACAACGGCGGTAGACTGGGCAGTGGCGTGTCGTCAACGATCGGCCCCAGCTTCAGCATCACCATCACCAGAGCAGATACTCGCCGCCGCCATCTCGCTTCCGAGCCGATGTAGGACCGTTTCCAAGGTCACCGGAAACCCAACCGGGTCACAGTGTTTGCCTGTTAGTCTCGCCGCAACGGCCGTCCGTGACCAAACGGGCGGCTGGGGTCGACTGCATTCAAAGTGCCACGCGTTGACAAGGGAATTGGCCGTGGTTCGCTGTGCACGCGGCTGGAGAATGGAGCGCGTTGCATGGATAATGCAGGTACAATGCCAGCTTCTTGCAAAATTTGCATTTCTATCAGTTTCGCATCACGAACACATGAACTTGGGGAACTGGAACACGAAAAAGGCAGACTCGAGCTCCGACTATGATTATTGACGAAAGACTCGCGTCTTATCCAATGAATGAACGGGCGATTAATGAATGAATCCAATGAATGAATGGACACCACGGGGAACATAGCTGGGAACATATGTTCCCTGCTGGGCAGGGAACATAGCTCCAGGACAGGGGTGTCACTTTCTACCTGTATGCTACAAGGGCAAGGGGCTACTGCTCCCCAACGTTTTCATTGTCTAACAGACGACAGGTCATAATTTCAATCCTATTTGTTGTAGGTCCCTACTTGATTTGTTTTCTAAGCCATTAGCAGGTTGTTCTTGATTGACCTACCCCACAATTGGCTTCAAAACAACTTCACAAATTTGATATGGCAGTGGATGAACCTAGTCGCTGTGTACAAATTAGTGAAGGTCCAACACCGTGGCACTAAGAAATGCTCCATGAAATAAGGGGTGGGGGAGGTGTCGAACCATTTCAGAAATTTTAGTTCAACAGTAATTGTCCATCTTACTTCCTCCTAAAAATGTCCTTACCGGCGGATATTTATGCATTACTAGAAACGATATTTGTTTTCTCTAGACATCCGGGCTGGTGGCTCTGTCAGCTACTTGTTTGCGCTTTATTTATAACATTAAGCTTTGGAAAAGGCTGATACCATACAGTAAGCATTGTGCATTTAAGGAGATTATCCCTCTACGAGAAAATGGCGGAACTAGACCGCAAGAAACAGATTCTCAACATTTCAACACCAGACTGAAGATTACGATTAGTCTAGGCAATCCTCTCCATTGCATTTTACCTATCTGTATACCTGTTCCACATTCCTGCATCCTTCTGTCTGCTGTTCATTGAGCGATGCGCCGATACTTGCTGATACGCCCCAAACTCCTAACACCCAATCTCAACTCCTAGCCTCACATCCTTCCCGCACCTTATCGCCTATCACATCCCCATCCCTGTTTACCTCACTGATTTCGACGGACACGAGAATACCCACTGCAGTCTGTGCATGTGTCTGTCGTCAATACCCATACAAATACAAATACAAGAAACAGCAGCACAGCGCCGCCAGCTGCCGCACAGCCAGGCGGAGGGAACGTGCCGCGGCGTGCCCGGACGGAGACCGGCGGCAGCGGCGCGTGCGCGTCAGTTTCACGCCGCGCAGCGGGCTCCTCGTGGCCCTGATGAGCTGCCTTTGGTGGCCAGCAGCGCGTGAACCATTAACGGCACAGCCGGGCTGCCGTGTCTGCACACCCTGCCGTCCGGGGCCATACACAGTCGGCCTGCCGTGTCTGCACACCCTGCCGTCCGGGGCCATACACAGTCGGCCTGCCGTGTCTGCACACCCTGCCGTCCGGGGCCACACACAGTCGGCCTGCCGTGTCTGCACACCCTGCCGTCCGGGGCCACACACAGCCGGGCTGCCGTGTCTGCACACCCAGCCGTCCGGCGCCACACACAGTCGGGCTGCCGTGTCTACACACCCTGCCGTCCGGCGCCACACACAGCCGGGCTGCCGTGTCTACACACCCTGCCGTCCGGCGCCACACACAGCCGGGCTGCCGTGTCTACACACCCTGCCGTCCGGCGCCACACACAGCCGGGCTGCCGTGTCTACACACCCTGCCGTCCGGGGCCACACACAGTCGGCCTGCCGTGTCTGCACACCCTGCCGTCCGGCGCCACACACAGTCGGGCTGCCGTGTCTGCACACCCTGCCGTCCGGCGCCATACACAGTCGGCCTGCCGTGTCTGCACACCCTGCCGTCCGGGGCCACACACAGTCGGCCTGCCGTGTCTACACACCCTGCCGTCCGGCGCCATACACAGTCGGGCTGCCGTGTCTACACACCCTGCCGTCCGGGGCCACACACAGTCGGCCTGCCGTGTCTGCACACCCTGCCGTCCGGCGCCACACACAGTCGGCCTGCCGTGTCTGCACACCCTGCCGTCCGGCGCCACACACAGTCGGGCTGCCGTGTCTGCACACCCTGCCGTCCGGCGCCACACACAGCCGGGCTGCCGTGTCTGCACACCCAGCCGTCCAGCGCCACACACAGTCGGGCTGCCGTGTCTGCACACCCTGCCGTCCGGCGCCACACACAGCCGGGCTGCCGTGTCTGCACACCCAGCCGTCCGGCGCCACACACAGCCGGGCTGCCGTGTCTGCACACCCTGCCGTCCGGGGCCACACACAGTCGGCCTGCCGTGTCTGCACACCCTGCCGTCCGGGGCCACACACAGTCGGGCTGCCGTGTCTACACACCCTGCCGTCCGGCGCCATACACAGTCGGCCTGCCGTGTCTGCACACCCTGCCGTCCGGGGCCACACACAGTCGGCCTGCCGTGTCTGCACACCCTGCCGTCCGGCGCCACACACAGTCGGCCTGCCGTGTCTGCACACCCTGCCGTCCGGGGCCACACACAGTCGGCCTGCCGTGTCTGCACACCCTGCCGTCCGGCGCCATACATAGTCGGCCTGCCGTGTCTGCACACCCTGCCGTCCGGGGCCACACACAGTCGGGCTGACCTACACTGGGCGCTCCGTCTGGCGCCACACACAGTCGGGCTGCCGTGTCTGCACACCCTGCCGTCCGGCGCCATACACAGTCGGGCTGCCGTGTCTGCACACCCTGCCGTCCGGGGCCACACACAGTCGGGCTGCCGTGTCTGCACACCCTGCCGTCCGGCGCCATACACAGTCGGGCTGCCGTGTCTGCACACCCTGCCGTCCGGGGCCACACACAGTCGGCCTGCCGTGTCTGCACACCCTGCCGTCCGGCGCCACACACAGTCGGCCTGCCGTGTCTGCACACCCTGCCGTCCGGGGCCACACACAGTCGGGCTGCCGTGTCTGCACACCCTGCCGTCCGGCGCCACACACAGTCGGCCTGCCGTGTCTGCACACCCTGCCGTCCGGGGCCACACACAGTCGGGCTGCCGTGTCTACACACCCTGCCGTCCGGGGCCACACAGTCGGCCTGCCGTGTCTACACACCCTGCCGTCCGGGGCCACACACAGTCGGCCTGCCGTGTCTGCACACCCTGCCGTCCGGGGCCACACACAGTCGGCCTGCCGTGTCTGCACACCCTGCCGTCCGGGGCCACACACAGTCGGGCTGCCGTGTCTGCACACCCAGCCGTCCGGGGCCATACACAGTCGGCCTGCCGTGTCTGCACACCCTGCCGTCCGGGGCCACACACAGTCGGCCTGCCGTGTCTGCACACCCTGCCGTCCGGGGCCACACACAGTCGGCCTGCCGTGTCTGCACACCCTGCCGTCCGGGGCCACACTGGGCGACTCAGTCAGTCAGTCACTGTGTCGTCAGGGCCACACACAGCCGGGCTGGACTGACACTGCGGCGGGCTCAGTCAGTCGGCTGCCCTGTGTGTATCACCGGGCCACACACAGTCGGGCTGGACTACACTGGGCGGCTCCGTCCGGGGCCACACACAGTCGGGCTGGACTACACCCTGGGCGACTCAGTCAGTCCGTCACTGTGTGTGTCCGGGGCCACACACAGCCGGGCTGGACTACACTGGGCGACTCAGTCAGTCAGTCACTGTGTGTATCAGGGCCACACACAGTCGGGCTGGACTACACTGGGCGCTCTGTCCGGGGCCACATACAGCCGGGCTGGACTACACTGGGCGACTCAGTCAGTCGTCACTGTGTGTCAGGGCCACACACAGCCGGGCTGGACTACACTGGGCGACTCAGTCAGTCAGTCACTGTGTGTATCAGGGCCACACACAGTCGGGCTGGACTACACTGGCGGCTCCGTCCGGGCCACATACAGTCGGGCTGCGGACTACACTGGCGGCTCCGTCGGGGCCACACACAGCCGGGCTGGACTACACTGGGCGACTCAGTCAGTCAGTCACTGTGCCGTCCGGGGCCACACACAGTCGGGCTGCCGTGTCTACACAGGCGGCTGCCATCCGGGCCACACACAGCCGGGCTGCCGTGTCTACACTGGCGGCTGCCGTCCGGGGCCACACACAGTCTGGGCTGGACTACACTGGGCGGCTCTGCCAGGGCTACACACAGCCGGGCTGGACTACACTGGCGGCTCCGTCAGGGCCACACACAGTCGGGCTGGACTACACTGGCGGCTCCGTCAGGGCCAAACACAATCGGGCTGGACTATATGCTGAATAAGCGATGTTTTTGTCGCGCGATAAACACAAAACATGAAATGCAGTAAACTTCAGGGTAATTAATATGTGTAGCGTAGGTATTTTTGAAGCAGCCCAATTGTGTAAAATATTTCCATGTACCTGCCGTGTTTCTGGTAGGTATTGTGGTTTCACTTGTGACAGGTGGTCCCTGGCGGCAACAGCATCACATCGGCATCTGAAGGCACGGGCTGAGTGCCGGGAAAGTGGAGTGGTTGCCGTATGCTATGGTGAATCATCCACCCACGATACGCGATTCACCGAGTCACGTAATGACGTACGTCGACATGGCGGTGGTGAAAGTCGCGGCCGCTAAATAATTCGCCCCGCTCCCCATCCGGCTGCCAACCGGGAAACCGTGTGCCACGCGACCCCAAGCAGCGACGAGCACACCGTCCACCCGAGTGAAATGCCAACGCCGTCACCGGCTCACCGATGGAACTGCGGACGCCATCACGGGCGAATAATGACTGTTTCACCGTCGAGTCACCAAAAGGACTGCAGGTGCAGGTGCCATCACCGGCGAATAAAACGAATGACACCGGTGGCGTAAGTCATTGTTATGAGGCAACACAGAGCACGCTGGGATTGCACCAACAAAGTAGTGCGTGATAAAACATGTTGTATTTTTTCTACATTTGCATTGCGCAGTGGCGGTATGTCGGCTCAATGCATGGATGGAACCTAGAAATACTACAACAACAAAATGATACACCAGAATACATGCAGAGAGATGTAGGCATGTCAGACATACACTTGCAACGTCACGAAATAGTTAAATAAATATAAAAATTGCAAGCACTTGGGAAATTACTGGCTTAATCTCATCAAACAAAAATAATGAAAGCTAATGCAAAATCACCAAAACAACAATCGATTGCCTTTCTCTCTGACATCTACAACGCAAAAGACATCAAAATATGAATGAACTGCACAGAGATATAAAAATGAGTATACTTCACATATATTGAAAGTTCACAACTATATTCTGTGAGCCTCCAGAAGACCAATTTGGTGTTTCATTGTACTACAACCTGCTCGAGGATGAGCATAAGTTACTCGTCTCTTTCGCTGACACGCTGTGGGTTAGAGTTCCGCACGTTGCTGCACTTCACCTGCAACAAGTCGGTGCGAGAGGTTGGTGATGCTAGCGTAACTCGAGCAGTCGACGCGTCGCACACCCCAGTGACCGCCCGTACTGCAACCTGCTCCTCACTGCCGCCATACAGCACGAACTGCAACATCACACAAATGGTAGCCCGCACCAGAATCAGCGAATCATACTCATGGTCGACCGCTCCGAGAAGTGCAATTCACCCGGCGCCCACGTTTGACCATTGCTCGACGAAGACGAACCGAATGTCTATCACGACGCAGTCGCGTGCTGGGTCACACAGCGTCGCCAACCTCTCAGGCCGATTGATCGCGGAGTTTAGGGGCGCACTGACCGCGTCGGTGTCATGCAGCCGATCGGTCGCGGGCGAACTCGGTAATCCCGCCCACTGCGACACTGCCGGCTCCCCCGGCTCGGTAATCTCGCCCATTGCGACACTGCCGGCTCCCCCGGCTCGGTAATCCCGCCCACTGCGACACTGCCGGCTCCCCCGGCTCGGTAATCCCGCCCACTGCGACACTGCCGGCTCCCCCGGCTCGGTAATCCCGCCCACTGCGACACTGCCGGCTCTCCCGGCTCGGTAATCTCGCCCATTGCGACACTGCCCCCGGCTCGGTAATCTCCCCATTGCGACACTGCCGGCTGCCCCGGCTCGGTAATCCCGCCCACTGCGACACTGCCGGCTCCCCGGCTCGGTAATCCCGCCCACTGCGACACTGCCGGCTCCCCCGGCTCGGTAATCCCGCCCACTGCGACACTGCCGGCTCCCCCGGCTCGCGCACTCACCGCACCATCGCATGTACCGCCCGCCGGAGCGAGTCCAGCTCGGCGCCGCGGTGAAGCCGCTTGACGCCGCGCGGCAGCGCGCGGTACGAGGTCAGGTCCAGCTCCTGCAGACGGGGACAGCCGGCCAGCACGCGGCGCACGGCCGCCACCGTACCGACGGCGCCGCACAGCTGCAGCTTGCGCAGCGGCGTCGGCGGCGGCGCGTCGTATGCCCCCGAGCCGGCCAGCGCCCGGGCGGCCGCGTCCACGGTCGCCTGGCGGCCGCACCAGCTCAGGTCCAGCTGCAGCAGCGAGTGCCACCAGCGGGCCAGCGGCACCGCTAGCAGCTCGCTGTCGCCGGCGGCCGAGCCGGAGACGAACAGGTGCTGCAGGTCGGTGGCCGACACGGCCGCCACGCCCGCGGCAGTCGCGGCCGTCACGCGCGCGCAGCCGCGCACGTCCAGCAGCCGCAGCCGGGTCGAGCCGTGCAGCAGCTTCTCCAACTCGACGTCGTCGATGCCCCAGCCGATGTGGCGCGGGCCGGCCACGCTCAGCTCCTCCAGCACGCCAAAGCCTTGTGCTGCCATCTGTTGGCACTGC
The DNA here is from genome assembly GCA_034440615.1 of Ashinkailepas kermadecensis. Classification (NCBI taxonomy): domain Eukaryota; kingdom Metazoa; phylum Arthropoda; class Thecostraca; family Neolepadidae; genus Ashinkailepas; species Ashinkailepas kermadecensis. The sequence continues at coordinate 41,586 of JAOTOM010003914.1, read as the reverse complement.
GGATAACTTGTGCTTGACTGCAAACGGAGATTCTGCTCTTACGATATGGGGGACGAGGCGTCTAGGGGTATGTTGCCAGTCTCACGATCAAAAGACCGTGGGTTCGAGTCTCACCTGTCGCTACTCTTCGCCCACGGCCAATCGGCGTGAGATATTTGCGACACTACATGAATGAACGGTCGATGTGTCGTAAAACCAATAACCAACGACCAAATCATAGGACATGGGATCAAGGGGCGCATCATCTGCATTAGCTATACAACCACATGATACCCCGTGTGATTAGCGGGTTCTACAAATACTAGATAACATGTACTGAATCTAAGACATATCGCCTAACCTCCCGCAACTGAAGGCGAGATCGATTGGCCTCTACTACCTTAGCAAAAACATTGCCTTAACGAGTCACACTGAAGCCAAGATGCCTGGCGTGAACTGCATATAACATATCGATTCCGTGATTGAAATACGTTATCTGGTTAAGCACTTCAGCCCCGAACGTAGATTAATATTTTTACAACAAACAATTATCTTGCCTTCTTTATTGCTGCGCCTTCTATGGACAGGGTAGTATGATAGACGCCACCTATGTTCATACATTGGTTGATTTTTTTGGCTCTGAGGCACAGGGACTGCATCGGTCATTTTGCGTCCACAACACCACACTGTCTGCATACAATTTGCATACAATATTAATTCCCGCAGTGGTCGTCTGCGTCTGTCTGTCTGTCTGTCTGTCTGTCCCTGTCGGTCTCCCTGCTGTCTGTCTGTCTGTCGGTCTGTATAAATATATATATATATATATATATATATATATATATATATATATATATATATATATATATATGTGTACCTGTAAGTTAAAGATGAGTGTACAGACATGTGAGTAAAGAAAAATGAAAGCAATATAAAAAGGCAACCTCAGGTGACGTCATTACGTCATATGATGCTTTAAAATTTTTCCATCGGGAACTTAGTGCATAGTTAAGGCACGCAATGTATCGTGTGCCTAATTTTGCAACTAATTCATTTTTGCAACAACGAAACAAAAGCAGTGACAAATAACGTCTTCTAATCATGTTCTCGTTTCGAAGTCAATACACGTCAGATCGCTGGGGTGTAGCATGAAACGTCCCAAAATACATATACCACAGACGTATGAAGGCTGAAATGCAGACTATTGCGAGGCAAAAATTGCTATGTCAGGATGTACATGAGAGATTTTGTGCGTGCAGTGGTTTGCAATGGGAGTAGCGATGACATTTTTTTGTTGTTGAACATCTTGGTATTTGACGACACCACATGACATGTTATCCGTATTCCCCAGGTCCACCTAGCCTCCATTTCACCTATTTCTAAGCATGCCAGTGGCGGCGAATGTCAAACAGCACCAGCAGTAGGCAGCGGCTCTGGACCTCACAAAGTACATATATTATTTTACCATTAAAGTATGATCCTTGACTGATAATTTGTGTTTATAGGTGCAGAACTGTTCGTGGTTAGGTACACTAACATAAGGCACCATTCTGGGCCTCGGACGAACGCCTCTCATACGCGGAAATGAGACGGGGTATGTTGTTATGCTGTTTTCATGCTGCAGACATATGTTCGGGAAAAATAACGTGGGAGAGAACTTGTGAACTGACTGAAAATACCTCCCACTAATACCACGAGAAGACATACAATTCATTGGGTGCCAATTTTGGCGAGAGTTATAATTTGAGAAATAGGTAAACCTATTTCGAAAATACGTAACCGTGCATTCCTTTTTTGGGGATTCATACCCCATATTTGGCAGATGAGTACGACTGCGGGAATAGTGCCCACATATAGGCGCATGCGACCTGCAAAACAGTCCGCTTCAGCCGAAATGGGGCTCATATGCAGAACGTGGTGTACATGTCTCGAACATGGATGGCCTATGCAGAGTTGTCGAGATAACATAGGTGCCATGGTGTCTCACGGTGATTGTTTCCCAACCTTCCCACTCAGATTGTTCCATGAACAACCGCTCAACGTTGCACCCTGCATCGGACTGACACTGGTCACGCAGTCGTTGGGCCTCGGAGTACGCAGGTTACGTCTCATGACGACATAACCACGTGATCGGTGGCTAAACCCATGTGGCTATCTGTACGAGCGCGATATGGGCGGCGCGACAGGTGCGGCCGCGTCTGATTCAAATGTTTAAAAGCGCGACAATCGGGTCGCACTGGTCAGGGTCGCTCCGGACAGACACCGGACTGGGTCGCTCCGGACACACCGCCGATACGCCGATACTTGCCTTGAGACGATACGCCGGATACTCGGATGTCGGTGTTGGTCCAGCGAAGCACACGCATTCGCGGACAGCCGCCTGCAGTCGCTCGATGGGCAGTCTCGTCGGCGCGATGCCGCCAATATTGGACAGGTCCAGTACCTCCAGGGACGGGCAGCAATTCTGAGAACAAAGATCCCAAATAATGCAAATGTTCCGAAAATAAACGAGAAATGTAATGGATTTCATTTGTATCCCGAACACATGGACTTAATATGTATGTGCTCTCCACACTAGCGCTGAAATCGAGTCATAAAACCGACTGCTGGGAAAAAAACATCAATTGCATAATTTGAAGCTTGCAAGTGTCCTGCAACTACACTGCTGTGCGGAAGAAGTATCTGCTCACTACCCACGTGCGGGCAAAATCGCTAAAGATCTACCGCTAAATCCTACACATTTGCACCGCTTACTGACAGTCCATAGTTGCCTATCCACCTTTAGAGTTGACGACTCAGGCGGTTGCGACCGCCGTCGTGGATAGATTTATACATACTTCCACATTTGCGTTGGCATTGCCCACGCTCCAATTAACTAAGCCTTCAATGACACTGGGTGGACCAATTAATTTGTTTTAAACCAATCATTCGTGTCATACCTAACATAAATCCAAATACGTTTGAGAATGCTTCAATGTTTATCGTACCAAATGCCTTAGCCAGGTGCATTTTATCGGAAAAAATGTCATGTTTGAATTTTTTTAACAGTCTCTACATCGTGAATACAGCTTCATATGCGCAAGAAAATACGTAACAGTCAACACGTACGCAGCAACAGCAATAAACGACATTAATGGCTGCAAACTGATAAACACAATGGAGATCACCGATATTCAGAATTCAAGAGCCCTCTAATCGAGGGCTGCAGCTCGAGCAGCAGCCGAAGGGCAGCAGCTCGGAGAGACCTGTCGCAGCTATTGTGATCTGCACCACCTGCAGGACCTATGACTTAGCACCGTGTGGAAGGTGTAGGAGGCAGGAAAGGTCAAAAGGTGTCTTCGAGGTGTGCTGTTCTTGAACAGTTATTATATCGGAAAATGTGAACAGTATTTAAAACATGTGACCAGTAGCACAGTCTAGCGTCCACGAACGTTTCATAATTTACTGATTTTGGTGGAAGATGTGACCTAGCTTCACATAATACTCTGCTCCTATCTTCCCGTACCATCAAAAGTGATTGACTTTCATCTTCCCTCCTTCTATACTCAAAATATCAATCAAACCGAAAATGTCACAAAAGGTGGAAGACTATCACTGAAAACCTGTGTTGCCATCATTTATTTTAAGGTCACTAAACTTAGACTGTACAGCAATGCTTTCTTATAAAAATCCTGTGGTCCACTTCATTCTGACCTATATCAACTCGTTCCCAACTGATCAAGAATGATTGTGAACTTTGAAACCCAAGCCCAAAATGTTTTTTTTAGACATTATAGTAAACGCCATGTGTCCTGTTGAAGTGTAATTTATTGTGCACAATGCTGTTCATGTGGGCGACTGTGTCCTGTCGGCCAGTGATGTGCACGTTAGTGTGCACAATGCTGTTGTGGACGCTCTACGATGTTCGCAACGTGCGTGTACATAAATCAACAAGCATACTTGTGGAAGAAGAAAGAGGTTCTTCAGCGAAGAACTTGTGGCACGGCAGTGGTAACAGTGTATGGCATGCCAGGAACTTAGTGTCAGTTAGCTACTCTGAAGGCTCATTTATCAATGAAACGAGGAAACCAGTTCGACTGGCATCGCTACAGAAACTGAACAAAATGTGAATAATTATACATGTGTTCTATATTAATATCAGATCTGGAATACAGTTATGAAAGATGGCACCACCGTCCAGCCAATCGCTTTTGTCACAGTCACCGAAGGTACGATGATCCGACACAATCGGGATCCATGGAAGTCAATCCGTATCTAGTCCTTTGCTTAGCTATTTGCATTTTTAGCGCTCCACCTGTATTCAATCCGAAACCGTTAAAAATCAAAAATGTAGTCCCTACTTCAATCAGTTGGAAAAGTTTCAATTTATTATGGTGCATGGTCATTGTAAACATAGCAGCTGTAAAACAGTAAGCAGAGCAGACAAATTAAACACGTGTCTACATACATGTCACGTGGCTACATATACATCGGCCTTATATATAAATATACCGAGTCCACTTCTCAAGTATCTGCCGATTTATCAAGCACCAAGTCTTTAGGAGCTCATATCTGCGATCAAGTCAAGTCCCTTATCAAGTCATATCTGCGAGAAGAAACCAGATATGGAGGTAGCATATACTGTAGTCATGCAACAGCTGTGCTGAAGCATTGAACATGAAATATTATAGCAGAATGGAGACATTATTCACAGAAATGAACTAAACCTTACCCAAGCAGCATTCATATTTTGGCAGGAAGACGATTTTTGGGAGCTTCAAAGTTAGGCGAATACGACTGTTTTCAGAGGCATCATTGTTTATGGTGCGATTTTCGTTGGTCTGGAGAAGGCATGATATCTCTGAACTGTACTTGGTTCAGAAAAAAATGGTAAACTCGTTTTACATGGACTTAAACTAGGTATAGTTATTGACATGGTCAAAACTACCTTCAGGTTGCCTTTTGCTAGCCCTTATTCGGGAAAGTAGTGGTAACACCATCGGGTGTTTTTTTTTTTGGGGGGGGGGGGTTGTTTTTTTTTTTTTTGCCCCTGGTTTTTTTTTGTCTCTTTTCCCTCCCCTATTTGTTTGGGGGGGGTGGTGAAGGGGGAGGTTGTTCTTCCAACAAGAAGGTGGGGTTGGGCTCCCTGTCGCTACTCTTCGCCCGCGACCAACGGCGTGAGAGATTGGCGGCGCAGACTCAACGGCGACGTGTCGTAAAATAACCAGGTGATGCAACTTCATCTATTCTAGCACATTCAGCATTCCGCCTTATGCCCATGACGTATCTTCCGAATGTTCATTAACCATGTCCCCATATCACTTTTTATGTACTGTCAGGATCGGTGTCGGAATTACTTTGCATTACTAGATGCGCTCTCGGAGAGCAAACTTAGCGTTAGAGGCAGCAAACTTGCACGCTACCATCTGGCCGGCAGTCTATCCGCGCGTCCAAGGAACCGTGTGACGACCGCCCACGGTTAGTCGGTGGACTCTACCACAACGCGCAAGAAGGGCTTATGTGGCCACTCGTCCCCTCCGGAGCTCAAATTTCAGAGTGGCCCGGTATCTCCAACGCTGCTTAGGGTTCTGGGAACTTGGAGCAGACTGCTGTACAGTGGGGCAGGCAATGCCGTACACTGTGGGAGGCTCTGCCGTACACTGGGGGAGGCTCTGCCGTACACTGGGGCAGGCTCTGCCATATAGTGGGGGAGGCTCTGCTGTACAGTGGGGCAGGCTCTGTCCTACGGTGGAGCAGGCTCTGTCATACAATGGGGCAGGCTCTGCCATAGGGAAGCAGTGAAGCAGGCTCTGTCGTTTCCAACTATCCAAACACATTTACAACCAGCATGGGTGGAGACTACGGGGGACAGGGGGTGGGTGGTGGTGAACCCGACTCACAATGCGCACTGGAAATGACACTGTGCCTTCTATCGGAGCTGGACGCGAGGACAGCAGCCACCCTGACCCATCCCTGTTCCCCAGCGCCAGCTTACCGCCAGCGCGTTGACGACGTCCGCCAGTCTCCTGATGGCGTTGTGCGCCAGCGTCAGCGAGGTGAGGCGCGCGCCCATGGCGGCCACCAGGTCGTGCAGGCCCTTGGCGGAGACGACCGGCTTGGTGCAGACGGGCGACACGGCCGACAGGTCGAGCCCGGTCAGCCGCGGCGCCTCCGCCGCCACCTGCACACCCGGCGCACAGCGACGGTCGTGTCAACGTCACACCGGCCACGGCGCCATATCGCAGCACGTCGTGCTGACAACACACACACACACATACACATAGGTGGCACTTGCATATGGCTCGTGATTTTATGGGACCGACGATAGCGGCAGCCGTTTCATACGATTTGCATAGTATATCGCTGCAAGCTGCGTTACACATCTACCAACACTTCGTATTAAATACCAAGAGTATTCAAAGGCACATGGATGGAACAGGGAGGGTCGCTGGAGAAGTGTCCATCGCTCGCCGGCTGGCCCGTTAGTCTCCGCCGACCGGTCGGGTAGGGTGATAAATACATCGTCAAATGCGGTGGAATATGCCACTTCCTGAACACTCAATCGACATCCTTTCCAAATATGTATGGACATCATGTTTTCTATATGCGTTGGTGCCTTATTTCGAACAGGATTTCGTTAACAAGTATCATGCTCATGCTCACCATTCCTGAATGTAATACACGAACATATTGTAACACGATTCCAGGTACATAAATTACTTATGGTATGGTCTGCACGCAATACCAGTTCCTAATATGGATTTTTTTCGTTATCCTTAATATGACTGTCCCTAAATTTGGTTGATGTCAATAGAAACGAAAAAGGCACACTTATAGGTACCCTATGGGCTCAAAATTAAGCTTGAAGGACTTCAGGAATTTAAATGATACCATTTTCCGGACGAATCTCGAGACCCTACTTGCTTGACATCTCACACGGGTCCTAACGAAATATCATTATTTCAACACTGGCCCGGCAGCACCGACGGCGGACACAACACCGCGGCCCTGAGCCTCCACCGACCAGTCCGGCAGTACCGACGGCAGGCCCGGCATCGCACCTGCAGCAGCAGCTCCGGGCGTGACGTGTCGACACCGTGGCCAGACTGAGGGTGCGCATCTCAGGACACGACAGCCGGCAGCACCACGGCCGACCAGCGTCCGCCGACTGACCGCCTGGTTCCAACCGGCTGCGCCACAAACAGACGCGGCGTCACGTCAGTGAGGAACACTTCACCTGATACATGACCATAGTCAGTGAGCCATGTCCATAGTCAGTGAGGAATGGTCATAGTCAGTAAGGAACACTTCACCTGATACATGACCATAGTCAGTGAGCCATGGTCATAGTCAGTGAGGAATGGTCATAGTCAGTAAGGAACACTTCACCTGATACATGACCATAGTCGGTGAGCCATGGCCATAGTCAGTGAGGAATGGTCATAGTCAGTGAGGAACACTTCACCTGAGACATGACCATAGTCGGTGAGCCATGGCCATAGTCAGTGAGGAATGGTCATAGTCAGTAAGGAACACTTCACCTGAGACATGACCATAGTCAGTGAGCCATGCGCCATAGTCAGTCGAGGAATGGTCATAGTCAGTAAGGAACACTTCACCTGAGACATGACCATAGTCGGTGAGCCATGGCCATAGTCAGTGAGGAATGGTCATAGTCAGTAAGGAACACTTCACCTGAGACATGACCATAGTCAGTGAGCCATGGCCATAGTCAGTGAGGAATGGTCATAGTCAGTAAGGAACACTTCACCTGAGACATGACCATAGTCAGTGAGCCATGGCCATAGTCAGTGAGGAATGGCCATAGTCAGTGAGGAATGGCCATAGTCAGTGAGCCATGGCCATAGTCAGTGAGGAATGGTCATAGTCAGTAAGGAACACTTCACCTGAGACATGACCATAGTCAGTGAGCCATGGCCATAGTCAGTGAGGAATGGTCATAGTCAGTAAGGAACACTTCACCTGATACATGACCATAGTCAGTGAGCCATGGCCATAGTCAGTGAGGAATGGTCATAGTCAGTAAGGAACACTTCACCTGAGACATGACCATAGTCAGTGAGCCATGGCCATAGTCAGTGATGAATGGTCATAGTCAGTGAGGAATGGTCATAGTCAGTAAGGAACACTTCACCTGAGACATGACCATAGTCGGTGAGGCATGGCTATAGTCAGTGAGGAATGGTCATAGTCAGTGAAGGAACACTTCACCTGAGACATGACCATAGTCGGTGAGCCATGGCCATAGTCAGTGAGGAATGGTCATAGTCAGTAAGGAACACTTCACCTGAGACATGACCATAGTCGGTGAGCCATGGCCATAGTCATGAGGAATGGTCACAGTCAGTAAGGAACACTTCACCTGAGACATGACCATAGTCGGTGAGCCATGGACCAATAGTCAGTGAGGAATGGCCATAGCCAGTAAGGAGGAACACTTCACCTGAGACATGACCATAGTGGTGAGCCATGGCCATATAGTGAGGAATGGTCATAGTCAGTAAGGAACACTGTTCACCTGAGACATGACCATAGTCGGTGAGCCATGGCCATAGTCAGTGAGGAATGGTCATAGTCAGTAAGGAACACTTCACCTGAGACATGACCATAGTCGGTGAGGACATGGCCATAGTCAGTGAGGAATGGTCATAGTCAGTAAGGAACACTTCACCTAATGCCATAAGTGAGCCATGGCCATAGTCAGTGAGGAATGGTCATAGTCAGTAAGGAACACTTCACCTGATACATGACCATAGTCGGTGAGCCATGGCCATAGTGAGGAATGACCACGTCAGTGAGGAACACCATTCACCATGGCCCCATATTCAGTGAGGAATGGCCATGTCAGTGAGGAACACCGTTCACCTGAGACATGGTCATAGTCACCGAGGAACACTGTTCACCTGAGACATGGGCATAGTCAATGAGGAACACCAATCACTTGTTAGTTATTTGGGCTTTAGGGCGCTTTGACCAGAATACACCAAGCACCTGAGTCACGTCCATCGTCAGTGAGGAATTGTCACGTCAGTGAGGAATACTGTTTACCTGAGACATGGTCATAGCAGCACACAGATGGGAGCGGCGCTTGGTGGTGGTGGATTTGTGTTTTAGGGCGCGTCGAATGTGTTGGTCATTTTGCGCTCATGGAGCAGCGCTTAGCTCAAGATCAACCAAAACAGCAGTGGCAGTCATTATTAGTTGAGGTATGACCATGCCAAGACCCTGGTGTGTCTACGTTTTCCGAAATGTTCCTGCGCTCAAAGGGCCATGCAATATGCATTAAATGACATCAGCAAAACCGAAGGCTCCAAGAGGATTTGGGGTTCTTAAATCCTCCAACAAGTTGCAAATATACCATGCTCCCCAGACCTAAGCAGAGGTCCCAACGGTGGACAAGGAATATCAAACACACATCTTGCAGAAAGAGCACTGTCAGGACAGCAGTTGCGGGTCGGCTTCTGGGAATCAGAAAACAGCGAAGCACAGGCTCAACAGGGCAGAACAGCTCTGTTCGCCATGCGGCTCACCCAAGCTGAATGCGTCATTGGCTCGTCCGCCAATGACGTCATACGCTGACAGTTGGCCACGCTGTCATGCTGACAAATTTATCAATTTTGATGGGCTAGGTGTCACGGGAGGCCGTGAGGTGACGAGGTCATGAGGTCGCGTGGTTAAATGCGGGAAATATTGATATTTTATGTCTGGAATGTTTCAGCAGGTTCTTTTTCTTCTGAAGTATATATCATTTGCCACCCTTTCTGCTTCTGATCGATGAGATGTCCATCGTCAAACCAGCCCATGTTGTTTGACCTAAAAATAATGCCGGAGGCTATAGCTCAAAATGTGTTGATCGAATCGGGCTGAACTTTGCACAGCCGTATTCAGAGCCAAAGATTACCATGTGCGAAAATTTTGGTCTCAATAAAAATGGAGCGCACCTGCTTTCGGACAGGGAAGAAGGGAGTGCTCTCGAGCATTTCCCAGGAAAACCAAGCCGAAAGGGACATCTTTAGCTTGATCTGTGTGTGTGTGTGTGTGTGTGTGTGTGTGTGTGTGTGTGTGTGTGTGTGTGTGTGTGTGTGTGTGTGTGTGTGTGTGTGCGTGTGGGTGTGGGTGTGGGTGTGGGTGTGGGTGTGGGTGTGGGTGTGGGTGTGGGTGTGGGTGTGGGCGTGGGCGTGGGTGTGCGTGTGTGTGCATGCGTGGATTGGGGGCTATCTGATTACTGACAATTCCCGGAAACCATACGAAAATACGTTATAAGAAAATACTTTACGAAAATACATTATCTTATTTCGTACGGAAACCGTACGAAATAACATCTGTAGCACACATCTCACCTTTTTAAAGCAAATCCAACACGTCATCATCGCATGCAAAAGTGGCAACTTCACACCGTGCTTTGTTCTTTCCTCGACCAGCTTTTCCAGGATTTTCCCGAGACTTTGGTGCCTTATCATCATGGAAGTCATCACGACTGCCGGCGTCACCATCCACATTTGTAGACAACTCATTGGATAATTTCAGCTAATCTGCTACTGTTATAAAGCTCAAATACAATGCAACCGAGCGAATTAGAAAAAGAACATCTGACAGCCACAATAATACCTGGTGCCTTAAAAGCAAGGGAATCAACAATTGGCGCCAAGTTAGGACGGGCCAATGATCATGAGCACATTTCATCCGCCAGTTTGGTATTATTTTCAATTTCGGAAAGATCACCATGTCAAGCGCAATTTCTCCGATGGTTCGCCGGATTATTCCGGAGCATGAGAATAAGCTATTAGGAAATATTTGAAGTCGGGCACAAATAATAGAGATGTAGTCCTTTAAGCACACGGGGAGGTAAAATCGCATACAAGATCGATGGAATAGGATGTTATTTGAAATAGCACAAGTGAAGGGACAATGGCTATCAGAACATCGCAACAAAGTAATGAAGAAGTAAAATAGTGCACATGTAGTGTCCTTCAGTATGCAATAAATTACACCATATTAATCACACCCTATATCTATGGTTTCTCTCGCATCCCATACGGGGAGAAGTTTGTACCTCGACAGTTGGCTTTTCAAGAGGAACGATGGGTAATAGTTGACTGCCCAAAATGGTTCGGACTACTTATTGAGCAGCGATGTGCTATCGTGTAATACCTCTAGTTCATTTCAGGGGCCTTGTGTTCAGGTCGGTCACATACTTTGCAGCATATAGCAATCATGAACATTTTTTAGCCGGGACTACCAGTTCATTTTGTGTGTGTAATCAAATGGTTACCGTTCTCTGGATAAGCAGTGCGGCCGTACTCCTGGCGTCACTTGACGAAAGGTCATGGATCTTAAATCAAGATAGGAGGAGGACAAGAGGGACAGGAGCATTCGTACGCGATCAAATCCAAGGAAGACAAAGAAGACGAATGCGTCAACGTCGAGCCGCTTTTCGACCGATGTTTCAAACCTGTCTATCCTGTTTGTTATTATCGCTCCGGTTTTCGAACGCATATCACTAGCATCACACTTCGAGCCATGGTCAGCTCGTCCTTAGCCCGCTCCATCGCAGCGACAAAAACACGCTACGTGTCAAGAGCGATGCACTCGGCCTGGAAGTCCAGCCGACCGCACGGTGGGCCAGCCATGCCCGGCAACAGGAGCATGGCTGGTGGTTCGGGGGCAAAAAGCACACCACCAACTGCAGAACATCATTCCAGACAGCCAATGGCTTTGGAATGTTCAGTTTTCAGGTGGGGTCCAACCACAGCGCCGCAAGAACGACTTTGGAGCTAGAGTTGCGAGACGGTGACTGTTTTCAGTCCCCGTTTATGTGTCATCCTCATCCTCACTTAGCGGTAAAAAGTCGTATTTCGAATATGTTGGTTCTTGAGCCCCAATATTTGTGTTCAACAACTGTTCTGTTTTTACGGTCAACATTTTCAATTCAGCTGCTTTTGCTCTTATCGTGGTCCTATGCTCCTGTCTAACCCAGACTCAACAGCCGACCCCCATACTTCTCCGTCATAGATATAAAACAACTTTTTTCGCGGTCATAAAATCGTAGATTATTTAGCGGGTATCCCGCATTTAGACCTTTGCCGATTTGTGTTCCTGACATGCCAATGGCTAGTGCTATTGCTGACTTTTGCGATAGAGAAAGCATTTTATTCAAGCAATTTTCAACCAAAGCCGCAATGGAATTGATCTCTTCTGCACTGGCACGGAGGAAGGCAAAGATCACGTGGCTGTTTTGAATAACACACGGATATGCAGCAGCTGCACAACCTTTTCAAACGTAGCACGTCTTTGAGGACAGGTCAGACAGACAGGTTAGCCCCTCGCCGCGCACCATGGTGGCATGAACCGCGACGGAGCTCAGCGGACCCATGGCGAGACTGTCTGGCGAGTCAATCCACCAGATTCAGATGCCGCACGATACAGAAACTCTGAAACTTTAGAAAAATGCATTGAAAACTGCATGCATGCATGCGGACATGTTTTATTTTCATATTGTCAACGTGCACGTATGGACGGTATGAACAGCCTGCATTAATTTATCATGAACTTGGCTAAAGTAAAGTCATGCATGAGCGTGGGTATCCATTTGTATGCTTTTGAGGGAGCCTCCCCATGGTGGTTTGACCCTCAATAACTTTACCTTTTAACTTGAGACACCATCGGGGATCGGGGTGCCCCCCCCATCCATTTGGGGCTGCCCAATGCCTCCATGTATTGCTCTCACCACCAATGTTTAAAAAAAAAAAAAAATGAACGCCCATGCACTTGAGTGTGGTTCAGAAAGGGAGGAATTGCGAAATCGAAACGTAAGGAATTGCGAAAGGCGTTTAATAGACTGCATTCACCATGTGCGTCAAATTTAGTGCCATGTGCAAGCACAGTGACAGATGAGGGACGGAGGACGCGTCCACCACCTCCGACATTGTCCAGCTCAACGTTACGCCTATGGGCGTTGCATGGACAAAATGGACCCAAAATGATAATAACTCTCGACCCATCCAAAAGCCGTGGCGTCTCCGATGGCTGCATGCTTTTCAGCAGCAAGAACAACTTCGAGAGCAGCAATAAATACGAGCGAAAGCGAAGCACGAGCGGGTCCACCCCGCGTATAAGGTATGGGAGCTCACCGGAGCGGCCCGGCCCGAGCGAGTCTACTCCCGTGTATATGGTATGGGAGTTCACCGGAGCGGCCCGGCCTGAGCGAGTCCACTTCCGTGTATATGGTATGAGAGTTCACCGGAGCGGTCCGGCCCGAGCGAGTCCACTCCCGTCTATATGATATGAGAGTTCACCGGAGCGGCCCGGCACGAACGAGTCCACTCCCGTGTATATGGTATGAGAGCTCACCTGAGCGGCCCTCAACATCTTCCCAAGGCCACTCTCAGTTGACTCGGAACCCTCTTCATCGGCCCTGGACCATTTCCGTCAGTCTGAGGTCCATTTCGTCGATCTATAGTTTTTTTGTTCACGTCGGCTCAGATGCCCTTCACATCCGCCCAGGGGGCGATGGGCCCATCAAGGCGGCAGCCTGGAGGGTCCCCTCGAGCCCTCCAGGGGGAAGTGGCTGCCCCCTTCTCCCAACCCCCCTTGGCTACGCCACTGTTGTGGGGAGGATGTTACCAGGAAATTAGTCCAGTTCTTGGGAAGGACTAATCTTTTTTTCTCCGAAGGAGATTTGAAGCGTGGGGTGACAAATGGAAAGACTCGACAACATTTTCCTGCCAATGACCACACACTTCCTAGTTGTTGTCGCAAAAGCGTTGTGGCAAGTGGGAACGCTTTAATCTATACATGGGGAAATACGACGGCAAGTTGGCCATGAACTGCAGTCCCCGCCCCAAAAAGTAAGCGTCGCATCTCTATCAATGTCTTCCTGGATTAATAATTTTCACCAACGTGGTGCTAGCTAGGAACTACTCACCCGTATGGGACATAGACTAACTTAATGGACGAATTCCGGGAGGGATTTCGGCCATGCTTCAGGTCGATCAAGTTGAACGAAAATATCTTCTCCAAAACTCAACATATTTCATTAGGGGGAATGGCAAAAAATACACCTCTAGACATAACCGGCACGAAATTCTGCCAGTCTTTCTCCATCTCTGACAGATTTCACTTCTTTTTAACCTCTGGATTCTATTTGTCCCCCAAAAACGGATTTGGTCTACGAGTGCTATTTGCCCCAAGCCCGAAGTGGCCGGTGATATCGGGCAGTAGCCCTTGGCATTCGGCAGCCCTTGGCATTCCCACTGGCGAAGAAATGCGTCGCGCAAACCCCAAGGCTATTCCGAGTCGCATTTTGTTGTCACGTGACATTGGGCGAATCGCTGTCAGGCGACGCGCGACGCTCCAACAGGACAGGTTCAAATCAGGCCCCGGGGAAGGAACTTCCACCCGGCCTGCTCCCGCCGGCCCAGAGCTATAAAGCAGCCCGCCTACGGAACACGGACATCACTACACAGCCCCTGCCCGGCACGTCAAGATGCGTTGGGTGGTGCTGACAGGCCTGCTGTTGCTGCTGGCGACCGTGGGAGCGCGGCGCCGGCCCGGCTCGCTGCAGGAGTGCTGGGACAAGGTGAGGGAGCTGGAGGGGAGAACCGACCCGGACGGAAACCTGCCGCCCGGCGGCGAGTTTCCCGAGTGCAATCAGCTCGGTCGATACGCGCCCAAGCAGTGCGGTGGCTCGCAGTGCTACTGTGTGGATCCGTCCGGCGCTCAGCTCTACCCGGCCGACGGCGGCGAGTACACGCACAACAGGTGGGAGGCGGCCGACATGCGGTGCCACTGCTCGCGCGACGAGTACGACGCGCAGCGGTCTCGCCGCCCTCCACCGCCCGGCGCCCCGCAAGTCAGGTGCGATTTCAAGGGCGACTACCACCACATCCAGTGTAAGGGCTCCATTTGCTACTGCGTCTACGCCGACACGGGCGAGAGGCGGCCAGGTCGGGAGAAGCCCATCGCCCAGTACGCTCAGCTGGAGGCCAGGTGCGCCCGACAGCAGTGAGGTGGGCTGACGGCCGCGCCCCAGCCGGCGCGTCGTCGGCGGCTGCAACCAGCCGACCGGCCGACCGAAGCGCCATCAGAGCGCTTGCTCCGAGTGCGGAGCGGTTCTCTGCTGGACTAACGTTGGCTATGTCCGGCTATCTCTCCTCTCTGTTGGGTGGCGTGTCCGTACAGGTCGCCACGCCTGCATACCTTTGCCGCGCGCCGCTTCTGTGTTGATGACGCGAGGTGCATTTGTTGTTACCTGCGATATCGAAATGTAATGTGTTAATGTGAACGATGCGCAGACTTCGATAATTAACAGACAAATAAATCGCTTTGCGCTTTGTATCTGCTGTGAATAAGTGAAGGCCAACTGAAACTTGCAGAAAACCGAGCTTCGTGAAAACCGTCCTGGCTTATGTCTATATGCCTGACGAGCTATATGCATTTACGAAGCCAACAGGTGTGTGCGGGGGTGGGGGAGGGGGAGGAGGCGTGTATCACCGTCAAACGTCGTGAAGCTTAACATTGCGCCAACGGGAGTTGCATGGAAAAAATCCTCCACGAAACGATCACGTCCTCTCAATAGTAAAAGTCCGTGACGCTGCGCATGCTGATAAAGATGAGCAGTGTGATGGACGTATGTTTTAGTTAGTTATTTGGGCTTTAGGGCGCATCGACTGCATTGGTCATTTAGCGCCCGGACGTATGTTTTAGAGAGTGCTTTAGTTTTAGTTTGATATATATACACACACACACGCACACACACACACACACATATATATATATATATATATATATATATAGTGTATATATATATATGTGTATATATATATATATGTATATATATATATATATATATATATATATATATATATATATATGTGTGTATATATATATATATATATATATATATATATATATATATATATATATATATATATAAATATATGTCAGTAGTTTGGAAGCAGATTATTTGATATGCATGTTTCATTGAATACAACCGCGAGTTCAGCGTTGATGATCTTCTTGCTTGTGGATTCAATTGATCTTATTAATAAGATCAATTAAATCCACAAGCAAGAAGATCATCAACGCTGAACCCGCGGTTGTATTCAATGAAACATGCATATATATATATACATGTGTATGTGTGTGGTCTCGACCCGCTGTAATCTCTCATTCAGGAATGAGCAATCATCTGGAATACCGGGGCTTAATTCCATAGCTAGGATGTTCCTGCTGCCTGCCGTGTGGTGGATGGAGTCAGGTACTTGGTTGACTTAAAGTGCTTTGGAATTGCATTAAAACACACGATTCTTTCTCAAATGTGCCCAGTTCTCGAGAAGCTAACAAATTCTGAGGCTTTGTCAAGTACTGAACAAATTCTGAATAATGTAAGTTTCAGGGGTCGTTTGCCTTTGTTCTCTGGATCTGCCAGTACCCGCCGCTCCTCCTCCTCCTCCGGTCCCAAGAAATGTGCAGCTCTTGCCCTCATGCCGTCGACCTTGGCTGGCTAGACGAGCCTCCGGCTGAGTCCGTCCTTCATGGAAAACAGCGTCACATCGCCCAGGAAGCACAAGCACCGATAGAGAAATCGCCGGGAGCCGGGTACAGAGGCGTACATTCCTCTGCAAAGATCCCTCTGTTCATCTGCTTTTCCATGGAAAAGCAGAACCGAGAAGGCTGCCGCACAGCCAGGCGGAGAGAACGTGCCGCGGCGTGCCCGGACGGAGACCGGCGGCAGCGGAGCGTGCGCGTCAGTTTCCCGCCGCGCAGCGGGCTCCTCGCGGCCCTGATGAGCTGCCTTTGGTGGCCAGCAGCGCGTGAACCATTAACGGCACAGTCGGGCTGCCGTGTCTGCACACCCAGCCGTCCAGCGCCACACACAGTCGGCCTGCCGTGTCTGCACACCCTGCCGTCCGGGGCCACACACAGCCGGGCTGCCGTGTCTGCACACCCTGCCGTCCGGCGCCATACACAGTCGGCCTGCCGTGTCTACCCACCCAGCCGTCCGGGGCCACACACAGTCGGCCTGCCGTGTCTGCACACCCTGCCGTCCGGGGCCACACACAGTCGGGCTGCCGTGTCTACACACCCTGCCGTCCGGGGCCATACACAGTCGGGCTGCCGTGTCTGCACACCCTGCCGTCCGGCGCCACACACAGTCGGCCTGCCGTGTCTGCACGCCCTGCCGTCCGGGGCCACACACAGTCGGCCTGCCGTGTCTGCACACCCTGCCGTCCGGGGCCACACACAGTCGGCCTGCCGTGTCTGCACACCCTGCCGTCCGGGGCCACACAGCCGGGCTGCCGTGTCTGCACACCCTGCCGTCCGGGGCCACACACAGTCGGCCTGCCGTGTCTACACACCCTGCCGTCCGGGGCCACACACAGTCGGCCTGCCGTGTCTGCACACCCTGCCGTCCGGGGCCACACACAGCCGGGCTGCCGTGTCTACACACCCTGCCGTCCGGGGCCACACACAGTCGGCCTGCCGTGTCTACACACCCTGCCGTCCGGGCCACACACAGTCGGCCTGCCGTGTCTACACCCGCCCTCCGTCCGGGCCACACAAGCGGCCTGCCGTGTCTCACACCCTGCCGTCCGGGGCCACACAACGGCTGCCGTGTCTGCACACCCTGCCGTCCGGCTGCCGGGCTGCCGTGTCTGCACACCCTGCCGTCCGGGGCCACACAAGTAGGCCTGCCGTGTCTGCACACCCTGCCGTCCGGGGCCACACACAGTCGGGCTGCCGTGTCTGCACACCCTGCCGTCCGGGGCCACACACAGCCGGGCTGCCGTGTCTGCACACCCTGCCGTCCGGGGCCACACACAGTCGGCCTGCCGTGTCTGCACACCCTGCCGTCCGGGGCCACACACAGTCGGCCTGCCGTGTCTGCACACCCTGCCGTCCGGCGCCACACACAGCCGGGCTGCCGTGTCTGCACGCCGTGCCGTCCGGCGCCACACACAGCCGGGCTGCCGTGTCTGCACGCCCTGCCGTCCGGCGCCACACACAGTCGGGCTGCCGTGTCTGCACACCCTGCCGTCCGGGGCCACACACAGTCGGGCTGCCGTGTCTGCACACCCCCCCTGCCGTCCGGGGCCACACACGGGCTGCCGTGTTGCACACCCAGCCGTCGGGCTGCCGTGTCTGCACACCCTGCCGTCCGGCGCCACACACAGCCGGGCTGCCGTGTCTGCACACCCAGCCGTCCGGGGCCACACACAGTCGGCCTGCCGTGTCTGCACACCCTGCCGTCCGGGGCCACACACTTCCCACACCCCAGTCGGCCTGCCGTGTCTGCACACCCTGCCGTCCGGGGCCACATACAGTCGGCCTGCCGTGTCTGCACACCCTGCCGTCCGGGGCCACACACAGCCGGGCTGCCGTGTCTGCACACCCTGCCGTCCGGCGCCATACACAGCCGGGCTGCCGTGTCTGCACACCCTGCCGTCCGGCGCAACAGGCGCCATACACAGTCGGCCTGCCGTGTCTGCACACCCTGCCGTCCGGCGCCACACACAGCCGGGCTGCCGTGTCTGCACACCCAGCCGTCCGGGGCCACACAGTCGGCCTGCCGTGTCTGCACACCCTGCCGTCCGGCGCCACACACAGCCGGGCTGCCGTGTCTGCACACCCAGCCGTCCGGGGCCACACACAGCCGGCCGTGCTGCCGTGTCTGCACACCCTGCCGTCCGGCGCCGCCACACACAGTCGGCCTGCCGTGTCTGCACACCCTGCCGTCCGGGGCCACACACAGTCGGGCTGCCGTGTCTGCACACCCTGCCGTCCGGGGCCACACACAGTCGGCCTGCCGTGTCTACACACCCTGCCGTCCGGGGCCACACACAGTCGGCCTGCCGTGTCTGCACACCCTGCCGTCCGGGGCCACACACAGTCGGGCTGCCGTGTCTGCACACCCTGCCGTCCGGCGCCACACACAGTCGGCCTGCCGTGTCTGCACACCCTGCCGTCCGGGGCCACACACAGTCGGCCTGCCGTGTCTGCCACAACCCCGGTCTGCACACCCTGCCGTCCGGCGCCCACAATCGGCCCCGTTTCACACCCTGCCGTCCGGGGCCACACAGCCGGGCTGCCGTGTCTGCACACCCTGCCGTCCGGGGCCACACACAGTCGGGCTGCCGTGTCTGCACACCCTGCCGTCCGGCGCCACACACAGTCGGGCTGGATTACACTGGCGGCTCCGCCAGGGCCACACACATTCTGGCTGAACTACACACTGAATAAGAGATGTTTTTGTCGAGCCATAAACACCAAACATGAAATGCAGTAAACTTCAGGGTAATTCATATGTGTGGCGTAGGTATTTTTGAAGCAGCCCAATTGTTGTGTAGAATATTTTCCATGTACCTGCCGCGTTTCTGGTCGGGGTTGTGGTTTCTCTTGCGACAGGTGGTCCCTGGCGGCAACAGCGTCACATCGGCATCTGAAGACACGGGCTGAGTGCCGGGAAAGTGCGGTGGTTGCCGTATGCTATGGTGAATCATCTACTCACGACACGTGATTCACCGAGTCACGTAATGACGTACGTCGACATGGCGGTGGTGAAAGTCGCGGCCGCTAAATAATTCGCCCCGCTCCCCATCCGGCTGCCAACCGGGAAACCGAGTGCCACGCGACCCCAAGCAGCGACGAGCACACCGTCCACCCGAGTGAAATGCCAACGCCGTCACCGGCTCACCGATGGAACTGCGGACGCCATCACGGGCGAATAATGACTGTTTCACCGTCGGGTCACCAAAAGGACTGCAGGTGCAGGTGCCATCACCGGCGAATAAAACGAATGACACCGGTGGCGTAACAGTCATTGTTATGAGGCAACACAGCGCACGCTGTGATTGCACCAACAAAGTAGTGCGTGATAAAACATGGTGTATTTTTTCCACATTTGCATTGCGCAGTGGCAGTATGTCGGCTCAATGCATGGATGGAACCTAGAAAGACTACAACTATATGATACGCCAGAATACGTGCAGAGAGATGTAGGCATGTCAGACATACACTTGCAACGTCACGAGAGTTAAATAAATACAACAATTGCAAGCACTTTGGAAATTACTGGCTTAATCTCATCAAAAAAAATAATGAAAGCTAATGGAAAATCAGCAAAACAACAATCGATTTCCTTTCTCTCTGACATCTACAACACAAAAGACATCAAAATATGAATGAATTGCACAGAGATATAAAAATGAGTGAACTTCACATATATTGAAAGTTCACAACTATATTCTGTGAGCCTCCAGAAGACCAATTTGGTGTTTCATTGTACTACAACCTACTCGAGGATGAGCATAGGATACTCGTCTCTTTCCCTGACACGTTGTAGGTTAGAGTTCCGCACATTGCTGCACTTCACCTGCAACAACTCGGTGCGAGAGGTTGGTGATGCTAGCGTAACTCGAGCAGTCGACGCGTCGCACACCCCAGTGACCGCCCCTACTGCAACCTGCTCCTCACTGCCGCCATACAGCACGAACTGCAACATCACACAAATGGTAGTCCGCACCAGAATCAGCGAATCATACTGATGGTCGACCGCTCCGAGAAGTGCACCCACAACAGAGTTAGGTGACGTGTGCTGGGATGTCGTGACGATTCGCCCAGCGCCCACGTTTGACCATCGCTCGACGAAGACGAACAGGATGTCTATCACGACGCAGTCGCCTGCTGGTTCACACAGCGTCGCCAACCTCTCAGGCCGATTGATCGCGGAGTTTAGGGGCGCACTGACCGCGTCGGTGTCATGCAGCCGATTGGTCGCGGGTGAACTCGGTAATCCCGCCCACTGCGACACTGCCGGCTCCCCCGGCTCGGTAATCCCGCCCATTGCGACACTGCCGGCTCCCCCGGCTCGGTAATCCCGCCCACTGCGACACTGCCGGCTCTCCCGGCTCGGTAATCCCGCCCACTGCGACACTGCCGGCTCCCCCGGCTCGGTAATCCCGCCCACTGCGACACTGCCGGCTCCCCCGGCTCGCGCACTCACCGCACTATCGCATGCACCGCCCGCCGGAGCGAGTCCAGCTCGGCGCCGCGGTGAAGCCGCTTGACGCCGCGCGGCAGCGCACGGTACGAGGTCAGGTCCAGCTCCTGCAGACGGGGACAGCCGGCCAGGACGCGGCGCACGGCCGCCACCGTGCCGACGGCGCCGCACAGCTGCAGCTTGCGCAGCGGCGTCGGCGGCGGCACGTCGTATGCCCCCGAGCCGGCCAGCGCCCGGGCGGCCGCGTCCACGGTCGCCTGGCGGCCGCACCAGCTCAGGTCCAGCTGCAGCAGCGAGTGCCGCCAGCGGGCCAGCGGCACCGCTAGCAGCTCGCTGTCGCCGGCGCACGAGCCGGAGACGAACAGGTGCTGCAGGTCGGTGGCCGGCACGGCCGCCACGCCCGCGGCCGTCACGCGGGCGCAGCCGCGCACGTCCAGCAGCCGCAGCCGGGTCGAGCTGTGCAGCAGCTTCTCCAACTCGACGTCGTCGATGCCCCAGCCGATGTTGCGCGGGCCGGCCACGCTCAGCTCCTCCAGCACGCCAAAGCCTTGTGCTGCCATCTGTTGGCACTGCGGATAAGTTGTGCTTGACTGCAAACGGAGATTCTGCTCTTACGATATGGGGGACGAGGCGTCTAGGGGTAAGTTGCCAGTCTCACGATAAAAAAATCGTGGGTTCGAGTCTCACCTGTCGCTACTCTTCGCCCACGGCCAATCGGCGTGAGATATTTGCGACACTACATGACTGAACGGTCGATGTGTCGTAAGACCAATAACCAACGACCAAATCATAGGACATGGGATCAAGGGGCGCATCATCTGCATTAGCTATACAACCGCATGATACCCCGTGTGATTGGCGGGTTCTACAAATACTAGATAACATGTACTGAATCTAAGACATATCGCCTAACCTCCCGCAACTGAAGAAGAGATCGATTGGCCTATGCTACCCTAGCACAAATATTACCTGAACTAGTCACACTGAAGCCAAGATACCTGACGTGAACTGCATATAACATATCGATTTCGTGATTGAAATACGCTATCTGGTTGATCACTTCAGCCCCGAACGTAGATTAATATTTTTACAACAAACAATTATCTTGCCTTCTTTATTGCTGCGCCTTCTATGGACAGGGTAGTATGATTGACGCCACCTATGTTCATACATTGGTTGATTTTATGCTCTGAGGCACAGGGACTGCATCGGTCATTTTGCGTCCACAACACCACACTGTCTGCATACAATTTGCATACAATATTAATTCCCGCAGTGCGGGTAGTCAATTTGCACCCCCCTCCCTCTGTCTGTCTGTCTGTCTGTATAAATATATATATATATATATACCAATATATCTGTACCTGTAAGTTAAAGATGAGTGTACAGACATGTGAGTAAAGAAAAATGAAAGCAATATAAAAAGGCAACCTCAGGTGACGTCATTACGTCATACGATGCTTTAAAATTTTTCCATCGGGAACTTAGTGCATAGTTAAGGCACACAGTGTATCGTGTGCCTAATTTTGCAACTAATTCATTTTTGCAACAACGAAACAAAAGCAGTGACAAATAACGTCTTCTAATCATGTTCTCGTTTCGAAGTCAATACAACGTCTCGTCTCGAACATGGATGGCCTATGCAGAGTTGTCCAGATAGCATAGGTGCCACGGTGTCTCACGGTACTTCTGTTTCCCAACCTTCCCACTCAGTTTGTTCCATGAACAACCGCTCAACATCGCACCCTTCATCGGACTGACGCAGAGTCACGCAGTAGTTGGGCCTCGGAGTACGCAAGTCACGTCTCATGACGACATAACCACGTGATCGGTGGCTGAACCCATGTGGCTATCTGTACGAGTGCGACAGGTGCGGACGCAATAGGTGCGGACGCGATATATGCGGGTGCGATGTGTGCGGACGCGAGATGTGCGGCGCGATATGTGCGGCGCGATATGTTCGGTCCCGTCTAATTCAAATGCTTAAAAGCGCGACAATCGGGTCGCACTGTAGGACACATGCGGCCGGACAGGGTCGCTCCGGACTGGGTCGCTCCGGACAGAGCGGCCGGACTGGGTCGCTCCGGACAGGGTCGCTCCGGACACAGCGGCCGGACTGGGTCGCTCAGATGACCGGACAGGGTCGCTCCGGACTGGGTCGCTCCGGACACAGCGGCCGGACTGGGTCGCTCCGGACAGAGCGGCCGGACTGGGTCGCTCAGATGACCGGACTGGGTCGCTCAGAGGGAGCAGACTCTCCCTGACTCGTGATAACACCAGAAGCCCAAACGCCTCAAGCGTCACGTTGTGCTATGACAAATACGAGTGAAGATCTGGCGATAGAAAGTAAAAATGAGCACCCTTGTCAGACCGTTACCGCACCGCTACCGCTGTCACGCGAGCTAACATAACGGGAATCAAAGTAAAACAAGACAGCAGTCCGCAATTTACCACTCAGCAAAATCCTGCTTGTGAGCCAAAACGATTACCCTGACTCACGCCAAGCAGCGAACGATCTTTGTCGTTAAATGAACTGAATTTCTGCCTTACCACACCTGACACCGCTCACCTCACCACACCTGATACCGCTCACCTCACCACACCTAATACAGCTCACCTCCTCCACACCTGATACCGCTCACCTCACCACACCTGACACTGCTCACATCACCACACCTGATACCGCTCACCTCACCACACCTGAACACCTGATACCGCTCACATCACCACACCTAATACCGCTCACCTCACCACATCTGATGCCGCTCACCTCACCACACCTGACACCGCTTGCCTAACCACACCTAATACCGCTCGCCTAACCACACCTAATACAGCTCGCAGCGGTATTGTACCTACGAGCGGTGCAACTAAAAGAAGACAAAACGATACAGAGTCAGAGAAATGCACAAAAAGACAATGATCGACAGTACGATCTCATGGCACTTAATGCGGAGCAGGAATTAATTTGCAACATTGAAGAGATCAGCTAACTTAAATGAGCGTATCGGTAATATCCCGTAGTTCAACATGTTTGAGAATTTAGCGTTCCGGTATAGGCATCGATGCCAAAATATCAGATTTTCATTGACACACCATACAGCCTAAATCTTTACCAACAACTATCAACACCCAACGTACACGGTGATTATCACGGCTGTACTCACGTGTTGATGAGACGGTACGCCCGATACTCGGATGTCGGTGTTGGTCCAGCGAAGCACACGCATTCTCGGACAGCCGGCCTGCAGTCGCTCGATGGGCAGTCTCGTCGGCGCGATGCCGCCAATATTGGACAGGTCCAGTACCTCCAGGGACGGGCAGCAATCCTGAGAACAAAGATCCCAAATAATGCAAATGCTCCCGAAAATAAACGAGAAATGTAATGGATGTCATTTGTTTCCCAAACACATGGACTTAACATGTTTGTGCACCCCACACTAGCGCTGAAATCGAGTCATAAAACCGACTGCTGGAAAGAAAAAAACATCACTTGCATAATTTGAAGCTTACAAGTGTCCTGCAACTACACTGCTGTGCGGAAGAAGTATCTGCTCACTGCCCACGTGCGGGCAAAATCGCTAGTGATCTACCGCTACACCCTACACATTTGCACCGCTTACTGACAATTCATAGTTGTCTATCCCCCTTTAGAGTTGACGACTCAGGCGGTTGCGACCGCTGTCGTGGATAGATTTATACATACTTCCACATTTGACTTGGCATTGCCCACGCTCCAATTAACTAAGCCTCCAATGACACTGGGTGGACCAATTCATTTGTTTGAAATCAATCATTCGTGTCATACCTGACATAAATCCAAATACGTTTGAGAATGCTTCAATGTTTGTCGTACCAAATGCCTTAGCCAGGTGCATTCTATAGGGAAAAAATGTCATGTTTGAATTTATTTTCTTTAAAACAGGCTCTACATAGTGAATACAGCTTCATATGCGCAAAAAATACGCAATAGTCAACACGTACGCAGCAACAGCAATAAATAACATTAATGGCTGCAAACTGATAAGCACTATGGAGATCACCGACATTCAGAATTCAAGAGCCCTCTGCTCGAGGGCTGCAGCTCGAGCAGCAGCCGAAGGGCAGCAGTTTGGAGAAGCCTGTCGCAGCTATTGTGATCTGCACCACCTGCAGGACCTATGACTTAGCACCGTGTGGAAGGTGTATGAGGCAGGGAGGTCCAAAGGCGTCTACGAGGTGTGCTGTTCTTGTACAGTTATTATATCGGAAAATGTGAACAGTATTTAAAACATGTGACCAATAGCACAGTCTAGCGTCGACGAACGTTTAAGAATTTACTGATTTTGGTGTAAAATGTGACCTAGCTTCACATAATAGTCTGCTCCTATCTTCCAGTACAATCAATAGTGCTTGACTTCCATCTTCCCTGCTTTGTACTCAAAATATCAATCAAACCGAAAATATCACAGAAGGTGGAAATTGCACACTGAAAACCTGTGTTGCCATCATTGATATTCAGGTCACTAAACTTAGGCTATACAGCCACAATTTCTTCTAAAAATCCAGTGGTCCACTTCATTCTGACCTATATCAACTAATTCCCAACTGATCAAGAATGATTGTCAACTTTGACACCCAAGCCCAAATGTTTTTTGTGGACACTATGGTAGACGCCATGTGTCCTGTTCAAGTGTAATTGATTGTGCACAATGCTGTTCATGGGGGCGACTGTGTCCTGCTGGCCAGTGATGTGCACGTTAGTGTGCACAATGCTGTTGTGGACGCTTTACGGTGTTCGCAACGTGCGTGTACATAAATCAACAAACATACTTGTGGAAGAAGAAAGAGGTTCTTCAGCGAAGAACTTGTGGCACGGCAGTGGTAACAATGTATGGCATGACAGGAAATTAGTGTCAGTTAGCTACTCTGAAGGCTCATTTATCAATGAAACGAGAAAACCAGTTCGACTGGCATCGCTAGAAAAACTGAACAAAATGGGAATCATTCTATAAATGTTCTATATTAATATCAGACCTGGAATACAGTTGTGAAAGATGGCACCACCGTCCAGCCAATCGCTTTTGTCACAGTCACCGAAGGTACGATGATCCGACACAATCGGGATCCATGGAAGTCAATCCGTATCTAGTCCTATGCTTAGCTATTTGCATTTTCAGCGCTCCATCTGTATTCAATCCGAAACCGTTGAAAATCCAAAATGTAGTCCCTACTTCAATCAGTTGGAAAAGTTTCATTTCATTATGATGCATGGTCATTGTAAACATAGCAGCTGTAAAACACTAAGCAGAGCAGACAAATTAAACACGTGTCTACATACATGTCACGTGGCTACATATAAATCGGTCTTATAGATAAATATACCGAGTCCACTTCTCTGCCGATTTATCAAGCAACAAGTCTTTAGCAGCTCATATCTGCGATCAGGTCAAGTCCCTTATCAAGTCATATAAGCGAGAAGAAATCAGATATGGAGGTAGCATATACTGTAGTCATGCAACAGCTGTGCTGAAACATTGAACATCAAATATTATAGCATAATGTAGACATTATTCACAGAAATGAACTAAACCTTACCCAAGCAGCATTCATATTTTGGCAGGAAGACGATTTTCGAGAGCTTCAAAGTTAGGCGAATAAGACTGTCTTCAGAGGCATCATTGTTTATGGTGCGATTTTCGTTGGTCTGGAGAAGGCACGATATCTCTGAACTGTACTTGGTTCAGAAAAAATAGGTAACTCGTTTTACATGGACTTAAACTAGGTATAGTTATTGACACGGTCAAAACTACCTTCAGGTTGCCTTTTGCCAGCCCTTATTCGGGAAAGTAGTGGTAACACCATCCAAGCCGGAGCACTGTTATAGGTGGTGGTGAATTTGTGCTTTAGGGCGCGTCGACTGCATTGGTCATTTTGCGCCCATGGCACTGTTATAGGTGATGCTACTTCGCCTATAATCCCTACCCCTATATAGGTGATGCTACTTCGGGGACGAGTGGTCTAGGGGCAAGATGCTCGTCTCACAATCGAAAGGTTGTGGGTTCGAGTCTCACCTGTCGCTACTCTTCGCCCGCGAACAATGGGCGTGAGAGCTTGGCGACGCTACATGACTCAGCGGTCGACGTGTCGTAAAAACCAATAACCAGGTGATGCTACTTTACCTATTCTAGCATATTCAGCATTCCGCCTTATGCCCATGACATATCTTCCGAATGTTCATTGACCATGTCCCCATATCACTTTTTATGTACTGTCAGGATCAGTGTGGGAAATACTTTGCATTACTAGATGCGCTCTCGGAGAGCAAACTTAGCGGAAGAGGCAACCAGCTTGCACGCTACCATCTGGCCGGCAGTCCACCCGCGCGGCCTGGGAGCCGTGTGACGACCGCCCACGGTTAGTCGGTGGACTCTACCACAACGCGCAAGAAGGGCTTATGTGGCCACTCGTCCCCTCCGGAGCTCAAATTCAGAATGGCCCGGTATCTCCAACGCTGCTTAGGGTTCTGGGAACTTGGAGCAGACTGCTGTACAGTGGGGCAGGCAATGCCGTACACTGGGGGAGGCTCTGCCGTACATTGGGGCAGGCTCTGCCGTACACTGGGGGAGGCTCTGCCGTACACTGGGGGAGGCTCTGCCATACACTAGGGGATGCTCTGCTGTACAGTGGGGCAGGCTCTGCCGTACAGTGGGGCAGGCTCTGTCGCACAGTTGGGCAGGCTCTACCTACGGTGGAGCAGGCTGTGCCATACAGTGGGGAAGGCTCTGCCATGCAGTGGAGCAGGCTCTGTCGTTTCCAACTATCCAAACACATTTACAACCAGCATGGGTGGAGACTACGGGGGACAGGGGGTGGGTGGTGGTGAACCCGACTCACAATGCGCACTGGAAATGACACTGTGCCTTCTATCGGAGCTGGACGCGAGGACAGCAGCCACCCTGACCCATCCCTGTTCCCCAGCGCCAGCTTACCGCCAGCGCGTTGACGACGTCCGCCAGTCTCCTGATGGCGTTGTGCGCCAGCGTCAGCGAGGTGAGGCGTGCGCCCATGGCGGCCACCAGGTCGTGCAGGCCCTTGGCGGAGACGACCGGCTTGGTGCAGACGGGCGACACGGCCGACAGGTCGAGCCCGGTCAGCCGCGGCGCCTCCGCCGCCACCTGCACACCCGGCGCACAGCGACGGTCGTGTCAACGTCACACCGGCCACGGCGCCATATCGCAGCACGTCGTGCTGACAACACACACACACATATACACATAGGTGGCACTTAAAAGTCATAAAGTCATAAAGTATTAAGGCTTAATAAGAGCCACAGGGGCCCATCTGGGTTAAGCCTATCTAGAAAAGGTACTAGAATGTACATACTCCCACCCCAATCAATCCCTTATCCCAAGTTCCGAGGAAGCTATATATCCCAGCCCATCTAACACCACTCACTTGCTACCGCCTAACACCCTCAATAATCACAAGCTCCTCCCATCACACCCATCGTGCCACCATAGACAACCTCATCAGCATCACATCCCGAAGGAAGGTGCCGAATCCACTGCTAGGCACATCCCACAGAAATTCATAAAGCGTTCAGACTTAATAAGAGACTCACGTGCTATTGCATATGGCTCGTGATTTTATTTGCATATGGCTCGTGCTATGGCACTTGCATATGGCTCGTGATTTTATGGCACCGACGATAGCGGCAGCCGTTCCATACGACTTGCATAACATATCGCTGCAAGCTGCGTTACACACCTACCAACACTTCGTATTAAATACCAAGAGTATTAAAAGGCATATGGATGGAACAGGGAGGGGCGCTGGAGAAGTGTCCATCGCTCGCCGGCTGGCCCGTTAGCCTCTGCCGACCGGTCGGGCACGGTGATAAATACATCGTCAAATGCGGTGCAATATGCCACTTTCTGAACACTCAATCGACATCCTTTCCAAATATGTATGGACATCATGTTTTCTATATGCGTTGGTGCCTTATTTCTAACAGCATCTCGCTTACAAGTATCATGCTCATGCTCACGACATTCCCGAATGTAATATTGTAACACGATTCCAGGTAAATAAATTACCTATGATGTGGTCTGTATGCAATACCAGTTCATAATATGGATATTTTTACCGTTGTCTTTAATATGACTGTCCCTAAATTTGGTTGATGTCAATAGAAACGAAAAGGCACACTTATAGGTACCCTATGGGCTCAAAATTAAGCTTGAAGGACTTCAGGACTTTAAATGATACCATTTTCCGGACGAATCTCGAGACCCTACTTGTTTGACATCTCACACTTAACGAAATACCATTATTTCAACACTGGCCCGGCAGCACCGACGGCGGACACAACACCGCGGCCCTGAGCCTCCACCGACCAGTCCGGCAGCACCAGCGGCAGGCCCGGCATCGCACCTGCAGCAGCAGCTCGGGCGTGACGTGTCGACACGTGGCCAGACTGAGGGTGCGCATCTCAGGACAGCCGGCACACACGGCCGCCAGCGTCCGCCGACTGACCGCCTGGTTCCAACCGGCTGCGCCACAAACAGACGCGGCGTCACGTCAGTGAGGAACACTTCACCTGAGACATGACCATAGTCAGTGAGCCATGGCCATAGTCAGTGAGGAATGGTCATAGTCAGTAAGGAACACTTCACCTGAGACATGACCATAGTCAGTGAGCCATGGCCATAGTCAGTGAGGAATGGTCATAGTCAGTAAGGAACACTTCACCTGAGACATGACCATAGTCGGTGAGCCATGGCCATAGTCAGTGAGGAATGGTCATAGTCAGTGAGGAATGGTCATAGTCAGTAAGGAACACTTCACCTGAGACATGACCATAGTCGGTGAGCCATGGCCATAGTCAGTGAGGAATGGTCATAGTCAGTGAGGAACACTTCACCTGAGACATGACCATAGTCGGTGAGCCATGGCCATAGTCAGTGAGGAATGGTCATAGTCAGTAAGGAACACTTCACCTGATACATGACCATAGTCGGTGAGCCATGGCCATAGTCAGTGAGGAATGGTCATAGTCAGTAAGGAACACTTCACTTGAGACATGGCCATAGTCAGTGAGCCATGGCCATAGTCAGTGAGGAATGGTCATAGTCAGTAAGGAACACTTCACCTGAGACATGACCATAGTCGGTGAGCCATGGCCATAGTCAGTGAGGAATGGTCATAGTCAGTAAGGAACACTTCACCTGATACATGACCATAGTCGGTGAGCCATGGCCATAGTCAGTGAGGAATGGTCATAGTCAGTAAGGAACACTTCACCTGAGACATGACCATAGTCGGTGAGCCATGGCCATAGTCAGTGAGGAATGGTCATAGTCAGTAAGGAACACTTCACCTGAGACATGACCATAGTCAGTGAGCCATGGCCATAGTCAGTGAGGAATGGTCATAGTCAGTAAGGAACACTTCACCTGAGACATGACCATAGTCAGTGAGCCATGGCCATAGTCAGTGAGGAATGGTCATAGTCAGTAAGGAACACTTCACCTGAGACATGACCATAGTCAGTGAGGAATGGTCATAGTCAGTAAGGAACACTTCACCTGAGACATGACCATAGTCGGTGAGCCATGGCCATAGTCAGTGAGGAATGGTCATAGTCAGTAAGGAACACTTCACCTGAGACATGACCATAGTCGGTGAGCCATGGCCATAGTGAGGAATGACCACGTCAGTGAGGAACACCGTTCACCTGAGACATGGTCATAGTCACCGAGGAACACTGTTCACCTGAGACATGGGCATAGTCAATGAGGAACACCAATCACTTGTTAGTTATTTGGGCTTTAGGACGCTTTGACCAGAATACACCAATCACCTGAGTCACGTCCATCGTCAGTGAGGAATTGTCACGTCAGTGAGGAATACTGTTTACCTGAGACATGGTCATAGCAGCACACAGATGGGAGCGGCGCTTGGTGGTGGTGGATTTGTGTTTTAGGGCGCGTCGAATGTGTTGGTCATTTTGCGCTCATGGAGCAGCGCTTAGCTCAAGATCAACCAAAACAGCAGTGGCAGTCATTATTAGTTGAGGTATGACCATGCCAAGACCCTGGTATGTCTACTTTTCCGAAATGTTCCTGCACTCAAAGGGCCATGCAATATGCATTAAATGACATCAGCAAAACCGATGGCTCCAAGAGGATTTGGGGGTTCTTAAATCCTCCAACAAGTTGCAAATATACCATGCTCTCCAGACCTAAGCAGAGGCCCCAACGGTAGACAAGGAATATCAAACACACATCTTGCAGAAAGAGCACTGTCAGGACAGCAGTTGCGGGTCGGCTTCTGGGAATCAGAAAACAGCGAAGCACAGGCTCAACAGGGCAGAACAGCTGTTCGCCATGCGGCTCACCCAAGCTGAGATCACGAACGTGCACGAGGCGGTGCGTCACCAGCCAGTTCAGCTTCTTCTCTGTACGGAATCGCTTGAAGGTTTTGGCCAGGTCGACGACGCGCCACAGGCGCGGCGACAGCGCCACGTCGCGCCACAGTCGGCATACCAGCGCCAGCTGCATCATGCACGGAACGGCGCCGTCGTCGGCCTCCACCAGCTCGAACACCAGCTGCAGCACCTCGGGAGGAACGCGGCAGCCCCACGAGCCCTGTGGCCCGTCCGCCAATGACGTCACACGCTGACAGCTGGCCGCCGTTGTGGCACCGCCAGGGGCCGCCTTCTCGGCAACGCCAGCCGGGGGGTCCGATGGCAACCAGTCGTCATCGGGTTCTGGTGTTTGTGTGCGCTTCGCTGACGACGGGCGCTTCCGTTTCGATGTGGCCGTTTTAGAGCAGTCTTTCTTGTTGGTTTGCTTTTTCACTTGTTGCATTGTTTTAACCTGGGGAGATGGCAGACTCCCTTGAGATGCCTTCATTGACCAGGCATCATTTTCTGAGAAAGTGATACTATCCTCATCTTCAGCACAGTGGTTGACACTGAATTCTGATGTTTCCATTTGTCTAGTCATAAGGATGTCAAAAACTGCTCTTTCATCACATACATCTGGTTGTGAACTTTGCATGAAGATGTTTCTCACTTCCACCTGCAAGAGAAATACAACAATGACAAAACAGGCAAACAAAGAACAATAAACGAAAATAGCATCTGCACGACAGGTGCTGTAAGCATTACAGTGCAATCTTTACATGATGGCTAGTTGAAGCACATAGTTAAAGATGTTTTTTTAAGGAAAACCTGTTTCATCACAAACAGTAATATGAGAGGAATCCTTACATCCTTGGAAGTTGGGGGGGGGGGGGCAAATTGCATATACCCACTCCTTAAATACCATCTGGTAATTACAGGAGTAGGTACCAGTTTAAGGTGACATTTGCTAACTTATTGGGTGACTTAGTGTTATATTATTCGTAAAATATGGTGGAATTTACCACTGTCTGAACACACAACCAACATCCTTCTCCAAGAAGTATGGACATCCTGCTTCTTGATGTGTGCTTATGAAGTCTTCTTGTCTCCTTTCTAACAGCACATCGTTTGTTAGGTATCATGATCACGCTCTCGATAAGGGATGATGATACGCAAACATTTCGCAGTGCAATTTCAGGTAAAGTGATCATCCATAATGCGATATGGCATACAGCACCAGTGTATAGAATAGTGTTTTTTCTCGCTACCACGGATATAGCTCTTCCTAAAATATGAATATCAAAACAACTGATGAATGTACAGCCATAAGTATGCCATTGGCTCAAATTAAGTCTGAAAGACTTCAAAAGCATTTGAAATGACACTAATTCCATTACAAATTTCAACATCCTACTGTGCTCGTTTCAACATCACACACCTAATGAAAAACCATTATTTTGATACTGGTGACTTACCACTCACTTCATGCACAATCATGACTAACGGCACCTCCCACACTGTTTCACTGGTGGGCCGTGGGATCGGGATATATCCTGAGTGGTGCGAGTGTTGAACTGGGTCTATATCAGAACCTCTAATGCTCATAGCCTCTAATGGTTCAAAACATCTAGGAATCAAAAGAACTAAGCATTCAAAACCTCTAAATTTGGAGATTTTATTCCATATTGTGGAAGTTCAGAACTTCTAATGTTCCAAACCTCTAACCATTCAAATTGTCTAGGAGTTCAAAGCATCTAAAGACTCAAGAGCACGAACCATCAAAAGCTCTAGGTGTTCCAAATCTTGAAGGTATTAAAACATTGAATCCACAAAAACAGGAAGAGTTCATACTGTCTAATAGCAAACAAGTTCAAAACCTCTAGCGATCAAAACCTCTAATGTGCTCAAAGCCACTAATCAAGAACTTTTTGCCTTGAAGAAGTGAGATATTGTTCCAAAAGGTGTTGCATGAGCGATAATATCCAAGCAAACATTTCCTTGCCAAGTTTTTCCATACAAACTTCACACCTTTCCCTCCCTCACTCGCAATTCAACGGGAATAACGTTCACTTGCCCGACGATGGCACTGAGCACTTCATGCAGTCAATGATTTTACCATAGTTCTTGATTTAGATGATTTGAACATGCTTTACTTCTCAAGGTTTAGAGGTTTTGTATGCTTAGATTTTGAACACCATGGTTTCTGAACCTTAGAGGTTTTGAATGTTTTAGAGGTTTTGAACATTAGATGCTTTGTGTGCTCTCAGGCTTTTTATTCTAGATATTTTGATACAGTAGTAATTTTGAACCATTATATTTAATGAACTGTTAGTTGATTTGAACGTTCAGAGATTTTATCGTTTTAGAGGTTTTGAACTGTTAGATTCCTCGGTAAATTATAAGTTTTGGACATCCCCAACAGAAGGAAGTTTCCACTGATTAGGGGTTTGAACCATTAGTGGAATTGGACTTTAGATGATTTTAGAACTTTTGAACTATTCGATGCTCTGAATCCTCAGATGTTCTGATACAGCCCCGTTGAACCTGGGTCCTTGGTTACCCAGAGCTCAGCACTTTAACCACTCAGCCATCCCCACCCACATAAGGTGACATTAAGTACACTGAACGAGCAATGGCATGAGGTTGGCTATACAGCTCCATAGATGCAGGCACCAGATAGGGGATGGCAACAGGCAGAATACAGGTGAACCTACCAAGATTGGACTATCTTGGTAGTTGTGGAGACATAATGGTATTACATCAAAATTCAGCATAAGTCAGGTATTTTACAATACAGGTTTCAGCACAGCCCAAATTCAGAAGCAGTGTATGCCCTGCTTGCAATGTTAGCATATCCACTCTGAAAACAAAACTAAACAAGCTGAAGTTTGTTTTATCACTATGCTGAGCAAAAACAAAAACAAATCCTGGTGGACCTTGGAACAATTTGAGCAAATAACCTCTCTGGGAACAATGTAGTGTTGTTGGAAAATTATAAACTTGTGTGATTGTTCTCAACAGAAAGCTGAATAATTATGTGAGATGCTGAAGCACAACCAGCACACCACGAATCTAAGCTTACATTGATAGGTGTGGCTGCATGTGGTTTGTCTCATTTGTCTTTACTACTCAATCAATGAAGAACTAAAAAAAATAACATATGAATAGATAAATCATAGAAGAAATAAAATAACCTAACCTAACCTAACCTAACCTAGACTAAGATAATCTGGCATATGTAAAATATATTATAGCATAATATAATATAACCTAACCTAATCTAATGTACCAGAAAACCAGAATCATCCCAAACAAACTTTTCCACCTAACATCATCAAATCTTGTGAACATTGCTTGCACTGCCATTAACAGTAACAGCATTACAAAGAACTTCCTGTCTTGATCAAATGCTACAGACACATGTGGCTGCAAATATTTCTTGCTGGAATGAATATTGAATTAAGCAAGAAACATAAGATGTTGATGTCAGAGCATTGAATCAAGTGCATGGAGTGCTGAACTTCTTCTTTATCACGTCTGTGACACACCAGGTACAGATAATTATATGCAATTGGCTATAATAATTAGAGATCATCAATTTAAAATTAAAGTTAATCACAATCAGGACAAGGTTAAGACAGTCTTTCTTCACCAACAGGGTAGTAGAACACTGGAACCAGCTGCCAGGAACCATTGTCAGTAGCAACAACTGAACATCTTTAAAAACAGCACAGACAATCATTATAAGAATAGGGGGCTTGTTTTTCTGTATTCCAGGGAGGGTTGATCGACAGGGAGGAGTTGGGAGTTGG
Source organism: Ashinkailepas kermadecensis (assembly GCA_034440615.1). NCBI lineage: Eukaryota > Metazoa > Arthropoda > Thecostraca > Neolepadidae > Ashinkailepas > Ashinkailepas kermadecensis. Next base: position 6,407 of record JAOTOM010003914.1, on the reverse strand, counting down.
GAGGAGTTTGTAATTATTGTTGAGTGTATTATGCAATAGCAAGTGAGTCTCTTATTAAGTCTAAATGCTTTATAACTTTATATAGGGTGTACCTAGCAGTGGATTCAGCACCTTCCTTCGGGATGTGATACTGATGAGATTGTCTATGGTAGCACAATGGGTATGATGGGAGGAGTTTGTAATTGTTGAATGTATTATGCAATAGCAAGTGAGTCTCTTATTAAGTCTGAATGCTTATGAATTTGTGTGGGGTGTGCCTAGCAGTGGATTCGGCACCTTCCTTCGGGATGTGATGCTGATGAGATTGTCTATGGTGGCACGATGGGTATGATGGGAGGAGCTTGTGATTGTTGAGGGTGTTATGCAGTAGCAAGTGAGTGGTGCTAGATAGGCTGGGATATATAGCTTCCTAGGAACTTGGGATAAGGGATTGATTGGGGTGAGAGTGTGTACATTTCTTGTACCTTTTCTAGATAGGCTTAACCCGGATGGGCCCCTGTGGCTCTTATTAAGCCTTAATACTTTATGACTTTATGACTTTATACATGATAGGAATGGGACCATCTACTGTAAAAACATTCTATGCGCAAAAAGTCTGACTATTACTTTTTTTAAGCCGGCGAAAATGTAAAGTTCCCCGGGAGGTATAAACAACGCGGCGTAATGTAACGTATGCGTAGACTGGCCGACATTTGTGATATACCGAGAAGGCCGACTCGCGGGAGGGTCTAAAAAACATACACCATCTCACATACACATACACCGTTCGACAGACATCATCTCGCAGACATGGCTGATCTCGGCAACCCCTTACTCCATCTTAATGAAACATACACCAAGCGCTCGGCCGTGTGCCAGAGGCGTGCGATTTGTACTTTCGTGACATTGGGTCAAATCAAAGGTCAACAAATATCCGAAAAACAACATGTTTGGCTCACAGACATGGCCGATCTCGGCAACCGCTAGCTCGATCTTAACGAAACCTTTACCAAACGATCGGACGTGTGCCAAAAGCATGCGGTTTGTACTTTCGTGACTTTGGATCAGGTCAAAGGTCACCAAATCTCCGAGAAAAAAAACAAATTTTTGGCTGACAAATATGGCCGATCTCAGCAACCGGTGGCTCGATCTTAATGAAACGTTCACCAAACGCTCGGCCCTGTGCCAGAGGCGTGCGGTTTGTACTTTCGTGATCTTGGGTCAAGTCAAAGGTCACCAAATCGCCGAAAAAAACAAATTATTGGCTCATAGACATGGCCGATTTCGGCAACAGCTAGCTCCATCTGAATGAGACCTTCACCAAACGCTCGGCCGTGTACTAGAGGAGTGCGGTTTGTACTTTCGTGACCTTGGGTCAAGAAAAAGGTCAACAAATCGCCGAAAAAACAAATTTTTGGCTCACAGACATGACCGATCTCGGAAACCACTGGCTCGATCTTAATGAAACCTTCACCAAACACTGGGCCGTGTGCTAGAGGCGTGCTGCTTGTACTTTCGTGGCCTTGGGGTCAAGTCAAAGGTCACCAAATCGCTGAAAAAAAACTCGCAGACATGGCCGATCTCGGCAACCGCGGGGTCAATCTTTATGAAACCTTCACCAAACGATTTTGAAAAACAAAATGTTTGGCATACAGACCGCCAGACATCCCATGGCAGTGCTAGTCTAGTATTCGCCTCGCGTGTACGATAACTGGTTGAAAGCTGAACAGCCCTTACTGCCCTTGTATTGGCCTTGGTGACAGCTAACCAAACAGCAACGGCTTGCTATACAATGGTTTCAACCGCAACTGAAGCATACGACGACGCGTGGTTTTGCAAGATTCGTATCTTAAAGTATTTACATGCATCAATGACGCACAACCGCCCAACGTCTTACCGCTGAACTCCGGCTCACTCCACGTTACATATTAATTACGTGGTAACGTGACCGGTAACGGTAACGTAACGTGAAGATTTCTCAAGACACGCGCACAACACGCATTGCGAGTCGTGTTCTCCGGGAGGGTGACCCTCGCGCTATCACCAGGTGACGTCTTAGTCCTCTTATGCAGGACGTCCGAGAGTTGGTTGACGAGTCCACGTGATCAGACACTCCGTCCAGTGATGATACTCGGGCACCTGTTTTGCCATCATGAGCTCTCTGTGGCCCGCGATGAAGTTAGCTGGACCGACTCATCCAGCTCGATGATCCGGTCAGGCACGCGCTGACCTGCCGATCGGATGTCAGCTCGTCTTCACCAGGTAGAAGGGGCGGGGAGGTCGAAGGTTGTCCTGGGTTCCGGGGAACAGAGATCGTCAAGTGGATGTGGACGAGAAGGCCAGGTGAATGGGAAGTGATTTTGACTGCCATATACATTCTACCAACTGTGGTAGTGCACACTCGATCCTCACTGTCCGTAACCAATGCACTGTACGATCACGGTCTCTGTATTCGCCATACACGGCCTGGCTAGACACGCTGTTGTCTAGAGCCTTGCTCTCAAGCTACTGGCTCTGTCGGGGCGAACAGACGGGAGTGGGTCGCGCATCCGTGGTGGTATAACCATACGCCACGGTCCGCGTCGACACATGCGACACACGCACAACACCAACAAACAATATAGTGTCACAAAGGACATCAGGTTCACATGCGTTGAGTTCATGGGCATTTATTTCAACATCTCCATTTGCAGTTTCACTTGGGCCATCATAGCCTCGTTTTTGTCCATGTTTGCCATCGCAGCTGCGCTTTGCTTCTCCCCAGCTCATTCCGTTTGTTTCTCCATCTACTCGTCCATTAGCACACATAACAAACATAAAACATATGGCGATATTGTATAACTTTATGATACAGCCCTATTGGTAGTCAAAATCGGATGGGATTTTGAAAAGGATTTCAGGTAGACTGTGCTCGCGGTTTTCTCGTTGAGGTATCGGCAAGCCGGTAGAAGACTAGTAGTAACGGCGACTGTCCAACGTCGCGTTGACAGCTTCAACCATCCATGCCTGCTCAAGAAGCGTTCCATGTAAACACCGTCCAATGTTGATGTATTGAGGTTCTAGCGTATTTACATGGCAGTATGTTATTGCTCGAAGACATAGATTGCCGGCTAGATAGTTAGAATTATCCGACAGTCGCATAAGCCTTCTGACAGGACGGACGTTGAACTTATTTTGAATGCTCGTCATTTCAGATAAGGTTAGTGAGGTGGGCGTACACCAACTTCCCTTCCTAACAATTTGCGGGAAGTTACCAGCGTTAGGAAGAATGCTCGAATAATAGTGTTCGGTACTAGCAGCTCCGTACAAAAAAAAATATGGGGAATAGGTATTTGGCTGAATTTTCATCGAGGTTTTAAACTGGAAAAAAAAATATCAAAGTATATTCCTTCTAAAACTGGCTCCCCGTTTACCTGGTATTGTCAAACTGTTAATTTGTGTACCCTAACCTGCCTATGTCTATGTACCTACTTCCGCGCAGCAATATTTCACACTTCAATCAGCTTGCTCACTTAGGACGAAGTGTGCCATTTGACACATTTACCGTAAGTAGCAAAATAACAGGATTGAAATTCCAATCTCGGACATCACTAGAGTACAGTGCGAACAGTCATCAATAAAAGGACGAAAGTTATTGATCTTTATAAAATTTGAACCACAACGTTAGTCTCCCTTTGCTGTTTTATGTATCTTTAAGAAGAAATAGAAACGAATTTAGGCAATAATGGACTGATATGCGTTCCAGTCTCCCCTAATATTGCAAAATGATCGAGTACAATTTTACTTCAAACTTCAACCGATTTTTACATGAATAATATTGGTACAAAATAACACTAGAGATCACAATTAACGGTAAAAAAGAAGCTAAGATAGCATTTTATATACAACTTACCTCGAAAGTCACAGCTGAATTCGCTCTCCACTCATGTATTGAACAGAGCAGTTCCCTTTTAATTGCATGATCTTGTTTTGGACGGCCACATGGTGCGTATGTACGTGTTTGTGTATGTAAGTGCGTGTGCTTGTGTCAGCGTGCATGCGTATACGCATGTGCGTATGTGCGTGCGCGTGCGTGCACTTGCGGCTGCGCGCGTGCATATGTGTGTGGGTAGATGTGTATGGGTGAGTGTGTGTGTGGGTGGATATGTATGGGTGAGCATGTATGTGTGTGTGTGTGTGTACGTCTGGAATCCGGAATGTATGCATGTTGATAGGTATTATGTGAAGAGGTAATTGCCATACCGTAATTGCTGTAATTGGGCCTCACCGCTTGTTTATTCCGGCTTATACCTGCGCACACGTTTTGACGGCGGGCACAACTCGGGCATTGATTACCAGTGTATGCAATCACAATACCAGTGCTAATCTGAGGACGCAGTGTTAATCTGAGCACCAGTCGGCACGGATCCGGCTGGTGTACTCAGATTGATAGCGTTCAGGCTGTTTGTAATGGTGCGCGGTGTCATTGAAGCATGCGCCGCTGTGGGGAATGCTGCCACCACCTGGGGAATGCTGCCACCACCTGGGGAATGCTGCCACCATGCCATGCGCCGCTGTGGGGAATGCTGCCACCACCTGGGGAATGCTGCCACCACCTGGGGAATGCTGCCACCACCTGGGGAATGCTGCCACCATGCCATGCGCCGCTGTGGGGAATGCTGCCACCACCTGGCCTCAGCGTGACCCCAGCCTGGCCCAGTCTGCGCTGGCGACTAGTTGCAGATCCGGGAAAGGTCACGCCGGGTCAGCAACGTCGCCAGTACCTCCGTGGCACGAAACGTACAGTGGACGGTGTTGGACGCCAGACATCGGCTGACGCTGTATTAGCATTCTCTCTTGTTGGAGTCGGCATGACAACCGTACTGGGCAAACATTTCTGCAGCCCTACAGAGCCAATATCTCTGCAGCCCTGCAGGGCCTACATCTCTGCAGCCCCACAAAGTCCACGTGTCTGCAGCCCTACAGAGCCAATATCTCTGCAGCCCTGCAGGGCCTGCATCTATGCAGTCCTGCAGGGCATACATCTCTGCAGCCCTGCAGAGCCAATATCTCTGTAGCCCTGCAGAGCCCGTCCCCTTTCTCCAGCATCGCCTTGCTGAGTTTATCCAGGGTTCTTACAGGTAAGGTTGATCCATCTGTCTCCGTAGTGGAGGTACCCCAGTCATAGTCCGGATTGAGCCAAATAGGCTCTTATGCCCCCCCCCTCTCCCCAATCGATTCCGGCCCTCCCATTGCCTATGTCTATGAGAGGGCCTTGCTTGTGTATTGGGCTCACTGATGCGCGTACTTGGGAATTGCATCAGGGGAGGGGTCGAAGGGATTTGGAGGGTGCCCATTCTCCCACTATTTTTGGTTAAAAGCGTCGGATTTCTACCACTATTTGTCAAAGGGACCCATTTTTTTACAATAATAATTAATGACAACATAATTTCCTGTGTAGGGGCCCCAGCCTACCTCCACCGCTTCTAAGTTACGGGATTTTTGTTCTTGTTTACCTAAACGTTCACGTTCACGTTCAACGTCTTGTACCACGTCAACGTTCGTGCACGTGTACACACTGGCAGATCCGATTTTGTCAACTCTTGCTGTAAGCAGAACTTAGAGCATGGAACCCTCGATGTGTGTCAGAATGTACTATGCTACCATATTGGCTTCCAAACAATTATAAAAATACCTTTAAAATTGAAGATTCTTTCATCCAGACGATATTTTTTTAACCTCTGCAAAGGTTACTGCATTTTAATTCAGTTTACTTCTGTTGGTTTCGGGGGGCCAAAAGACACTATGCCCCCCCCCCCTTTTAAGCGCTTCGGGGGGGCATGGTCTGAATGGCCCCTCCCTGGATCCGCTAGTGCCTGTCTTGGTTTCATGGATACTTTGTCATATTGCACGACGTAAAACTTTTCAGCAAAATGAACATTACGTAGGTTGAGGAAGGTAGCCTACTACCTGACTACGTATTTGCAAGGAGAAGCCAGTTTCAAGACCAATCATCGTCTAATCCCCTCCTCTTTACAGCTAGTTTGGTTCGGGGTTCGTATTTGTATTGGGGGTTTATCTCTGGTGCCTTGTACCCGTATATCTTGAAGTAATTCCCGGACCTTAATCCAATATCAAAACTCAGCATGTCCACCCGCCATGAACGATCCTCGCTGCTTTCATTACCATCACGCTTATATACCATGACGATCGACCAATCATCAAGGTCACCATTGTTTACGCGTTTTCAGGGTAGATTCTTGAAAAAGTTGACCGGTACTGCCACGTGTTTCGGACAGCATTAAAAACAGCAGTCAAAATGGAATGGAGTCGTGTGCTCATTTCTATTTAACTGCGATTTAATTTGGCTTATACAAAATCACTTCCACAACTCCAATGTCCTTTCCATGGCGTTTTCCGAGCAAGCCGATTTTTGTTTCGCTCCAGGG
>JAOTOM010003913.1:0-198769 GCA_034440615.1 Ashinkailepas kermadecensis | reverse complement strand
ACCCCACCAAACCGTATTGGCAGCGCAGCGTCACAGCGGCATGAAGTGTTCCCTTCATAAGGCTATCGTAATGGAGAGATGTCACTTTTTGGTGAAGCCAAGCGTCAAAATGAAAAGTTTTTTAGATTAAAACCTTCCTTATTTGAAAGAGACGCCCATTTTCTATACAGAAATGGAACCTATTTGGCTTTTTTTTGCTTATAATTATTGCACATATACTATCAAAAAGATAATCTTGCACACTCCAACAGCACCTGCGAAAGGAAAATGATATTAGGTGAGCAAAGTATGGAGGAAGTAACGGGATTCTACTTAATGACGGAACTGGGATTGCGCTAAGGAATGTGGGGACAGAGCTTTTGGAGGCGCCAAAATGCTGACAGGTCAGGGTCCAGGCACGTAGCGAGACGAAATCATCAAGGGGTACGATCATCTCCTTCCCTGGCTTTACCCAGTGTGCGTAAATCCATAGGCGTCAATGGTGGGAACAGGCTAGGGGGCATTGGGGGCATGTGCCCCCGTAAAAATTGGCACTCCTCTGAGAAGGCTTCAGTGCACCCCGTCAAATTTGTCAGCCAGATACGCACCTCTGAGAGAAAAGTGGCCCATTAAGTGTGCTGGAGTGCACCCTGCTCTAAATTTGCAGCCGAATGCGCCCCTCTGGAAGAAAAAGTGGCCCTTTCAGTGTGCTGGAATGCACACTGCTCTAAATTTTCAGCCAGATGCGCCTCTTGTAGGGAAAAGGCTTTTTTATTCCAGAGGCGACCCCTCCGAGAGAAAATGCGACACTTTAGTGTGCTCGAGTACACTCACCCCGCACGAATTTTCCAGCCAAAGGTGTCCCTCCGAAGAAATGGCGCTCCTCCAGAGACAAAGTGTCTCCATGACAATTCCTGGATCGGCCCCCAATAGACGTAATACAAAACGCAATTGGCAAACATGGTTTCTCTGGGGCCTAGACTCCTTAGGAAGAGGACATATTTCCACAGTACCCCGAATTGGCTGAAGGCCTGTAGGGGAAAAAAAAATGATCCTCTGAGACGAAAAAGCCCCCTTAGTCAGCTGCTCTTCAGGTTCCTCCCCGCTCAGCGGAGTTGTCCTATAAATGGATGCCGAATGCGCACCTCAGAGGAAATGTGCCCCCATAACATACCTGGATCTGCCCATGATATGTCTGTGGTGGAGATGGTCCCGTCGCCGCCAGCCACGGCGGAGGCAGCTGTTGGGTCGGCGGCTTAGGTGGCCGCAGTAGCCACCCGAGAGGCCAGGCCAGCGGTGGTGGTGGCTCTGCTCTCACAACCCAGTGTGGTTGCACCGCAGCGTATCATCATCAGAATGCTCAGAAGTCGGAGACGGGATTTGGCTTCCGCTGGCGTGCGGTTATGGTTATATCATGCACCGTCTCGCACCAGCCCGAAGAACTCCTCAAGGCGGTCCTGTGTTAGATGAAGCGTTAAGAGGAACGTCCTATCCCCGTATTTCCACCGTACGTCTTGGAAGGGGCCTCGCACCGACCGCACCCTCACTAAGAGGCCTTCTGAATGGGATATAAGTGGCGCGAGTCCCCCACACATAGCCCCTAAATCTCGTCCACCAAGGCTGTCAGGGTCGCCTCGTGTGCTGCCTGTCCCTCATTGTCCTCAAGATATTTTCCCACCAACTGTGCGGCTCAAGAACGAAGTTGTTTGACAAAAGTAGATGATGGTAAGAAAATACCGACGAGGCAAATGCAATACTTCGCCTTCTCCTTCGCGAAAACACACTTCGAGGGTTTTAGCTTGATGCCAGCTTCCTGGAGTCGTCGGAAGATGAGCCCCAAATGCGTCAGGTGATCATCCAGTGTCTAGGGAGAAACAGATGATGTCGTCGATGAAGACATGACAAAAGCGCCCTGTGTAGACCGATAGGATGTGGGACATCAGCCTTTGATACGTTGCCGGTGCGTTTTTTAGGCCGAATGCACTTTGATGAACTGGAAGAGTCCTAGGAAGCATCTGGAAGCAGTTTTGTGCCGATCCTGCTCCGCCATCTTTACTTGCCAGTAGCCTTGCTGACGGTCCAAGCAGCTGAAGATTCGACCCTCCCCCATGGTGTCGAAGATTTCGTTCCGGGTTAACGGAAGGGGGTAGTGGTCTGCTCTGGTAATGTCATTAATACCGCGGTAATCGATACAGAAGCGGGTTTCTCCATTCTTTTGGGGACTAGCACCACTCCGGCGGCATATTCCGAGGTCGATGGCTCAATCACTCCCTTCTTGAGCATGTCTATGACTTCTTGCTCGATGATCTCTTTATGGGAGTGAGCTGATCGGTAGGCTGGCCTTCCTCACTGGCTTGTCCGTGGTCAGGTCGATCCGGTGTTCTAGTAGGTCACATGTAGCCGAGACTACCATCCCATGACAAGCAGTCTTCGTGGTCCTGAATAAGTTGAAGAATGCTGGCCCGTTGCTTTTTTGTTAGTTTTCCGGTATCTATTTCACTGTCCCACCCTGGTTGACCCGGGGCGATGCTGGTGATCTTGATTGGTTTTGCAGGTGATGTTTCGCAAGCTCTCTGAGTGGGAACAGCTTTTGACTGCCGGCCGATGGACTCTTGATTTTCGAGGATTTGGCCGTGTATCTAGGGTTTTACCGTTGACTTGTGATGTTCTGCAGCGACTGAAAGGGCCTCAATGTTCGCTGATAGCGTCCTCCCGAGTTCCATTGGGATTTCGGTTCGACCCCCTACTTATATTTTGTGCTGTTTCCCATGGATGGTTATGTCTTGGCTCCTGATGAAGTCGAAACCGATGATGGCATCATACGTCAGCTCCGGGCAAACGTATGTCCAATGACTCAGGGAGTGATCCCCGAGGGTGAACTTGAGTAGCGCCTGGTGGGTCGCATCCAGCTCGTGTCCGGTAGCCGATCGCAGGTGAGCTGGAGGAGGCCTTGTAGTGAGGTGCTGGGTTTTGAGGGTAATAGTTCGAACCAGGGTGACCATTGACCCGGTGTCCACCAGTGCTGTGCTAGTTTGTCCGTTAATTTTCAGATTCTCTACGCAAGCATCGATGCCTTGCCGATCCCGGTGTGGCCCGTCAGTTCCTTCTTGTAGGGGTTTTTCATGAGTGGCTAAAACCTTTCCCATAAACATTCGTGATCCAAGGGCTTGGTGGATTGGTGTTGGTTGGTTATCCACTTGTGAATTGGTTTAATTTACTCGCTGCAGTGGGCTTGAACTCTGGACTGCGTTTTGAAGGAGATTTCTGGGCTTTTGGGTCGGCTGTTCCCCTAGTACAGCCGACGCTTCTCGTTTTCCGAGGGTCGGGCCTGAGTTGACCACGGGCACATCCTGCGCATGTGTCCAGTGCGGTGGCAGTTAAAGCACTGTCTTCTTTCGAAATCTGCTTGCTCCTATGTGTCGCGCCACTGTCCCCAGGAACCTGTGGACGGATCGGTATCGTTTCTTCCCACCTGAGTTCTATGCCAGCTGGTCCTCCCCTTTGGGGCTTTGAAACTCTAGTCCGGGTGCCGTGGTAGGGGCAGGGCTCGTTGAACTGATCTTCCTGGTCACTGCTCCGGCTGTTGATACTCCTGCGGTGCCTTGGACGCGATCCCACATTTTCTCCTGGGTGTGGACGGGCTCGCTGATGACGTCTCTCGTCCTCTTCGCTGCTGTCTTCAGCTTCGTCCTCGTACATTACCTTCCTTGACGGTGATTTGGCCTTGCGGGTGTCCTGGAGTGGCTTAGCTTCCCCTTTTTGCGCGGCCCCTTTTTGCGCGTCGCCTTTCTTTGTCTGGTCTCTCAGGCCCAGTGCTGCCATAATGTGTTCTACTAATCCACGATGAGGGACGTCCCCGGTCCCTTGTTCACAACAGCTCAATACTTCTTCCTCCTTAAGGGCTGATTCCAGGCCTTCTTCGGCTGCTACTTCGATTGCTTCATCGAATGAACGGCACTTATTTCTCCAAACCATCGGCCGAAGGCTACTTCGGAGACCCCGGGTGAAATTGGTTCGACGGAGGTAATCTAACATTGCTTTCTTAGCTTCTTCATTAATACCCTGTCCGGCCTCCTCTCGCTCTTCGCCAGCTGCACCGACTTGACGTTCAGTTTTTGAGGCGGATAGAGAACTCTCCCCTAGGGCCAACAAGGTGAGTTTTCTCACCGTTTGGGCCCATTCCTGTACAGTTTTGACGCCCTGGGTGCCCGTGTTCAGCAAATACTAGTGCCATTGTTTCCTTCCCGTCGCTTGGTATCGCTGTCTTAGTGAGTGGCAGATGTCCTTCCAGGTTTTTATTTTTTTCTTCTGCCGGCAATTGCTCAATGTATTCGCCTGCTTCCCCCTCATTCGGAAAAGGGCTGCTCGGAAGGTGGCGTCCTCGTTCCAGCCGTCGAAAGAGGCAGCCTTTTCTATCATCTTTATCCATTCTTCCAAGTTTTGTTGTCCGTCGAACGAATCCACTGAGTGCAGCATCCTCATGCGCTTCATCTTCGTCTGGAACGGGGTATGTGCCGTCAGTATGAGCCGCTAGTGGGTTTCCTTTCGCTCTCTTAATTGACTGGCTTCCGGATTTATCGGGTAACGTGTAATTAGGCCATTCCCTACAAGTATTTCTTCTTCCTTCCATTGTTTGTGGTCATCGGGATACCGGGAAGTAGGTGGGATGATGAAGGACACGTGAGAGGAGTTCTTTGGCGGGGAAGGGGTGAAAATCCATATTGTACGGCGCGTTCATGACCTAACTCACGCTGGCTTTCCTATCTTCAGACGGTTTCTGATGTCACTTGTGCCACTCGCTTCCGGTAACCACTGGTGGTAACCCTGTGATAATTGATGAGATTCCCGACAGGTGCCATTATTCCGTTGGCGGCTCTGTGTGAGCTAAACGGAGGTGACATTGACATCGGACATCCGCGTAATAGCCGTCTGCTAGGGTGTCGTGATGATTTCAGATGCCTGGACTTACGAAGTGACCGGAGACAGCTTCCCGAGTGATGATGAGATGATCTCCGATTCCGAACGGACCCCGTTGAACGTGATGCCAGGGCTGGTGCATGCATTACATCCTCTGATTGGTGTCGGTTGCTCTACCGGTCCGCATGGTGTTGCCGTCGGTGTGTCGGTGTCACCGGGGAAAATCGTCGGATGTCTCGCCGGTTGAATATTTTGGTCCTGAGAACACTCCTACTGTCGTCGGCTGATGTCTAGCGACTATAGCTGAAATTCCGCTGGCGGTCGCCCTGGGCCGAACGCCGATGGGTCCGTTACTGTGTCCAGATATCTTTATGAGGACGTGATGGCGTCGCATGCCGGGCAGCCCGATTTTGAGATGTGAGAGCCGGTGCCACGATGTCCCTTGACGTGATGACGTCCGACGAGTCCGTTGGTAGAATTGGGGTGCTGCAGAGCCCACTCGGAGCTACCGTTGGTATGCTGATGCCCGTTGACTGGTCTCCAAATTTTTAGATGCGAGAGCCGGTGTCATGGTGTCCCTGGTGTGATGACGTCAGACGAGTCCGTTGGTAGAATTGGGGTGCTGCAGAGCCCACTCGGAGCTACCTTGATGTGCTGATGCCCGTTGACTGGTCTCCAGATTTTGAGATGCGAGAGCCGGTGTCATGAGGTCCCTGATGTGATGACGTCGAATGAGTCCGTTGATAGAGTCAGGGTGACGCAGAGCCGTTTGGCGTTACGGTTGATTGAGGTGATTGAGGTGTTTCCTGGTGAGACGGTCCTGTTTTGCTTGCATTTTAGTTGGTGGTCGCACAGAGCCGAGTGCTGATGGGACCGACTAGCTGCGCTCAGATGTGCCGGTGATGTTATGATGGCGTCTGGCTCCCGGGTGGAAGGTTCTGGAGATTTCACATTGCCTGGTTGCCGACCTCAGTTTAATTTTGGTACAGTGGAAATCGACGAAGGCTTGCTGAGCTGGTATTCCTTCTGGTGACATGATGCGTTGGCGTCGGTGGTTCCTGTGCCGGTATCAGCGAAGCATCCGTCGCTTGATAGCACTGATATGTTTCCCCTCGGGTGACATATTGTAGTTTATGACAATCCCATGCACTGCTTCTCTCCTTTGACCCGTTGTTATCGGACGTCCTGCCGTGTGAGCCGTGGTAGAATTGTGCCGTTATCTGGCCTGATGGTATTTGCGCGTAGCCATGGGCCAACGTCCCTGATCGTTCGACGTCAGTAGTGGTGTTTCATATCCTTGCAGTGGATTCCCCTCCCCACGGACTTGCTATTTCTTTCGGTTTCAGTCACCACGGCGCTTACCGGCTTGCCTCCTAGTACACACCCAAAACTTGATTTTTTTCCAACGGACTAATCACATTATGTATAGCCGAGGGCTTCCTCCCGACGCCCACAGACGTTCCTCTTGACTCGTACCTGCAACTCATCATTGCCAACACGCCAGCACTCTAATACAATTTGCCCTTTGGGCTCTTCATAGTCCATACACTTCTCTATTACTCACGTCTGGGGCTCATATTCTCCACAAGGCTCCCCTTCTGAATTTACTTGTGAGGCTCATATTTTTCCCCAAGGCTCCGAATTTACTTTTGGGGCTCAGATATTCCTCAATGCTTCCCCTTTAATTCACACCGAGGACATTCCTTACCCGGCCTCCTTCAAACTTCGGACTCTTCTTAGTCTCCCTACCTTTCTTTGATTCAGATTTGGGGCTCTTCCTAGTCCCCAGACTTCCCTCTTGATCCACACTGGGGATCTTCTTAGTCTCCTGGACGTCCTCCTGATCCACACTGGGGATCTTCCTAGTCAGCAGACTTCCCTCTTGATCCACACTGGGGATCTTCCTAGCCGGCAGACTTCCCCCTTGATCCACGCTGGGGATATTCCTAGTCCGCAGACTTCTCTCTTGATCCACACTGGGATCTTCCTAGTCCGCAGACATCCCTCTTGATCCACACTGGGGATCTTCTTAGTTCCCTGGACATCCTTCTACCTTGGGTTCGGCGGTCTGTGCTGGTTCCATGGGCTTCATGGTGAGTGAAGAGACTTGTCACCCCACGTTTAAGGGCGCCAGTGTAGGGCGGCGAGGGCGGTGTCGGTGTGTGTGTGTGGTGGGGGGGAGATAGGTGGGGAGGGGTTGGTAGGGGTGTTGGTTAGGTCTGGGGGAAGTGGGAAGTGATAGGCGGGTTGGTTGGTTGGCAGGGGGTGTCTAGTTAAATCTGGGAGGGGGAAGTGGGAGAGGGTCATAGGGGTTGTCCGGTCATGTCCTGGTAGGATAAAAATGGTGGAGGGGTAATAGGAGTTGTGTCGAGGTCGCTGGTCTCGTCTTCTGTCGCTGGTCGCAGTGGTCTGGAGTGGTTGGCCTTGTCGCAGTCGTCTGAGTTTGTTGGGGTCAGTGTCGTCTTGGAGGCGTTTGTGTTTGTCTCGTCTTGCTCCATTGCGGTGGTGGTGACGTTGAAGCGTACTGCGGCGCGCCCTTGAGTCAGTTGTTTCCGCACGGCCGCCGGCCGGCGGCCATGTTTGCTACGCTCACGGGCGCTGCGCGGGTTCTCCCCGACCCGTGCCGATCTCGTTTCTTGTGGGCCGGCTCCCAGCCGGTGCGGCCCACAGCGAGCGGTGACCCGCGAGTCCACGCTGTAGTATGAGCTGTCATCATATGATATATCATCATTTGTCGTCGTATAGTCATCTTGTCGGCGCCCCGTAACTCGTCATCCTGACACAAATTTATATAGCGAGGCCAAGTTTCTCACTATCACCACTTCCATTCGTGAGTGAATCTAGTTCGGTCGTGGCGCTAGGGAAGGCTAGAGGAACCGCGTGGTTGGAGAGACTTAGGGGGAGGGGGTCATAAGAGTAATGGGCGGACATTGGAATTGGAAATGCGTCCGTCACCGGCCCTCGTCCAGTTTCGGGGCCCTCTTAAGTGTTAAAGTCCCCCTTGTTTCCCTCCATGTGCTCCACCAGCAATGCCCCCACGGGTCACCGGACTGGCAAATTGAGGGCCTAGGTAATTATCCTGGGTCAAATTTTGGCAACGATGGTTTCTGACAGCTAGATGCGTACGCAGAGTTCCAACAGCTCCCACTGGTCCTTAACTACCCACAGCTACTTCATGCATGCTCCCACGTAATCCATTCATTTCCATCTTCCATTCCGAACATTCGCTCTCTACTAATAGTGTTGGCCCGATATTTTCCCTTCCAGTGGTACGTGCGCATTCAGCGAGTCTTACTCTCTCAGACCATTGCTTAGGGCTTTCTAGCCCAAAGTTAAATGTTAATTACCCGTGCTTAGGTCCACAACTGTGACCGGCTGACGCGACACTGTTGGTGTGTATGATAGACTACTATTTCCGTTACTGCCTTCAAGGCTCGATGACACTGGGCTGCGACATTCCGTTAGTTTCTGATGGGTCTTATGTCTGGGCTTGGGTAATAATGGCCGACATACCTACACTTTAAATGAGTCAAAGCCTTGCCAGGACTTGCATGCTCGAACTTGCGATCAGCGGGCACCCTCCACAGGTGGTCCTGGGCCACAAATCGGTCGGGATGCCCCCCCCCCCCTTATCGTCTTTCTAACCTATCCTGCCCGGGGTCATATAGGGAGACCCACAAATCCCCTGCCTGTCCTATCCTTGGGAGCTTACGGAACGCCAAACTTCATCTTCCCCGCCTGTGCCAAAATCGAGAGGCCCAGGCCTACTGGAATAGCTGAGACGGGGAAGAAATACCAACCTGGCCGTTTTTGGCTGTTACCTAAGCTGTGCGCACAGATTCATCCCGAACCAAAATTGGGTGCCGCTGCCTGCGAGCTTACCCATCGACCCCGTCGGGTCTTACCACCCTCTGGATGCCCTTCCGCGCTCTGTGATCACCAGGCCGGAGGGATTTGCGGCCTAGAATTACTCAAGTTATCCAGCTACCCTATGAAATGTCCAGTCTTTTCGGCACGCTTTCCCAGGGGTTCAACCAACAGTGTCGCGTCATTTTCCGTCTTCTATCAACCATCCTCCGTCTCCTCCGAAGAGAAGAGAGTGGAGGCTATTCGTAACTCACGTTTTGGCCCATGGAATTTCTCGACCGTGGAAGAGCTGCTTGCAAACCGTCTCCTCGCTAAAATGCGTAAGTCGTCTCACGTTTTCCGTCACAGACGGTAGTCGGGTTCGTCCTGTCCTGTCTTGCCGGCTAGCTTTTACATTAAGTAACGGACGAACCCGGAATTAATTCCCTGTCAAATCCCTCTTCGCACCTAGTACGTTTGGCCACTTAATGGTCAGTGCACTGTTCGTTCCTCAACGGCACAACTTAAGGCTTTTTGGACCTCTGAATGTTTACCCGGCCCGCAGCATTCAAGGGTAATACATGTACTGACAGGTACAAAGCCTGAGGGCAAGTTTCCAGCGATTTCACGGTAAACGTTTTTTTCCCATCGTGACTGCTTTGCGATATTTCATGGACATTTTTGCCGTGGAAAGGAGTTCACATAACCATACATATGGTGCAAAATGTATGCCGCGAATGTACAACTTATTCATCTGGTAGCAGCACTTAAAGGGAGATGCCGCGTCTCGGACCAAGCTAGGTCGACCTGGGTCAGCAACACTATAAGGTCAACTTTCAACTTTGTGTTCCCTTTAGCAACCGGTAATGTGCTGAGGGGCTCTGTATCACCGTGATGCAATGCAGTTGACCAAAGGGCGATACAAGGGAGCGTGGGCGACCTCGTGTCGGGCCACGGTTTTTATCCATAGTTTGCTTTTTGCTCGCTTAAAAGTCTCCGGCCAATCTCGGCGTGACTTAAAACGCACACAACGGACCACAGTGTCCTCTACAATTATATTGAGTCTCATGTCATTTCCTTTCAGGGTGGAACGTTATCCCCGGTTACATATATTAATCAACTTCCTGAGTTCAATTGAGCGGTACTATTTCCCCGTGCCATTTAAAGCAGGAGGAAGTCTCGTAGACACGTTGTGCTATGGCTTAGTGACCCAGTCACCTGTTCACGAGTTTTCCCAAGCTAGCGGTTATTGCCGCATCACTTCCCAAGGTCAAGAACCCTCGACTCGGCGCCTTCGACCGGGTGACATGTTTGATTTGGGAACAGGTGTTTGGCGTTTGATTGGAGAGCGAGGGAGCGAGAGAGAGAGAGAGAGAGAGAGAGAGAGAGAGAGAGAGAGAGAGAGAGAGAGAGAGAGAGAGAGAGAGAGAGAGAGAGAGAGAGAGATATATATATATATATATATATATATATATATATATATATATATATATATATATATATATATATATATATATATATATATATATATATATATATATATATATATATATATATATATATATATATATATATATATATATATATATATATATATATATATATATATATATATATAAAAAAAAATATATATATATATATATATATATATATATATATATATATATATATATATATATATATATATATATATATATATATATATATATATATATATATATATATATATATATATATATATATATATATATCTATATATATATGTATATATATATATATATATATATGTATATATATATAGATATATATATATATATATATATATATATATATATATATATATATATATATATATATATAAATATATATATATATATATGCTTCTATGTGGATGCTGGGACGATCCA
Source organism: Ashinkailepas kermadecensis (assembly GCA_034440615.1). Taxonomy (NCBI): domain Eukaryota; kingdom Metazoa; phylum Arthropoda; class Thecostraca; family Neolepadidae; genus Ashinkailepas; species Ashinkailepas kermadecensis. The sequence continues at coordinate 188,120 of JAOTOM010003913.1, read as the reverse complement.
GTCCCCTTCCCCTCCACAGTGACGCTCGATTAGTGCCTGATATGTTTCTGGACGAAAGCCCCTTCTCCCTGTCCCTGACCCAGGAAAGGTCGGATCAAGTCGTGTAGTGTGCCCCCTCCCCCAATGATTTAGCAGCCCTTGGCCCGTGTTTATTCTTCGTTCCAGTGAGACCAACCGGGTCGCCGCCTGTACTGGGACCCTCGATACTTTTCTGCGTGCAGGAAGAATGATAAACTGGTCTCTTTAAGTTGTTTTTTGTCATGCCCGTTTAAGGCTTGCCCTTATGTGAATAAATGCCTGTACTGTCACGTCGCGCTGGTCTCTACGTCGGAGGTGTCAGGAAGTTTCGTGAGCATGGGAGGATGAATGTTCGTGACTCAAAGCTGAGCGAGTATGGAAGTGCTGCACGTCATTTAACGCCTGTTTGTCATTTCATTCTTTATAAATGCCTGGCCTGTGTAACATCCGCTATTTCAGGTTCAGTGCCGACATTTCCTCAGTAGCAACGGTTTAGTATAATCTAAAAATGTATTTTCTTCTTAGTTATTCTACACTTTTCTACTGTTTGGATTCGCCAACTGGGAAACACGAGCGTAAAGAACACTGTGTGCTGCTTACATACCCATACTTATTCTAAATTATTCGACATGTAGCATGAACTAATCGTGTGCAGTGACTCTTGTAATTGTCATTATGCGATATTCTAAGCAATGGAAATTTTCGATGTGCACTCTTGCCAAAGGTAATCCATAGGTGTCAGATTTTCTTTTCACGATGAAATATTAGGAAGTCAGAGGAGAATCATCCGCATATTTGTGCTCCCTTCCACTTCTGCAGTCTATGATGGCATCAAGGATATTACCCTTGGCCTATGGCGCAACTGCACCTGCCGGGATCAAGATTTTTTCCAAGTCAGTTTCAGTTGTGCATCAGGTGAATATAAAATGCGGGATCTTGAATTTAATATGTAAATATTATTTCTTATCGCGGTACCGGATTTAACCAAACTTCTGATGTTGCCCACTAATATCCATAGGCAGAACATTTGTTTTATGGGTACCCTGCATTCCAATTTCATAGACATGGCATTAGAAAACCAATGCAAATATGAATATTGGCAGCAACCACCATTTTCATGAGGGCGTTCCATCGCAGAAAAGATGGCGTTGTCTAAAAGCGCCGCTGATCCCCACCCCTCCAGCCTGAGAAACCTGCAGGCTTGTCGCTACGAGGAAGAACTCTTACGGAGCGTGGTACCATTGCATCCTTATTTATGGTCTCCATTCTACGAGTTTCTTTAAGCATTAGACCAGCGCGGACCAACACCGATTGCCGTGATATTTATGTTGAATATGCAAATGAAGGACCGTTTACTTGAGGCCTGATGGGCGGAATTAACAAAATTGTTCCGCCAGCGGCTATAAATCTGCACAATTTTTTTTCTTCAGCATACCCGCAATGACGGTAACCGGATGCTCCTCCGTCGAAAATGTGGGTCAGTAGTGTGAATGCGGTTTACCATTTATGGGATCTAACGTTACGTTCAGTCAAGGATGACATCAAGACCCTCATAAACCCGCCGGAACCAAACCCATTGTCTGGTTGAATATGATGCAAATTACAATGTATATGCAGATGAACACACTGAAATGGCGGGTCTCTGATAAACAAAATGTCCATGTCGTGCGATACTCCCATTCACTACTGACTATTCTGGTTAACGGTTATGGTCTGTTCCCTCCACAAGGGTTAATGGACCCTTGGCTCGGCGGCACCGGCCAAGCTGCCTATTTCATGGGAAACAGGTGTTTGGCGTTTGATTGGAGGGCGAGCGAGAGAGGGAGAGAGAGAGAGAGAGAGAGAGAGAGAGAGAGAGAGAGAGAGAGAGAGAGAGAGAGAGAGAGAGAGAGAGAGAGAGAGAGAGAGAGAGAGAGAGAGAGAGAGAGAGAGAGAGAGAGAGAGAGAGAGAGAGAGAGAGAGAGAGAGAGAGAGAGAGAGAGAGAGAGAGAGAGAGAGAGAGAAAGAGAGAGAGAGAGCGAGAGAGAGAGGGAGAGGGAAAGACGGAGAAACAGAAGGACAGAGCGACAGCGGGGAAGAGACCGGGGGTATTCCCACCTTGTCGGTTTGCACATCTTATCCGCTGAGTGACATGGGGTCCCAGCCGATCTACGTTACTTTCATACAGGTCACATGGTTTGCATGATGGGTGAAGGGTACATCGCCACTCCCTGGCCTGATTCACTCACCTTTCGCGATGTTCACTCGGTTTTCGCTGTCTTTCAGAAGTGGCCGTGTCGATCCGAACGCGAGCGAAGTTCACAGTTTAACCACAATCACTCCAGTCAGCTCGCGAGCGACTCCCGAACGATTCCGTTGGATGTGAGAGCTTCTCGGCGATTCCGTGGAATGTGTCGCTTCTACTCCGTCGCAACCGTATTTATACCCACTCCGCACGTCGGGCCGGGGTCAGGTGTACGCTTATCTGGTTTTCTTCCTTTGTTGCTGGTGGCTTGACCGGTGACCGCTGATGACCGCTGGTGACTCCTGGTGACGGCTGGTGACCGCTGACCGCTGATTGGCGGTCGGCGGTTCCGGCTGTCCAGAGAGGTGGCTGCTTCTAGGCTACTGGGTCAAGCTGATACCCTGTGGCTAGGCGGAAGTCATTGCTTGCTTTGGCAGTAGCACTGAAAGTGGCTGCTGTTGGTAGTAGGCACCAGGGTGTGAGTTTTTCTTGCGACCAATGGGCTTCGTGTTTGAGCTTGGTTTTCACACGTTTCGCCAGGCGGCGTCTGGTTTCCGGTCTGTGGAGGCTCGAAGTCTCGCGGGTCGGCCGCATCGCTACCGCATGAAACGCCGTATTGAAAATGTAAGCCGTCTTACAGAGTGATGATGTGACGAGTAACGAGCGATGCTTGTCATGTGACCTGAGAGGCACATGACGAGAATGGAAACTGACCTGAATGGATCTTCAGCTGGGTAACTGCGTAGTGGCATTGACAGCACGTTAAACATTGAATTCAAATTATGTCGTTGAACAGAAATAGTTCGGTAAGATGGTGGTGCCATGGTATATGTAACAATCTCATGCTTAGCAAAGACACTGATCCCAGAATCTATTCAATGAAGACATTTTGATTAAAAATACAAAACACCGAATTACAACGGACACTACTACCAATGATTTTCATCGTCCAGTGATGTGTACGTCCAGGCTGAGATTTAAGAACCCTGAAGATAATGAGATGAATTTAGGCAATTGCAGGGCGTATATTTCTGAACACTACTTCTGGTGCAAGCAGTTAAATGGGCATAGGAAAATCGATTTTGTGCGATGTACTCCGTAGACGTCATGGTTAAGCTATACAATCATTCGGGCATGCGCATTGTCGTATCGAAGGGAGGGGGCATTGGAGCAGTCTCCCTCCCCATGAGAGGATGTGGGCCCCAAATAATCGCGCCTGGGTTCGGAAAAATAGCGCCAGGCTCCCTAAAAATCATGCTAGTGTCCCCAACAATCGCACCGGGGCCCACACAAATCACTTTGGAGCCCCCAAGAAGTCGCGCAAGGATCCCTGAAAATAAGGCTGGGGCCTTCCAAAATCTCACCAAGGCCCCTGAAAGTCACATTGAATGCCTCAAAAATCGACCCGAGACCCTAAAAATGACGCTGATGGCTCCAAATTGTGAGATCAGGTCCCTGAAAATAATGTTGGGACTCCAAAAAGTCGCGCCAGTGCCATATGAAATCACGCTAAGGCCTTAAGAGGTCGGACCGTACCCCTGTAAATCACGCTGGGGGCCAAAAAGTTTCACCGGACACCCCGAAAATGACGCTAGGCCCGAAATGACCGGCCGGGCCCTCAAGATCACACTGGGTCCCAAAAGGTCGGGCCTGGGCCCTTGATAATCGCGCTGTGGGCACAAAAGGTTTGACCGGGGCCTCTGAAAACCACGCTCGGAGCAGAAAATGTGCCGTGGTCCTTGCAAATCACGATGGGGGCCACAGAACGATGTCTGGGCCGCAGAAAATCACGCTGGGGGCTCAAAAGTTCGCGCCTGGGCCCAGAAAATCACGCTGGGGGCCGAAAGAAGTCGTGCCGTGGTTCTTGAAAATCACAACGGGGACTCAAAACGTTTGGCCGAGGCCAATGAAAATCACGCTGAGCTTGAAGGTACCAAAGCGTCGCACCCAGGCCCCTGAAAATCACGCTATGGGCTTGACAGGTCGCACCAGGGCCCCAAAAGTCTCATCGGGAATACACAATAAATGAAGCCGGAGCAACGAAAAAAAAACAGTCTGGACATGGAAATTCTCTTTGGGCTCATAACGGGCGATCCAAAAGAGACCAGAACGTGTTAGGCCCCCAAAGACGTGTCGAGGCCACTAAAACTCGCGATAGGTATCCCAACAAATGAAGACATTGTCCAAAAATCGCCCTTAGACCCAGAAACGTCGCGCCGATGCCCTTGAAAATCACATTAGGGGCCCAAAACGTCCCGCCGGAGCCCCATAGGTCGCAGCTGGCTTCCCAAAAATCAATTCCTACTCGGAATGTTACTCTACGGCTACAAAAATTGCGCCAGACCCAAAAGAACGCGTCTGCCCCCGAAAAGAAGCGCCTTGGAGCACCAAAAAAAAATGCACCGGGAGACCGAAGAATCGTACCGGAACTCAAAAATATCGCGCAAGAGGCTTACAAGAAAATACAAGTCGACCGCCAAAAAATCACAAAAGGACTCCGTCGAGTCGACCTAAGCAACGGAAATTCACAACATGCCCCGAAAGAAAGTTCCCCAAAGTGCCTTACTACTCTTAAGGGTGCCATCGGCTGAAAAAAATGCTCGTTGAGCAGCCGCAGTGGCATACCAATGGCAAATCCCCCACACATACATACTGCAGAGGTGGACTTCCAAGAACCCAAGAATCGCGTCGGGGTCCTCACAAATGGTTCTGGGGCCCCAGAAATTTGCGTCGGGGCCCCATAAATTTGCGTCGGAGCCCCCAGAATTAGGGGTTATACATAAATGCAACGGGTACCAAAACACTTGCACCGTACCCGAAAATTTGCGCCTGGGAACGCCAAATTCGCATTAGGGCCCAGCTAAGTACTAAACGCTCCTCGAACTAGCGCCAAGCCCCCCAAATATCGCGCTTTCGACCCAAAATTCCTGTCAGTAGTCCCATAAATCCTGGTTAGGGCATCAAAAATCCCCTCAGAGCTAAACAAAAAATGGCGTCGGTGGTCCCAGCTAAGCACAGTGTGGCCCCAAAATCGCATCGAAACCCGACAAGGATCAAGCCGGAGCCCTTCAAAATAGAGATTCCGAAAAAAATACATGTCCGAGCCAGAAACATCGCTCCTTAGCTCAAACATACCAACAGATGCCTTAACAAATCGCTTACGGCACCGAAAAACGTACCTGAGCTCCAAAAATCGTCGCGGGCACACAAAAAAATGTCGCCGAGGGCCCGAAAAATCAGGCCGTGGCTCGGACTTTACATAATTCAGGAGAAGTCAACAAAAATTGCGTCGAGCCCAGAAAACTGGTTTCGGATCCTCCCCGGAACCACACGCCTGGGTCCGAAAAGTCGCGACGGGACCCCGAGAAATTATACTGGAGCCCCCAATATCGTGCTGGGGTCCCACAAATGTGAGCGAGGAACCGCAAATAAACACAGGGGGATCCTAGGAGCACCACTGGAGGACGAAAATGCACCTGGCCCTCCAAAGCGTACCGACTCTGGGAAAAAGCGGCAGGGCCTTAAAAACCATACACATTTGTGGAAAAAAACACACGAGCACCATACAATTATGTTAGCCTGCCAATCTTGGTCTGCCATGCACCGGATCAAATAATTTTCAACCAGCGGTCACCCGTCTTTTCTGTTTCTCATCCTTTCCAACATCAATTATGAGACTTATTTTGTCATGGGCCAGTAAATAAGATACGTTCTTGCTTATTCTTTGTCCTCACCAACATCGGTGACATTAAACATCGGGGGACATCTTAGAGACGTATAGTACTATATCATGGAAACTAGAGCACACCACATACTCATTATTGAGGCTGTAATAAGCTTGCACCCCCCCCCCCCTACACACATAGCAGAAGTTGAAGAAATTTTGTTTGAACGGCAATAGGTACTCATGGTTTCACTCGCACTAGGAAGATAAACCTATTATTACAAAAGAATCCATCAGTCGTGAATAGAATTCGAGTTCAGAATGAAGTTTGAAAGTACTTATACTGCGATGATAGTTATTTTTCAGTACCACATGTTGCAGTTAGCCATAGGCGCGTCCAGGGGTCCTGCCCCATCCCCCTTGGCGCTGAATGTTGTGTTCACTATTAAAATTATCGGGTTCTCTACCCACAAGTGCTCAGCCATGGTACTTTGCGAAATCCCTGGGTGCGCCCTGCTGTTGACCCTGGCCCTCCCACTCTTTCAGACGTTCCGACGCCTATGGTAAGAAGGTCTCCGCAGGAATGAGAGAAAACCACTGAGACCAGCCAGAGGGTGCCCATATTTTTGAAGGGGAGGACCCTAGGAGAGAAGATTTGGGACAATGACACAAAAGCACCCTGCTAAGAGGATAATGAGGCTCCAAACACAGGTGATGAGGCCTCCAAAACGTGAGAGGAGGCCTCTAATTTGAAAAAGGAGTCACCTAGGAGAGGATAGAAGGCCCCAGAGATCAAGAGAGTGCCGACAATTGGCACGGAGGCCCCAAAGATTGCAAAGGAGGCACCAGGATTGCAAAGGAGGCACCCAGGATTGCAAAGGAGGCCCCATGATTGAAAAGGAGGCCCAATGATTGCAAAGGAGGCCCCCAGGATTGCAAAGGAGGCCACCATGATTGCAAAGCAGGCCCCCATGATTGCAAAGGAGGTCCCAGGTTTGCAAAGGAGGCCCCCATGATTGCAAAGGAGGCCCCATGATTGCAAAGGAGGCCACCAGGATTGCAAAGGAGGCCCCCAGGATTGCAAAAGAGGCCACCAGGATTGCAATAGAGGCCCCAGGATTGCAAAGGAGGCCCCGTGATTGCAAAGGAGGCCCCCAGGATTGCAAAGGAGGCCCAAATACGGGAAAAGAGGCCCCAGAAAATGAGAGGAAGCCCTAAGACGGAAGAGAAAGCCCATGGGTATGACATGAGGTTTCGGAGATGCAAAAACAGGCCCCAAAACGGGTAAGGTTTCACCAAGATAGAAAAGGATGATCCAGAAACGTGGCAGGAGACACCTAATTCGGAAGAGGACAACACAAGATTGGAAATGAGACCCCATGGTGAACGAGGAGGCCCCTAGAATAGGAGAGAAAGGCCATTAGATAAGAGGGATGACTCCCAGGCGAGAAAGAAGGCTCAAAGACGGGTAAGAAGGTCCCCAGGAAATGAAAAGGGAACTGAGATAGGAAAGGTTGCTTATAATTTGGAAGAGGAGGCACCTGGGAGAGAAGAGGGAGGCACCTGGGAGAGACCAGGAGATAAGAGGCCACTCTTAAAATGGGCAAAGATTGAATCAAAACGCAGAGCAGGAGACCCCCAAGACGTGAGAGGAGGCCCCTAATTTGAGAAGAAAAAAGGTCTCTAGAAGAGAAAATGAGGCCCCTGCCGGACTCGAGAGGTGTCCCTCAAGACGGAATAGGAGGTCTCCAGGGCCGAATGGGGCCCCGAAGACCGGAAGGTGTTCCCAGGAAATGAGAGGAGGCCCTTAAGATGTGAGTGGTAGCAGGTATGGAAGGAGGTGAGGTTTCCAAAATTGAAGATGCCCCCAAGACGGGTAGGCTTTGCCAGGACAAAGGAGGAGGCCCACGAGGCGTGGCAGGAGGCCCCTAATTTGGCAGAGGATGCCCCTGGAACATGAGGGGAGGCCCATGCCATGTTAACGGGGCCCCATGATGTAGGAGGGGCCCTCCAAGACGGGAGAGGGGGCCATGGAATATGGAGGAGGGTAGGACACGAGAAGACATCCAAAACCGATAAAGAGGCTCCAGGAAATTGGATGAGACCCCTAAGACACGAGGAGGCCTATAATTTGCAAGAAGCCCATAAGAAATTATAGGAGTCGTGCCGGGGTGCTTGAAAATCACAACATGGTCCCAAAAAGAGCCGGCCGGGGCCCCTGAAAATCACGCTGAGCCTGGGGGTACCAAAAAGTAACGCCCGGACCATGAAAATCACGCTAGGGGCACGACAGGTCGTACCGTTCCCTAACAGTCTCATTGGGACACAAATGAAGCCGGGGCGACGAAAAACAATCCGGACATGGATAATCACTCTGTGGCCCTAACAATGACGACAAAGGCCTCCAAAACGTGTTGGACGCCCAAAAAGTGTCGAGGTCGCTAGGACTCGCGCTAGGGATCCAAGCAAATGACGTCGGGTCACAAAAGATTGCATTGCACTAAAAAATGTCGCGTCGCAGCTCTCGAAAATTACACTGGGGGCCCAAAAGGTCGCGCCAGGTCCCAAAAGTTGCAGCTGCCCTAACAAATAAATTATCAACCGAAATGTCACTCTACGGCCTAAAAAATCGGGTCAATCCCCCAAACCCTGTTGGGCACCGGACAAAAAACGTGTCAGGGCATCGATATAAAAAATCGCACCGGGAGACCGAAGAATCGTATCGGGACCCAAAATATCACATAAGGACCTTTGAAAAGATAGAACTCGATATCCAAAAAGTTCACACCGGGACTCGATCGAATCGACCACAGCACCGGGAAATTAAGAACAGGTCCTGAAAAAGTAAAAGTTAAAAAAAAAACATTAAACGCCTTTGAACGGGACACGTAAAACATTATTTCATGTTATTGCAAGATGCCATGGCCTGCGCATTCTTCGGCAAGTGAGAAACGGCCTCGACCTTCGCACGAAAGCAGCAATATATATATATGTATATATATATATATATATATATATATATATATATATATATATATATATATATATATATATATAATAAATATGTTAACTTATCCTCTGACAACGTAAAATTGCTTCGTCAAATACCATACAACATATTTCAGCAATTATTGTTTATGCCTAAGTACCAATTTCAAAACAACCCTTCATAAATTACGGTCAGTGGAGCTTCCGATATAAGAACTATATTTGTAGGAATCTATAAGAACCGTAGATATCACTTCAGTTTGAGTCTGGTCTCCACGTGCGGACACCCGGTCTCGCCGAATTGTAGTATTGTCCGTCTCTGAAGCAGTATAATTGTTGCATGAGCTATCGGGTTTTGAAGATGAAGGAGGGCTATTTGGATCAGAAGCACGTGGAGATGTGCCGCTTGGACGACTCTTCGGCGGACCACGAGAGGTCTAGTGCCCAACATCCACAACCGAATATTGCAGCGTAGTCTGGAGGTGAGAGCTGTAGTGTGGGGGCGCATTCATAAGTACCAAGAGTCACAAGTACCAAAGTTCATAAGTTCCAAAATATGCCATTTCTCCCCTTTGTTGCTGTGATCTATTTGCCGCGCAATAAAAAAAAACGCCACATAACCAGAAAACGAACCGGCTGATTGAACGGTTAAAAGTTGCCGCAGGCAGCAACAAGCCGCGAACCACGTAAGTATTTTTTGGCGTTTGTCTTTAGAGCACATAGCATATGTTCTAAAGACTCTATGGGCATGAACTTAGGAAACGTGCATATTATTTGTAGTAGGTTAGCCGAGGCCACTGGTGCTTTTCATTTTCTCTGAAACTTTCTTTTGGAATCCATGATCCTCCCAGCGCCCGGACAAGAAGCTCGGAGAACAAAATCCAGGTATCCATAATTAATTTAAGATATGTTTTGGCTTTGCTTCACTCCCACGTTTGATTTAGGAGAGCTTTATAAATGTTGTGCTGTAACAAATGTGTTTGTACAAATGTGTCAGAAAATTTCGATCATTGATATGAGATGAATATGAAAGTTTCGCTAAGTGATTAAGTGCTTGTCGTTGGTCCCTCTTCACGGAGCCACCTTACTTCCCCAATGGGCGCTAAATGGCCCTGTAGTCGGCGCGCCTTTTAACCCAAATAATCAATCCATCAATCAATCAACCACCATACTTCCCATATGGCTTTCGGCACAGAATCTGCGTGCACTGCCCAAATGGGACCATACGGATTGCCCACGTCCAACCCTTTCGCGGGTTCATTGGGACTGCCATCGATGGCCAATCGCATTGTTGTTTGTTGTGTATATGTCTACCTACCTACTTATATATATATATATATATATATATATATATATATATATATATATATATATATATATATATACACCTATATATATATATATAAACATATGTATATGTGGAGGCGGTTTCGACCGGCGTACACTTACCGCCAAACTTCACAATATCAAACACCTATGCTCGCGTGACACTGTTGAAATGAAATTGCAGAATTAGCAGTGGCCGACTACCGTGGCCACCTTCACCATGCGTGCACGCAGGCCGGTATACAGGAAGCAGCACCGTGCGGAGTTAATGGAATCCCCACCTGGGCTAGACTACGGCTCCCATGCTGGCAGACTGCATCGGGACCGCCCATCTGCTCATTAGCGAAATGTTCACCGAACGGCTAGGGATCATGCGGGCTGCCCGCATTGAGCCCGGAGAAAGAAGAAGCTAGTCCGCCGATGGCATCCGTACCCGGGACCACTTGACGACTTCTGATCTGATGATCTCGTCATGAGTTGTCCGTATGACCCTGACCACTGCCAGTGAGCTGAAACAAAACTTCCGCAATATTTGTGGTGTCACTGTGCGTAGTTGAAGTGTAAAGCGGCTTACATTTTCTCGGCATGAAGTTTTCGACATCTTCCTACCCGACAGGGCCGCAAGCTGCAGGACGTCGAGCCAGATCTCGGCCACCTTCTCCCTCCCTTCCCATTACTTGTTTTGAAGTACAGCCGAATATTTAATGAAATAATGTTTTACGTGTCCTCAATACGTGTCCTGACCAAAGGCGGCTTCTGGAACATCAGCCACGCGTCTGAGCCAAAACAACATAAGGAGAAAGGCCGACCTGTTGTGAGGTCGGTGACCCCGGTGAAAACTCTCAGTGGAAATTTCCAGACCTACAGACCGTCCTGACGGCCCCAGGCGGCTCCACAATACACACGGCCTAAGGAGAAGAAAAAATGCACTCCCACCAATCAAGAGCAAGAACTCAGTCCGAAGCCCTGGGAGTGGCCAGAGAATAGAGGAGACAGAGCTAGAGAGAATGGGAGAAAAGCTGGCAGCCTGACAGAAGGGCTCTCTCTCTCTCTCTCTCTCTCTCTCTCTCTCTCTCCCTCTCTCTCTCGGACGCTCTCACACTCAGACGGGCGGACGGAGGACACTCAGGAGGGACCCACTCAAGGTACGACAGTAGTAATGGAGGAAGATGTAATTGTGCCGTGAAGTGCAGAGCGGAGGAGAGCTCATAAGTGACGGACGGCTGGAGGGCGACAATCATCGGCCATGTGAGTGTCGTACGTCTGACATGTCTTCCTTTTTCCCAAACCTTGCCGAACCAACCTAAGTTATATTACGCAGCTTCTGCTTCCTCAACCTCATTCACTCTGCTGAAGGCAGCGACCTGTCTTGTGGGAGGTACCAAATAGGATAAATTCGGGGTGGGGAGGAAGTGTGTCGCGTGCAAGGATGGAGATGTGGGAGATGGCGAGTAGTGTGTGTGTAAGCAGTGCGTGGACGTAATGTGATGCGGTGTATATAAATGTAAATATATTTGATTATGAATATAAATTCTGTGGTGGCATTAGCAGAGGCCGGTGGTAGCAGTTGGGCAGTGATGGACAGGAGGAGCGGCAGAGCAGGGTGGGATAAAGTAAAACAATAAAGAGTTCGAACAATATTATAGCTACCCCACCTGCCGTGGTGCAACCCTTTTCTTTGCAGTCCAAACTTCACTTTAACTCAAGGGATTTCCTTCATCTTTGCATTCAGTGGTGTAGCTATTTTGACAACAAATAACATTTAGGTCAAATTCCGATGGCGAATACCGACACCTATTTCGTGCGGAACATTGTACCAAATTATGCTACTGTTAGCATCCAAAAGGTCCCAGTTCGGGACAAGTCATTCCAGCCAAGGACAAATTACATTCTCATTAATTCCATAATACAATGTATTAATTATAATTTGGCTAGAGACACTCACCTACCTATATGGTGTTCCCAAAACTTTGACCTCGCAGACCTATAAATTCGTGTTAGGGGCGGTAGTTCACACAACACCCAGCCGACTGGGGTTTGTGGAATGTGTGGTGGAGGTGTTGGGGAAACACAACACAACACACCATCGACATAGGCACAAACAGCAAAGTAGTGATTTAGCTCAGTCTTAGTTAAAATAAAGCCCTTAGTTTAGTTTAATTAGTCCAGTAAGTTTGGGTTGGGTTTCCATTAGCTCACACACATCCCGCACAGCCAGCACACAAACTAACATCCCACAACTCACCAACCACCACAAACCACCGCACCCACACCCACACACTCCACCGACGGCAGATCCGCCACCCCTACAGAAGCTTCGACACCGACGTTGCATGACGTTTAATAGATCTGAAACCGAAAAATATTGGTAGGGTAGGGATGGAAAATAGTCTGTTTGCATTTTTTAGCAACAAATTTTAGTGCTTGAGTTGATTGAATTCAAGCATAAGACCCAAATTATTGAAAGCTTTCGCTTTTAAGTTGTATTAAGAATAATTTAACTTTAAATACATTTCAGCGAGTGGACAACGATCCCAGCCCGCCAGTGTAATCTTCCAATCAATACGGGGTGAAAAGAAATCGGCCATAATTGCCAAAAACTCCATCTAGAATCGAAATTGAATCAAGCGCAAGCCTGCGTAGGGTACCAGATGTAGGCAGCACGCCGCCCCCTCCCCGGAGGCGTTTCACCCACCATGCGATGAAATACGAACCTTGCAACGTGGTTGGCAAACGTGCTTTGTGAATAAATAAATTTACAAAACATTCCAAAGCACCAGGCGCTCAACACGCGTGGCAGCCGAGAACAGATCGACGCCGCGACGATTCGGCCCGGCCATAGGCTGCAGCCAGACGGCATCCCTTGCCATGAAACTCATGGCTCTGGCGAAGCGATCTGTGATGAGCTTGAACGTTTGATCTGTTATTATCTGATCCAATGTGTAGTCAATCCGGCCACGCCCTCTAAACGTCCCAAGATGAGGAAAAATGTACATACGTGATCCTAAACCTGAAGCAAAATCCAAGCAACTTTATAGGAAAAAGTGTATAGCAAGCATACCTTATGCTAAAATCACGCGAATAGCACATCTTATGGTTGCAAGGTGTGCATGATTGCATCCAAACTGTACATAGTTGGACACGCGCACACCATACTCATACAGCACATGTATAATACCGAATTGCGACATCGAAAGCTGATTTGAAGACAATTAGAGCTGATGGATATCTTGAGAACAACACTGAAAAGCTCCCGTGTCCTATAAAATTGTAAAAGAACGCACGCTGAGATTATCACCAAACATTTTCCGAATCAATTACCGTTTGTTTTGAGTACAAAGATGTTCCAGGCGCGCACCCAGGAGAGGGTAGGGGTACCGGCGAACACGAAGCTAATGAGATTGGCCTGGCCCCCACCGCTCAAATATGACAACATTTGGTGACATGTGACGGCACTGGAACTGGCAGCATCAGCTGGATGGACCCATAAGAAACCGTGTTAAATGACCAAATCTGAGACCCTATACCATATTTACTATGCGGTCAATCAGAGACCAACCAGGGGACATAGGGGGTGGGCAGCGCGGGAAGAAAGTAAAGTAGTAAATATCTCTCCCACACAGCGTTCAGACCATTTAGACCGTTCAGACCGTTCAGACTCAGAAAAACATGTTCTACATAGCACACAATACCAGTTATATATTTTCTTAAATCGCAGTACATCAGCAACATAAAATGACGGGGTCTTCCTGATTAGCGTCTGACGCACCGCACGTCAGCGCCGACGTCAGCACGCGCCGTCGTCCATCCTCGGTATGGCAGCCCGATCACCAACATCCGGTGATGTAATGGAGACGGCCACGAGCAGCGGCAGCATATAGCCTGTGAAGAACATGTACGGAGTAAATGTAACACAATGGTTCGAAAATCACTGAAGCCATCCCAACTCAGGAATTGGCGACGGTAATCTAGCATCTTGGCACGCATATTAAGCACCTCGCCCGGTTTCGGCAGTCATATTATACTTGCACATAAACGCGAAGGTGTGACTTGCTGGTATTTACAGCCGTCCGTTTTCGCTGTCGAGCACATTACCCTCCACGTCTTTTTGGAAGTAACCAAAAGCATCCCACTAATCAGCACGCGAGAGTGGGACTCTGAGAAGCCTAGCTTGTATAGACAGACGACAATCGTTGGTACGAACATTGGAATACCAGGCGGGGGAGGAGACATTTGCCATCTCATGGTTTCCTGAATAACTCCGGAATTAATACAGAAGGGAGGCTGGAACATGGATTGAATATATATACATATTTATATATATATATATATATATATATATATATATATATATATATATATATATATATATATACACTGGCGGATCCAGGAGGGCCATTCCGGCCATGCCCCCCCCCCAGCGCTTCAAAGGGGGGCCATAGTGTCTTTTGCTCCCCCCCCAAAAAAAAACAATAAAAGTAAACTAAATTAAAATGCAGCAACCTTTGCTGAGGTTAAAAATAGCTTTCCGGGTGAAATAATCTCCAATTTTAAGGGTATTTTGTTAGGACGCGTGTATATCGACTCATGAGTCGATTTACACATGCCTGCTTCTCTGTGTAAAGCAACTCATGAGTCGATTTACACAGGGACCGTCGGCTGTGTATATCCACTCAGATCTGTCGTGATTTACACAGAAGCGCCCTCTGGTGTCAAACCACTCATGAGTCGATTTACACAGATGGCGCTGCCTGTGTATATCGACTCAGATCTGTCGTGATTTACACAGAGAAGCCCTTCGGTGTAAATGACGATCCGTCGTGATTTACACAGAATCACTGTTGGTGTAAATCCACTCAGGAGTCGATTTAAGCAGGGGAGCGCCACCGGTGTATATCCACTCAGATCTATCGTGATTTACACAGAGATGCTATTCCGTGTAAATGACGATCTATCGTGATTTACACTGAAGTGCCGTTTGGTGTAAAAACCGCTCGCTAGTAGATTGAAGTATGTGGCGCTGCTTGCGTAAATTAACGCAGTGTGATGTGCACGGGCAGGCGTGCAACTTTGCATGCTTTTTGACGGAATGGTTTGGGCAACATGAGAGCCAGCGTTCCCCTCAATAATTCGAATGTTTAGCATGGGATCATATGAAATGGATTCAGGGACGGATCCAAAAGCCGGACTGTGGTTAGAAAATTCAAAAATCTTCCTCCCGTTTCAAAAACCGCATTGGATTCGCACAGCTAACCGTCTTCGAGTCTGTTCGAACTGATATTTGTCATAAAATGATTTTAGGTTTTTAGATTCCGACACAATGGCATTTTAGCACAAATTTCGATACAAATCTGCATCATAGAGCAGGGGGAAGGGGGCATGGCCTCGTTGGGTCCACCAATGAATAGGTTCCCACGGTCCTCCAAATTTCCTCAATGCATATCCCCTCCCCAATCATTTTGGTAAGAGTGCCGGTTTTGGAATGCGTCTTTGCCATGAGCGACGCCAAGCCAGGTTCGCTCGTGGAGCATATGTGAATGCTATGCTTTCGGCCGTCATATTTCGACTCAGACCGGAACCGACGATGTCATCAGAACTTGGCGGGGGGGGGCTTAGGGCGCATCGACTTCATTATTCATGTAGGTGTCGGCAGAACTTAGGACGAGACTACTACTCATGTAGTATGGGGCGGCGGTATCATGTAGACGCACGGTGGAACCGGTGGTGTCAGGAGAATGGTACCGGGCATGTCATACAAATTCGCAGGACGGGCACAATGGTGTTTGAGCACAAAGATGGACATTACCAACAGTGTCAGGGAGACAGGATTGGCAGTACAAGGACACGGAGCGCGACTGAACTAGCGACCGGCGATGGCGATGTCAAGATGAATACGTCGCGCTAGGGGTGTGGTGAAGGACACCCATCCGACCTCGTGGTTCGTATATAGAACTAGCGGTGTCACAATTAAGGCCGGATCGATAAATTATCGTCGGGGGAGGGGCACATTCCTTCAAAGAGGTGTCTTCGGCTGGATATTCGTTGAGGACGGAGGATGCACTGGAGCATACTGATGGGACGCCGTTTTGTGTCAAATCGGCGCCTTTTCCTGTGAGATGCGTCTTAGGCTGAGAAACTGCGCAGGGCTTCATGTTAGCCACACTGCCCTTTCCATGAAGTATCGGGACTACATTCCAGCATGCAGCGTCCCCCCCCCCACTGGTCTAAAGCGAACCAATTTCCATAAAATTGCCAATGTCTCTTGGTGGACTGGTGGAGGTTCCTGTCGCGCTATCGGGTCCTCTTTATTGGAACCTCCCATTGTTCTGAACCGGCACCGTCACGGAACGATTGAAACCGTTGAGTCCTGCAAATTGGAACCTATCGTGTAACATCTAGGACTACCCGGCCTAGATGCTGGAGTATTTTCTTGACCGCACTCAGACCTGTGGGACGTTGGAGACCCTCAGGGCCTGTCACGAATTCCGTAGGATTTGGAGCCTCCCAGTGGGTTGCAAGAGCTCTGCTGTTGTTGCAATGGCAGACGGAGCATCCCACTAGTCAAATACCTGCTACCCTCCCAGTGACATGCCTATGGGGCCTCTTGCCATGCCGCTGAGGCTCTTAGTCAGTTTTGACACTTTCCCAGACTGCAGACTCCGTAGTTCCTAGTTTATGCCTTCTGCTACTTTCTCGTCCCCTCCCGATCTACTTGCTGAAACTCCGCTATTACGGTATATTATGGTGTTCCGGGGCCTCCTGCTAATGCAACAGGGCTTCCAGATATATCCCCCCCCCCCCCCAACATAATAGCTGTGGAAGTCTCCTGGGACGCCAGCGACGCCACACGTTGAACTATCTGATCTTGGAGTCATATGTCCTACAGGGCGTGCAGCTAAGGCGCAGGGACTACAATCAGCCCCTGGTGTCTCATCGTTGTCCATCAATAACCCAGTTGGGCTGATGGAACAATTTCAATCCCTTCGACTTACTATTCAAATATGTGACTACATGTGAACTCAAAGGGCACACTAATGAGAGACTCCATTAGAAGGCGAGTGAAACTTCGATGTCCGTATTTGCAAGCTCATGGGCAAGCCACTGAACCAAGTATTCAATGATTCACTACATGAAATGGTCGCCATATTAATCAGGTGATACTGCATGCAGACATTTTTTTTGTTTTATTTAGTATGGCTAAGCATACCATTATCAAACACTGTCAAACATACCACAATGCAAGTACATGGCAAACATGATAGTAATTCCAAAAACAAGAAGAATGTATGACAGCCATCTGGGCGCACACGGCAGCAGACTGCAGGGTCACACAGCACCCAAGGCCACTCATGTTTAACTATGTCATACATATCCATGCCGTTTGAAAACATACCACAAGGTAACTAAACAGCAAACATGGTAGTTTCAAAAAGCATGAATAATGGGTGACAGCTATCTGGGCGCACACGGCAGCAGACTGCAGGGTCACACAGCACCCAAAGCCACTCATGTTGAACTATGCCATACATATCCGTCATTGAAAGCGGGGCTGCAGTTTCTTGAATTTGTCTCGACAGACATTGGTTTTTAGCAATTGCAAATATCGCACCAGGCAAAAAGAGGATGTGTGAATGGAGATTTACTATGCTGATACTGAGATAACAACTGATCTGTTAGAAACTGCACTCCTGCTTAATGGATTAACAGATGCTTTATGGACTAGACAGCGCGTTTCGTGACTATCTTGTCGGACCATTTTTGGTGATGGTGGGGGGGGATTGCGGGCCCCAATGACCCGGCGACCATCTTACCGGCGAGGGGTGAGACTAAGAGTGCCTCACTCGTCCTTCCATCCATACGCTCCCATTCCAATGCCCATTTCATCTCAACATCCATCTCCTTCACCTGACCATGCAACACCAACTCTCCCTATCATGAGCAGGTAGGACAACTTCCCCGGTCCTGCCCTCCAGCTCAGTTTTATCGGGGTAGCCGCGCCCCCTAGGCCCGCCCCCCGGGGTTGACGGAGTCCTGGAGGTTGAGGTCCCCCGTCGCACGGTGCTAGTTGTGACGGGGGACCAACACGCCTCTTTGGTCCCGATATCCCGGAGGGGCGGGCGGGCCCGTGGGGCCTCACGCGGGCCAAGTGGCTGGTCGCCTCGGGCCGGGGACCTGGGACTCTTCCCAGTGTCTGCCGGCCCGGCCGGCTGGGGTCAAGGGGTGGGCGGCGCTGGATCCCGGTCGGGGTGGTAAGTCTCTCTCTCCCGGCCGGGCGAAGGCGCCGCCTGCCCCGTATAGCTCGGCGGATGTTTGACGTCCCGCTGTCACGGCAGTAGGCGTCCCCCCTGTAGGGCCCTGTGCGGTGGAATATCTCGCGGAGCCGAAACCAACACACTCTCATGGATACATCAAACACTACTACTCCCCGAGGACCTTCGCTAGAGGTCCAAGCCACCGTAACACCGGGTGGCAATAAGACATCGAATCCAACCCCAGCAGAAGCATACCGTCGGTCTCCTTATAATGTTACGAACGAGCGCGGGTCTCAGATTACAAACACCTCCAGTGCCCCACACCACGCCAGCCCAGCTAAGGCAAGGCTACCTGCCCCTCGAATACTTATCTTGAAGTCTCGTGATCCCGGAAAATCTCTATCATCACTTTCACCATTCGAGCGTAAACGTGGCTGTGACCGTCTGGGAAACGTAGTCCGCTGCGAAAAACTACGTGACGGAGGTGTGGAAGTCGAATTCAGTAACGCTGAGGACGCCAAGAGGACCCTTGAAGTTAATGAATTTAAATATTCCGTGCGAGAGCATGGTGGGAGGCGCGAGGTTGTGATACCGATATCGGTGGCACCTCACAACACAAAAAAAAACATTCAAAAGGGGTGATAACATGCTTTGAACTCAGAGATGTTCCCGAAGCAGAAATCGTTGACGGGTTGTCGGATTACGGTGTGATGGATGCCCGTAAGATGAGGACGAGACGAGGAGGTGAACTACAAATGGCCAACAACATTGTTCTGACTTTTAACTCGACTGACCTACCCGCCGCAGTATACGTTGGGTACGTGAGGGTGAAGGTGCGTACGTTTGTCCCCAACCCCATGCGATGTTTTAAGTGTCAAAGGTACGGTCATACAATCCAGTATTGCCGCGGCCGCCCAACCTGTGGTAGGTGCGGTTCGTCAGAATGCATAGGGGATAACTGCGCCTCCACACATGTGTGGTGTGTCAACTGCGGCCAGGGCCAGGTGCCGCACACCACTTACGATAAGACCTGTCCAGTGCATATAAAGGAGAGAGAGATCATAGCAATCAAATGTTCAAAACAACTTACCTTTAGAGAAGCTCGAGAAGTATACGATGAAACCCACCCGAAGATTTCGTACGCAGAGAAGGCGAGAAGCACACGACCCGTTCCCCTACAGCAGCAGCCTACTAATGCTGCCCAGCTCTTATCCCAACTACGCAACCTATTGACATCTTTCGGCCTCACCTGTACCCCTCTGCCGGAGCGGGGCCTACCATCCCCCTCTGCGGAGATGGGGCGCGCGGCCGATCCATACGACCCCTCAAGGAGCAAAGGCACCGACGAAACTGCACTTCCAACACACAATACGACCGAAACGCCCCCCACCGTGATGGAAACGATGGGATCTCGTTCCGAAACACCAAGAGAGGCGGCGAGGCTAGCCCAGTCCACACCCACCCCTACTCCCCCGCCACCACCGAATATTTCGAGAGAGGTCGCTTCCAGACGGGTTCCGGTGGTCGCACCCTCTGCGGCTCGGCCGGAACTCACGGTCAAGGTTCACCCGAGGGCTCCCGATATGGGGGCGCCTGGCCGTGCAGCCCGGACTGCGTCCAGGGACCCCTCGCCCAGCGCACGAGTAGGAGGACCGTCACCTAGAGGGACACCTCCACCATCACCAACTTCACACGTCAGCCCTGCGATCACCGCAGAAACTGGAAAGGTGATGGGCCCGCCTCCTAGAGCGACACCTCCACCATCACCAACTTCAATCGCGAACCCCGCGACCACGCAGCAGACTCTAAGGGTGATGGGTCCGCCTCCAATACCACCACGTGGTGGTGAGAAGGCGGCGCACTGGGATTCCCCTGCGGCCGGACGTAAGCGGCCACCCCCGTGGACACCATCTCCACCGAGCGGGGGAGCTCCCAGATCTCGTCCGAAATCGTCTTCATCTCTCTCATAGTGTGATTGTGTTACGTTTTACTGGCATTGATTATCCTTGGACGACCCTTATAGAAGGAAAGGAACGGAACACGATGTTCAAGTTGCCATCCAGTTTTACCCGATACATCCATGCACCTACTTTTGCTCTGGACCGTGGAGATAGTAAGAGCTGCCTACATGTGATGTTTCCACCCAACTTTAACCCAATTTAAATGGATCGACCGCGGTCAATTTTACAATGGAACTGTAGGGGGCTGAGAACCAGCACCGAAGAGCTCCAGGCACTCTTAAACCGCCACTGCCCTGCGGTCATTTGCCTCCAGGAGACTAAGGTGACGCCGGGCTACTTTTTCAGCATAAAATGCTACTCAGTCTTTCGTGAGGATACGCACTCTGACACCATTGCGCATGGCGGTGTGCTGCTGGCCGTCCACCATAGCTTAGCGGCACAGAGATTGGTGCTCCACTCCAAGCTGCAGGCTGTTGCAGTAAGAGTGCATTTTAACCACCGCCTCATATCTATTTGTTCTCTGTACCTGCCACCTGGTGCTGGGTTTCCATCCACTGAGTTACGACATTTGATGTCAGAGCTGCCCCCGCCGGTTTTAATACTAGGCGATTTTAACTCACACCATACAGCATGGGGATGCGAGGACATCAATGCACGAGGTCGGCTCTTGGAGTCTTTTATGCATGATGAGTCCCTGTGTATTCTAAATACCGGCAAGCCGACGCACTTTACCCTGCCCTCCGGCCATACATCTGCTTTGGATCTTAGCCTGTGCAGTCCACAACTAGCACAACTTTTTGCCTGGTCCGTGGCTGATGACCCTCATGACAGTGACCATTTTCCAGTGTGGCTGGAGTACCAGGACGGCGCAGTACTTGGAACACGACCACGCCGATGGAATTTGAAGAAGGCGGACTGGACAGCATATGAGGCACGATTAGAGGAGATCTTTTCCGCGCGGCCTGGAGTGACACCTATGTCAGTTGAGACATTTACCAACGTACTCGTGCAGACCGCCACTCACTTCATCCCCCGCACCTCTGGTACTCCTCGTCGCGCTCCCGTTCCCTGGTGGACAGAGGAGTGCCGCCAGGCTATCCGGGAAAGGCGACGAGCCTTCAGAACCTTCAACCGAAATAGTAATACAGTCAACCTCATCGCCTTTCGACAAGCTCGGGCCATCGCACGGCGTACCATCCGGGAGGCAAAGCGTACCTCGTGGAGGGCCTATGTGGCCAAACTAAATCGTTCCACGCCCACGTCACAGATCTGGTCGAGGATAAAGCGCATCGCAGGACAATACAACTCGACCCCTTTGCCAGCACTACGGGTGGGTGGCAGAGACGTTACGCACCCGGTTGAGGTGGTAAACGAGATGGCCCGTACGATATCCAACCGATGCCGCTGTAACAGTGGAGACAACTTATTCATACGTCGGAAAGCTGAATGTGAGAAACACCCATTGAACTTCTCCACCTCTGAGCAGCCCTGTTATAACGAGCCATTCACCATGACTGAGCTTAGTTCCGCTGTTGGAGGCCTTCGAAGTGTATCCGAGGGTCCCGACCTTGTGCACAATGACATGCTCAAGCATCTCCCAACACGTGCACTTGAAACTATGTTAGACACCATAAATACACTTTGGGAGAAAGGCGACTTCCCATCCACCTGGCGCGATGCTACAATGATACCAATTTTGAAACCAGGCAAGGATACCTCAGACCCGGCGAGCTACCGACCCATTTCACTAACATCATCACTTTGTAAACTGATGGAGAAGATGGTAAATGTTCGTTTGACCTGGTTTTTGGAATGCTTTGACATTTTAAGTAATTCACAGTGTGGTTTTAGGAAAAACCGCAGCACCAACGACCATCTTTTAACTCTGGACACTGTGGTACGAACAGCTTTCCACCAGAACCGACATGTCGGTGCAGTGTTTTTCGACATTCAAGGAGCCTACGACACAACTTGGCACTACGGCATTCTGAAGAAGGTCTTCAGATATGGAATTCGAGGCTCCATGGCTCACTTCCTTGAGAACTTTCTGTCCAAACGCTTTTTTCGCGTACGCATCGGGAACTACTTGTCAGACAGGTATCCACAAATTTATGGAGTACCACAAGGAAGTGTACTTAGCGTGGCGCTGTTCGCCATCGCGATTAACGACATCGGCGACTCCCTTCCACGCAGCATTGGCAGATCACTCTTTGTTGACGATGTAGCGATTTGGTGCTGTACATCCAGTGCACCTTCGATGGCACGACAGCTGCAGTTGGCGGTATCCCACTTGGAAAAGTGGAGTTCCGAGAATGGGTTTAGATTCTCGATTGCAAAAACAGTTGGCATGCACTTTTGTCGGCGCCGCCGGAACTGCCCGGACCCTGCCCTCCAGCTGTATGGTGAGCGGATTCCCTTCCGGCAAGTGACTTAATTCTTAGGAGTTATTTTTGACACTCGTCTTAATTACAAGGAACATTTTAAACACTTCGGGAGAAGTGTTTTAAATCCCTAAACCTGCTAAAAATGGTTGCACACACATCTTACGGAGGAGACAGGAAAACCATGTTACTGTTGTATCGCTTCCTCATTCGTTAAAAACTGGACTACGCGTGTTTTATATATGACAGCGCATGTGCAACAAGCAAGCGCTCACTGGACACTGTACACCACTCGGCGCTCCACATTGTGACCGGCGCTTTCCGCACTTCACCTTCTGTCAGCCTTCTGGCTGAAACTCACGAACCACCACTCTCGCTCCGCCGCGAAATGCTCGGGATGCGATATGCCTGTAAGCTGCGCCAATTCCCTGGTCACCCCACATATTCGCATGTGTTCTCCCATCGACTCATTGCATCATTTGGTCGAGGACGCCTTCTGCATGCCATTCCTTTTTGCGTTCGAATACGCAGGCTCTTTGAGGACAGTGGTATTCGACCGAAGGGAATTATGCAGTCCAATCTGGCTGGAACGCCGCCATGGCAGGTGACTCATCCTATAATAGATATGTCACTTTCCTCGGTTGGAAAGGACCATGCGACACCACAGTACCGACTGTCATGTGCGCTGGAACACATAGCCTCGTTCGAGGGATACGTCCCAACTTACACAGATGGATCCAAGACGGATGATGGTGTGGGCAGTGCATTTGTTACTGGGCCTCTGTCAAGATCTTTTTCCCTACCACCACATGCAACTGTTTACACTTCAGAGCTGGTGGCGATCTCAAAGGCTCTCAGTTTTATTGAAGTGGGGCGGGATGCCTCGCATGTGATTTTTACCGACTCCCTCAGCAGTCTCTGGGCGCTAAAGCAGTTTAACCCACCTGACACCATTTTACAGGACGTTTTACGGCTTCTGGGATCACTGGCTCAAGCTGGGAAGACTATCGTCCTCTGTTGGATCCCGAGCCATGTCGGCATCGTGGGGAACGAGGCAGCGGATGCTGCTGCGAAACGAGCAGCTCAAGCACCATATCTGCGATCTATGCCGCTCCCCGCGAGGGAGTATGACCGTTCTATCGCGACCTTTGTTTTTAAAAAATGGCAGTCTAGTTGGGACACTCTGCAGGACAATACACTGCGAACAATCAAGCCATGTCTTGGGGAGTGGCCCTCATCCTACCGTAGGACGAGGCAAGACGAGGTCGTGCTCTGCCGCCTTAGGCTAGGGCACACCCACGCAACACACCATCATCTGCTCTGTGGGGAGGACAGGCCAAACTGCCCTCGATGTCACGCACCACTATCGGTACGTCACGTTCTGATATCCTGTCCCCCTGCTCGCCGATGCTCGAAGACGCCTTCTCGGAGTCGTGCAGTCTCCGTCAATCCGCGAACTCCTGGGTGACCACTCACGCGTAGTAACCTCAGGACAACTGTTTCGCTTTCTCTCGGATGTCAAATTTAGAGCGATTTACACACTTCACTGACACGTAGCACTATAAGCTCGGAATGATCTGCCTATATTTTGAAAGCTCGCGTACTACTGTTGACATGAATCCTCTTAAGTTGTCCATCTAAAATTGTTATGGGCGCTGTATGACCAACGCAGTCGATGCGCCCTTAAGCCCAAATAACCAACCATCAAGGTACAAATGGATGAGCCACAGACTCTTTACCATGCCTGACATCAATTTTATCAACTGCCATTGGCTTAAAAGTAATCATTTGTGGACAAAATAGGTGTTCACATCATCTTCATCATGTTAAAAAGTGTGCAACTTAAAGTTTTCCAAAAATAAAGTTACCTTGATCTGCAAATTTACCCATAGCTCAATCTATGCCACCCTCCAACATCACCATAGCTCTTATGGCACTTCAATTCTGTATACATTGGCTTTATATCACTCAACATCCATACATGTAGGACAAACCATACAACATCCAAATGTATTTAGGCAGGTGTACCATTATGCAGTGTGGCACCAGGCTTGACACAGTAGTCGGTTTTAAAGCGGAAATTTGCTCCCAGGTCACGTGGTCTCAGGAACAAGATAGAGGGCAAAGACCCTGCATGGTGATCTGCGTAAATTAAAAGCGTCCACCAAATCTAATTCTCACATCAGTTTTAATAACGAAATAGGTTTTAGTATTGACACTGCTGAAATAAATAGAATTAAACTTACGAATATCAGCAAATTGCAATATGCTCTCTAATTTACGTCGAGACTGCACTCAGCTCTACGGTATCTGGCAGCCGACGGATGACTGCCAGATGACAAATTGGCGCTGTGGTTAAATTAGCGAAGGATGCAGTTATAAGCCAACTTCCTGAGCAACGGTAGGAAAATAATAACAAAGGTACACTTAATCGATGTCAACCAAGTTTATAAATCCATACCTGATACTGCCGACATGCTCACGCCGCACAACTAATAAATATTCACAACACACCCCACGAGTAGGACGCTCGTGCACCGACTGATTTGTTGCCTGCCGCGTACTGGGATATAGGTTTCGGAATATAAAATGGTTTGTGGAAAGTTATCCAAAAACAATCAGACTAAAATCATTTCATTCTCACCACCAAGAAACAAGTTTTGTCAATGAAAAAGCTGAGAAAATTGAGTGAAATCAATTCTGGTTAATAATAAATGTTCTTCGATGTACTTTTTTAGTTCATGTCTGGAATGTTTAGTTGAAGCAAGGAATGACTTGGAAGGATGAAGTGACTAGACGGGAGAGCAAATTGCCGCTGTAAAACCGACTAGTGTCAGTCAGGGTGGGAATTAAGGCACTTCTTCAGAGATTCCACTGGAAATGCAGACAACAATGTGCCAATGCAGCTTGCAAGACCTCATGGCTGCACACTGAAGAAAGTGGCCACCGAGAGCAACAAATTTGGCTGAGGCATATCCAGAAACCTGCTTTCAAGCCACTATATAGTGGGAAAAATTGCCAGTTTTAAGAGACGTCTTCCTGAGTGCACCGATCAGAATTGCCTGAGTTGGTGTCTCCTGTTCTGAAATCTGTCTGTCAGCCAATTGATGAAAGGTATTTTGTATGTGCATCACAACAATTAGCAACTTTGAACATATTGTTAACAGTGTTATGCCACAAACACAAGACCTTGACTGATCCTTTGCATTGTGCACAGCTATCGCATCCAAATGTGGTGTGCGCAGTAGTGGAGGTGGGTTCGTATTATGAGGAATTTGCTGCGCAGGTAGGTATGCACTCTGAGCTGGGAGTGAAGCGTGAAGTTTTTGTTTGTTTTTCATATGGCTAACCTTGTACTGAAACCAACGGTGAAGGGAAAGCGCATTGCTCCTGTGAGTTATGAGAGACGAAACTGTGCTGATTA
The DNA here is from genome assembly GCA_034440615.1 of Ashinkailepas kermadecensis. Taxonomy (NCBI): domain Eukaryota; kingdom Metazoa; phylum Arthropoda; class Thecostraca; family Neolepadidae; genus Ashinkailepas; species Ashinkailepas kermadecensis. The sequence continues at coordinate 161,882 of JAOTOM010003913.1, read as the reverse complement.
TCACAATTCGCTGCCAGGCGGTGCCATCTATTGTTCTCTCGCTTCTTTGTTCATGTGCTTTGACATTTTATTTGACCAAAAACAACAATGCTTATTACTTATGCATATTACATATTGACTACCTAGGTAGGTACACAGGCTTTTCCTGTTGGTTACCGGCAAACAGATTCCATGCACCAAAAAATAATATTCCCAGAAAATGTACTCCGGACAAAGTCGGGATGGATCCAAGGGGATATAGGTATCATAGGGCTGGATCCAAGGGGATGGATTGCACGGTGAATCAAAAGGCAGATCACTGGGGTGGATCCAAGTGGGTATATCACAAGTCGGTTTTACAGCGGAAATCTGCTCCCCAGTCACGTGGTCTCAGGAACAAGATAGAGGGAGAAGACCCGGCATAGTGATCTGCATAAATTAAAAGCGACCACCAAATCTAATTCTCACATCAGTTTTAATAACGAAATAGGTTTTAGTATTGACCCTGCTGAAATAAGTAGGATTAAACGTACGAATATCAGCAAATTGCAATACGCTTTCTAATTTACGTCGAAGCTGCACTCAGCTCTACGGTATCTGGCAGCCGACGGATGACTGCCAGATGACAAATTGGCGCTGTGGTTAAATTAGCGAAGGATGCGGTTATGAGCCAACTCCCTGAGCAACCGTAGAGAAAATGATAACAAAAGTACACTTAATCGATGTCAACCAAGTTTATAAATCCAAACCTGATACTGCCGACATGCTCACGCCGCACAACTAATAAATATTCACAACACACCCCACGAGTAGGACGCTCGTGCACCGACTGATTTGTTGCCTACCGCGTACTGGGATATAGGTTTTGGAATATAAAATGGTTTAAGGAAGATTATACTAAACCAATGAGTCTAAAATCGTTTTATTCTCACCACTAAGAAACAAGTTTTGTCAATGAAAAAGATGAGAAAATTGAGTGAAATCAATTCATGTTAATAATAAATGTTCTCCGATGTGCTTTTTTAGTTCATGTCTGGAATGTTTAGTTGAAGCAAGGAATGACTTGGAAGGATGAAAAGCGACTAGACGGGAGAGCAAATTGCCGCTGTAAAACCGACTACGGTTAATTCAAAGGCATGGAACACAGGGGGTGGATCTGAAGGGTGAATCCAAGGGGCGGAACCAAGGGGTAGACCGAAGGGGTGAATCGGCAAATGTTTAATAATAATCCACCTTCCACAATAACCCACGTGCCATAACCTGCACTACCGCCACACCCATGCGCATGAAATAGTCTTGCCGTGCGTCGAGAATAGCTGCAAGAATGGTTGCTGGGAATGTCGGAAATGCGCGTGAAACCAGTGACGTCACATTTCTATCGTGATTTACACAAATAGCGCCGGTGGTGTATATCCACTCAGATCTGTCGTGATATACACAGGAGACCATTTTCTGTGTAAATCGACTCATGAGTGGATATACACGCTTCAATTTTGTTATGATTGTTTGGAAGCCCAATATGGTAGCATAGTAGATTCTGACACATCGAGGGTTCTATGCTGTTGAAGTTCTGCTTACAGCAAGAGATGACGAAATCAGCAGTTTCATTATTCCTTCGTCAGATAGGTTCATGAACTTTGTTTAGCCAGTAACGTGGCCCCCTGAAGCGCTTAAAAGGGGGGCCATAGTGTCTTTTGGCCCCCCAAAACCAACAGAAGTAAACTGAATGAAAATGCAGTAACCTTTGCCGAGGTTAAAAAATACCGTTTGGATGAAAGAATCTCCAATTTTAAAGGTATTTTTTATAATTGTTTGCAAGCCAATGTGGTAGCATAGTACATTCTGACACACGTCGAGGGTTCTATGCTGCTCAAGTTCTGCTTACAGCAAGAGTTGACAAAATCGGATCTGCCAGTGTGTACACGTGCACGAACCTTGACGTGGTACAAGACGTTGAACGTGAACGTGAACGTTTTGGTAAACAAGAACACAAATCCCGTAACTTGGAAGCGGTGGAGGTAGGCTGGGGCCCCTACACAGGAAATTATGTTGTCATTAATTATTATTGTAAAAATGGGTCCATTTGACAAATAGTAGTAGAAATCCGATGCTTTTAACCAAAAATAGTGGGAGAATGGGCACCCTCCAAATCCCTTCGACCCCTCCTCTGATGCAATTCCTAAGTACGCCACTGGGGGAGGGGAAGGGGGGGGGGGCTGACGCCGAAAATCGAAAGTTGCCCCCCCCCCCAAACCGGAGGGCTAGATCGGCCAGTGTATATATATATATATATATATACCTATTTACCTACCTAGGAACGATGTTGATGTGTTCTTTGATATCTGGTTTTACATTGGTACACGTCTTACCTATATAGGTACCTAAAGCGGTACCTAAAGCCGCCCCGGTACCTCAGCTGGCTAGAGCGCTGGCCTGCATTGGTCTCCCCTGTCCTGGCAACACAGGGTTCGAGTCGCTACGCGTGCTCGCATTTAGCCCCCTGGGAGGGTCAGTTGGCAGCTAGCCCGATAATGCCGGGGACGAGCTACCGGGCGGCCGTGTCGGTGCATTGACGGCACGTTAAAATTTCGGTAAAAAATCTGCCGTTCAACTGGAATTCATGGATCGGATGGTGGGGCCAGGGTTCACGCAACAAGCTCTGCTTAGCAATAGGACCCTGGTTCATAAAGCCACCCCAGCAAGAACTCGGATTAATTTTTTTTTAAAGAAGAAAAGCACAAACTGAGAACAATGGCGACAACTGCACCAAGGTATCCACCTGTTCTCACCGACCCCGACTGGCATAACCACAAGACTGTGGGTTACAAAAAAAAACAGGACAGCGAGTGCCCGCGGCCCGCCACCTTTACTTATGCAAGAAATGCCACGGCTATCGAAACACTAACAGCAAAAAAAAATCCACCTCTTTCTCGTCCTCATTTCCGGTGACACTGTATATCTCCATAGGCAACTTTAGTAAAAATACCTACTAAATTTCTGTAAGTTAATAAATATATCTACTAAACTCTCTCGAGGATGTGTAGGATTGGAAGAGTTTGGAGTTGTTGAGAAGGGTGTTATGCAATATCAGGTGAATGGTGCTAATAGGCTTGGATTTTTAGTTCCCTTGGAACTTGAGATAATGGATTGATTGGGGTGTGAGCAATTACTTTTCTGGTATCTTTCCTAGATAGGCTTAACCCAGATGGGCCCCCGTGGCCCTAATGGAGCCTTAACACTATGAACTTTATGAATGCTTCAAACTGCAATAATACTATAACTATAAAACCAAGCCAACCTCAATCTAACCTGGCCTAACCTCTTAAAAAAAAAATCAAGTTTGTTTTGGAGAAAAACAACCAACAAAAAATAAATGTCATCTAACCTACCCTGATCGGTAATCTTTACCTTTCGGCCGACATATAACTGCCAAGGTTAGTGATTTGTAAAGAGGTGTACAGTGACGTCACAGGAATCAAGGAAATGACGTCACAGGAGTCTGGTGTCGATGACGGGCACGAACATAACCTAACCTAACCTAACCTAAATTAACCTAACCTAACCTAACCCAACCTAACCCAACTTAACCTAACCCAACCCAACCTAAGCTAACCTAACTTAGCACATCGACACCCAACTCCTGTGACGTCACTTTCCTGACTCCTGTGACGTCACTGTACACCTCTTTACAAATCACTAACCTTGGCAGTATGTGTCGGCCGAAAGGTAAAGAAAGCCCCCTGATCTAGCCTAACATCTTGGCTTGCTTTATGGAGATAAACATGTATAAAGGTTATCTTGTGAGCATCTGAAGCTGCAATAATACCAATAGTTAATGTATGCTTTGTTACCAACATGGTATTTCAAGGAAAAAATGTTGTAGTGTGACATTTCATAAGGTGTTTAAGACAACTCATTTCTGCTGCAGATGCATGTTTTTTGTTTGGTGAAGAAATTTGTACCAAAAAGAGAGCTTTGATTGCAGTAGTGTATAATGAAGAATAGTGTGTTCTTACCTAGCACAATCTTTATACTTCTTTCAAAACTATTAACAATTTTGTCCTCAAATTTTAAAAGTAGATGAACCTAACCTAACATAGCCTCATTTTTTTTCAGGAAAAAAGTTTGCTCTTGATCCAAATTTTCCAACTTAATTTTACAAATATAGCATTGCCTAACCTAGTCTAGCCTTGTTTTCCTTTACAGAGGATCACATTTGATTAACTTACCTTTATTAACTTACTACTGTCATACATCAACATGCAGTAGAAAGCTAGTGCATATGATACAAATGCATTTAATTACATAATTGTTTCATGAAAAATAGCAAATGATGAGTTTGATATATACATGTGGAAGATTTGGAGATTCATTACATGCTTGTTAATAAGTATCCAGGGCATGTCAAAGTCATGATGTCAGATTCGTTTTGAGTAATGGTCCAGAACTATACCCCACTCTCTCCCAGCCTCCACCTGTGCCATAGATACTGAGCATGATGCAATACCTCACCAGAGAACAAAAGTGGCCTGATTATCCATTACCCACACACTGCCACCTGACCACCCTACTGACCCATATCATCAGGAAACTGTGGCAGCCAGTCAAAGTGGACCAGGCCATGGTGTCCTCCAGAACTCAAATCCAGAATAGCCCTGTATTTCCAGCACAACTCCCCATCCATGATGTAAGCATGCCAAGCATAGAATACTCATGCAGCTTCTTACCAAGTGAATTTCATACACACTTCAGGCACACCTGAAGCACCATGCAGCACATTGGGCAATGCAGGATGTGATACACTCACACAACATAGACATGCAGCATGTGCAATGCAATGACACACATAAGCCATGCAATATGCAAAGGCCAGCGACATGCTGACATCCTATACACCAAGCAACCATGCATTGACTCATCTTATAGTAACATGGCCAGAAGTTTTCCAGTTCTGAGGCAGACCAGGCAAAGTTTGTGACATTAGTGTTTCCCTGCCCCAGGTCGGCAGAAAGAGCCGCAGTGATGCATAAATTAAACGACCACAAATAAATTATCACATCAGTTGATAAAAATAGGTTTACATGATGCTGCAAAAAGTAATAAACCCAATATCAGCAGATCAAACCTAATTACGTCAAGGCGCACTCAGCTCCGGCATCGGCAGCGGACGGATGACGCCAATAACAAATGGCCGTTTAAATTACAAGGATGAGGTTATAAGCCAACTTCCTAGCACGGTAAAAAATGATAACAAAGTACACAATCGAGCAACCAAGTTTATAAATCCAACCGAACCCGACATGCTCACGCCGCACAACTAATAAATAATCACAACACATCCCACAGTAGGACGCCATGCAACGACATTTGTTGCCTGCCGTACTGGATATAGGTTCGAATATAAAATGGTTTGAGGAACATTATACTAAAACAATCAGCCAAAATAGTTTATTCCACCACCAAAAACAAGTTTTGTCAATGAAAAGTTCAGAAAATAGTTAAATCAATCTGTTAATAATAATGTTCTAGATGTACTTTTAGTTCATGTCGGAATGTTAGTTGAAGCAAGGAATGACTGGAAGGATGTAAAGCGACTAACGGAGAACAAATTGCCGCAAAACCACTATTGGCACCCCATTGGTACCAATTATGCAGGCACAGAAAGTCCCACCACACCACAACAGCCCACCATTACAGAGACAGTACATCCAGCTGATTAGGAGTGGACTAATGTAGATATCATGATATTTACCTCATTGGGCAATTATTAGTCCAGCAAATAACTAATTGTGGGAGGTTACCTTGAGTGAGGTCATGGGTGTAGGAATAAAGGTGCCTAGAAAGAGCTTGGGTAGGAACTGAAACCCTTTTGTGGCAGTCAGTCTTGTGTGTATTGTGCCTGGCTTCCATATTCCATAAAAGTCATAAAAGTCAAAGTATTAAGGCTTAATAAGAGCCACAGGGGCCCATCTGGGTTAAGCCTATCTAGAAAAGGTACTAGGAATGTACATACTCCCACCCCAATCAATCCCTTACCCCAAGTTCCTAGGAAGCTATATATCCCAGCCTATCTAGCACCACTCACTTGCTACCACATAACACCCTCAACAATCACAAGCTCCTCCCATCACACCCATCGTGCCACCATAGACAATCTCATCAGCATCACATCCCGAAGGAAGGTGCCAAATCCACTGCTAGGCACACCCCACACAAATTCATAAAGCATTCAGACTTAATAAGAGACTCACTTGCTATTGCATAATACACTCAACAATTACAAACTCCTCCCATCATACCCATTGTGCTACCATAGACAATCTCATCAGTATCACATCCCGAAGGAAGGTGCTGAATCCACTGCTAGGTACACCCTATATAAAGCTATAAAGTGTTTAGACTTAATAAGAGACTCACTTGCTATTGCATAACACACTCAACAATTTCAAACTCCTCTCGACTCCCAACTCCTCCCTGTCGATCAACCCTCCCTGGAATACAGAAAAACAAGCCCCCTGTTCTTATAATGATTGTCTGTGCCGTTTTTAAAGATGTTCAGTGTGTTGCTACTGACAATGGTTCCTGGCAGCTGGTTCCAGTGTTCTACTACCCTGTTGGTGAGGAAGGACTGTCTTAACCTTGTCCTGCTGTGATTAACTTTAATTTTGAATTGATGACCTCTAATTGCATCATTTCTGTTAAATTCAAACAGTTCCCTGAGATAACCCTGTTCCTGACCATGAACAAATTTAAAGACCTCGATGAGATCTCCTCTCAGCCTTCTATATCTAAGTGAAAACATGTTCAATTTCTTCAATCTTTCCTCATATGCCAGGTTGCCTATACCATTAACCATTTTTGTTGCTCTCTTTTGTACTCTCTCTAAAAGCCAACAATCTTTCTCATAACTAGGGGACCAAGCTTGGACACAGTATTCCAAATGTGGCCTGACATATGCACAGTAAAGCTTCCTGTGTAAGAACAAGTCCTCTTCAAGGCATTTCCTAAACACTTTACATGATGGGCAGCCAACACCAACATTTTCATATCCTTTTAGATTAAAGTCACCAAGAATAAGGCATTTCCTCTGAAAGTTTCTACTGATTTCCTAACAAATCACTTTATCGAGCTCCAGTTGCTGAGAATGTGGCAAGGTTCCTGATCGATTCAAAGCTCCTATCCTCAGTTTATTGCTGTTGCCTTTTCCAACAGCAACATCAAGCCAAATGGACTCCACAGACACATTTTTGACACCATCTGCTACTTTTTGAGAACTGTATAAGCTATTCACATACAGCATTACACCACCCCCTTTCACTGCTGGACCCCTATTGCATGAAAACATATTGTATCCCTGGATCTCATAGTCCTGCAAGTTATCCCCAAACTGGAAGTCCAGTGGCTTGTATAGGTGGATATTGCATTATTGCAGGTATTGCAGCTGCATTACCAGTTCTCCCAAATTCAACATGAACTTTGTCCTAAATCCACATTGTTTGGGGCACTTTGCATCACTATTTTTCTTTATGCAACATCATGATGGGAATTTGCACTGACTGATCTACCATTATCAACATGGCCCAAATCATTTGTCTGGTGTGACCACTATCTCATTCCAGCTTGACACATTGTAAATGCCAACACAGGTGTTGTTTTGTATACTATTGGAAGTGCGTGTGCCCTTCCAGTGTTGAATGATTTCCACACAAAGTTGAGTGATACAAATCTAGAATACCCATCATCCTGCTTTAACAAAATAATTGAACATAAAGACATAAAGACATAAAGACATAAAGACATAAAGACATAAAGATCAGTGCAACTATGAGCCACAAGGGCCCTTCTTGGTTGCACTTGGTACACTGAACCAGTTGCCCACCAAATCTGTCAATCAACCCACCCTGGAATACAGAAAAACAAGCCCCCTATTCTTATAATGATTGTCTATGCCGCTTTTAAAGATGTTCAGTGTGTTGCTACTGACAATTGTTCCTGGAAGCTGGTTCCGGTGTTCTACTACCCTGTTGGTGAAGAAAGACTGTCTTAACCTTGTCCTGCTGTGATTAACTTTAATTTTGAATTGATGACCTCTAATTGCATCATTTCTGTTAAATTCAAACATTTCCCTTAGATATCCCTGCTCCTGACCATGAACAAATTTAAAAACCTCGAGATCTCCTCTCAGCCTTCTATATCTAAGTGAAAACATATTCAATTTCTTCAATCTTTCCTCATATGCCAGGTTGCCTATACCATTAACCATTTTTGTTGCCCTCTTTTGTACTCTCTCTAAAAGCCAACAATCTTTCTCATAACTAGGGGACCAAGCTTGGACACAGTATTCCAAATGTGGCCTGACATATGCACAGTAAAGCTCCTGATGACCTCCTCACTTTTGTATGACACATTCCTCTGTATCGCCCCAAGCATTCTTAGTGCCTTCTTCCTGGCTTCTTTGGTCTGTTCTGATGCCCCCAATTTTGTGTTCAAAATAACACCTAAGTCCTTCTCCTGCTCAGTCACAGATAGTACTTGGCCATCCATCAAGTATGGCACCTTCATGCTGCCTACCTACATGCATGACTTTGCACTTATCAAAATTAAACTTCATTTGCCATTTTCGGACCACTTCACAAGCTCGTCTAAGTCGTTCTGCAGCAAAACCTGCTCATTGTGCCCTGTTATTGCCCTAAAGATCTTCAAATCATCCGCAAATTTCAAAACCTTACTGCTCAGGCCACATTCAATGCTATTCACAAATATAATGAACAACAGTGGCCCCAGTACCGACCCCTGAGGGACTCCACTAAGAACATTTGCCATGATGACTTTGTACCATTAAGCATCACTCTCGCTGTCTATCTGAAAGCCACAACTCAATCCATTCTAGGATGCTACCTGCAATGCCATGGACCTGAAGCTGCATCATTAACCGCTTATGGGGTACCTGGTCAAAGGCCTTGCTAAAGTCAAGATATGCTACATCAACCTGATTTCCCTGATCAAATTGTTCTGTAGCAAAATTTAAAAAAGTCCAAGAGATTTGTGAGACACGATCTCCCTTTTCTGAACCCATGTTGAGTATCTTGAATCAATCTGTTTCCTTCCAGAAAACTAACTATTCTATCTTTGATAATTGATTCGAGTACCTTGCAGACTAGGGATGTAAGGCTTACTGGCCTATAATTTTCAACTTTCCCTCTTTCTCCTTTCTTGAAAATAGGAACTACATTTGCCCTTTTCAATCTGTTGGAATTTCATTTTGTGCAACTGATCTACAAAATATTATACTAAGTGGAATTGCCAGTTCCTTTTCAGCTTCCCGCAATACCCTAGCATAAATTCCATCAGGTCCTGCTGCCTTGTTTGGCTTTATTTTTCTGATATAATTGAAAACAACATCACTATCAATGAAATCAACATTGTGTATCTGATCACCTGTCACTGAATTGTGGTTCACGGTTGGCAAATTTGTCACATCCTCCACTGTAAACACTGATTTAAACTGCTTGCTCAGCTCCTCAACCATCTCACCATCCTCACTCAATATAGTGTCATTTACTTCCAGTGGACCAATTGTGCTTGAAACTTTACTTAGCTTGTAGAAACTAAAAAACTTTTTACTGTCCCCATTACAGTTCCTAGCCAAATCCAATTCTTTTGCCCGCCTTGCTGCTCTGGTTTTCTGCTTCACAGCATCTCTAGCTTTTGATACGACCTTAGATTAACGACATTTGAAGCTTCCTTAAATACTCTAAATGCATCTTTCTTAGCCTTAATTGATCTCCTCAAATCTGGTGTAAGCCATGCTGGCTTTCCTACACTCCTTTTGCGCCTTTGCTTTTGGGGGACATGTCTAATCTGAATTTCCCTCAAGTAAGATTTGAACTTTTCCCACATTTCACAGGCATTTAAATCAAAAAAAATGTATTCCCATTGTATGGCACTTAAAGCCTCTCTCATGGAGTCAAAGTCTGCCCTGTTAAAATTTGGAATCTTTGCCAAGTTATCCTTGATTGTCCCTGCTATTTGTACCTTAAATAGCTTGAACAATTTGGGCAGTACACCCTGTGTCTGCCTGAGTTTTTATTGAATGAATGTGATGTGCTTATCTACTAATGTTTATGAAATGGCACCCATGGGTGCCCATCAACAGTAAGAAATTGATTACTGTGAATTCATGTTTGAAATGCAAAGTTAGCATTGCAGGATACATTTTCAAATCAGAAAACTTGTATTTTCTGGTGAGTGTTGGCACTTGTGTGTCACCAGAGCCCACTCACCAGTAATGTTCGGTTTGTGTTTCAGCAGTGACACACATCGCCTGATGACGTCAGTGGCCATGTGGCATGCCGACGCCATGCCATCTCACCTGTCAGAGACGCTGCACAGCCTGCTGGTCAGGTATCAGACCTGGCTGAAGAGTCGACCGCAGCATGGTGCTGACATGGAGATGCTCTTCAAGTGGATCTCCTACTATCTGGCTGGTGCGTGTTGGTCCAGCTAGCAGGTCAGATTTCGGATTGGCGGATTGGCGGATCTCCTTGCCCCTCGCCGATAAATGTTGGTCTGACTTTCAGTCAGATGTAATGATTAGCGTGTGAAATGTGCATCTTGTGATGCAGAAGTTGTCAAGATCGGTCGTCATCTTTTATGATATCGGCCCTCAAAGTCAAGGTTGATGGTTACAATCCAACTAACAGCCAAGGTCTTGTGATGTTTCTGTCTTGTTTGGGATGAATCATTCACAATCATTGTGATGTCAGGAACCTTGTTAAATAATTGAAATCATTCCAGGTCAAACCAAGTCAGACCAGGTCACAGTTCTCCAAATTGTACAAGTTTATCGAACTACGCTACTCTACGCCAATTCATATTGATCCATACCAACTTGAACACATCCAGCTGACATCACAAGGAAGTTGCTCTAATCCTCTGTCAGCCCGGAAAATGTCCCTGCACACTGAGCTTATTTTGCTGGTCTCACCATCAGAGAGAGAGGGTTTCCACCCCACGTTATCTCGCTCCTATTTAAGGTCAAGCGAAAATCCAGTGTGGTATGACACAATATTAATCTTATGATACCATATTTATGCTTTTGATCAACCAGTCACCCCATAACGGTTCAACAGCAAAAATATCCCCTCCCTAGCAAAATGAGTACCCTCAACACCCTCAACACCCTCAACTGGACCGTGTACTAAATCCAAGATTAAGCTGTGAAATCAACACCAGTGTGGAGGTTAAGTTAGTAGAAGTAATGCACATCTTGTGTGACCTCACAACATGCATGGTTTGCAGGTCCCATCAGGTAAGGCCCTCACTGTTCCAGTGAATGTCAAGCATGGTATGCAATGGCTTGTAGACGCATGCAAATTACTTTCTGGGCACAAGGGATGCAAATTGGGTCAAAACCGTTGGGTAGAGTTCACAGAAGTGATGTCATAGATCGGTCCCCTGACATCACCTGATCAATATGTTCTAGCCAGAAGTTTCACAAATGAATTATCATCAGTCACGCCAAACGCCTTGACGTTGAAGGCATATATTTCATGAAGTTTTCGATCGCTTTTTAACTAGGCGCGCATTTCATCGTGGTGCAACAGGCAAAGCAACGTATCGTTCTGTCCACGTTTTTAGTTTCATTTCCAGATCTTTGAAGTGCTAATGAGTTCTGATTCATATCGATAGAATCTTGGATTGCACAGCAATAGGCATATATTCATGTTCAGTGTCACCAACTCTGTCACTGACGCGGGGAAGCTCTGCCGGCCACCATTGAGCCGACCGTTCTGGATTACTGATGACCGAGTATGTCACCGGCATGCTGTGCCCTGGTTGGTGGCATCACAAGAGCATCTGCGGCATACGGACCAGCTGCATGCGCTGTTGCTGCTGCCACCGGCTGCGGTTTAGCTGAGCCAGCAGCAATGGCTGGTGGTGATGGCGTCTTCGTCTTGCCTGCGGTGGCTTGGTCGGCCGCTCCTGGTCTGTGTCGGACGACAGCGGCCACGGCTCTGACTCTGACTCTGACTCTGACTCAGTCGGCGTAACCCACCACCTGGCCTGCGCTGGTGCGTCTGTCACTGGATGTGCCTCTTTCCACCACGTCTGTGCGGCGGGAGGCGCCCATGTTGAAGCCGCCATGGCTGCAGCAGGGATGTGTTCAGTCGCAGGAGCTGAAAGGAATGCTCCAGCCGCCGCGGCTTCGGTGACGGTAGTGGTTGGCGCTGGCTTGCCAATGGTGGTGGGGGAGTGTACCGGCTCCATGGCTGGGACCTGAGACGGTGCCGGTTCCATTGCTGGGGTGTGAGATAGTGCTGATTCTATGGCTGATGTTTGGAGTGCCGGCTCCATGTTTGAGGTCTGGGTTTGAGGTCTGCCGACTCCATGGTTGGGGGTCTGGGACGATGCCGGTTCCATGGCCGGGGTCTGATATGTTGCCGGCCTCACGACTGGGGTCTGGGATGGCGCCGTCTCACCAGCCAGGGGGCTCGGCGCGCTCTTGCCCGACCTGTCCATCCAGTCATCCTTATCCTGGTCCATGTACTTCACGTTCTGGAAGGCACGCTTCATGACGAAAAGCGCCGTAAAGAGGATGGCCGAAATGATGACTAGCTGCAGCATTGGCTGCCAGATGCTGCCCCGACGCCGCTGTCGTGCCTTCATGGTGCGTGCCATCTCTGTCGGCGGTGGCTGTCGTCTGCGAATGACCTCCACACACTGCCGATCGGCCGAGCTGAGCTGAGCTAAGCCAAGCCAAGCCAAGCTGAACCCAGCTGGCCTTGTCTGGGATTAGCCGAATGTCGCTGTCAGGCCGTTGTCGCTGCTGCCCGTGGTTTGTTAACAACTGGGCGTCCGCTTTCATGAATAGCGATTTGTGGGGTCCGCGATTTGTGGGGTCCACCAGCGCAAGGGACGTCAATATGAGATTGGTATTGCTAGGCAGGCTTTCGGAAATTATGTTTGTGTTAAAATAGAGCTGTTGTACTGTAATTCGTGCATTTTGGTCGCCTGTTAGACAATTTTTCAGCTGTTCGGGTTCTCGGGCTATAGTGAAGTTTCCATGAAATGTTTCTGCTGTTCGGTGTGACAACTGGTATGAATCTTAGAAGTATTCTTCGTTTTGCTTGTAGCTTGGAATAATTTGGGTTGGATTCTAAAGATCCGGTAGCTGTTGGGCACGGGCTCTTTGCTAAAAGTATCCTCATTTTCCAATGTATACCAGTGTGCTCCGTATAAAAAAAAATATTAGGACACGGACTTCTACCTGCGTTCCAACAGTTGGTAATTTTGCGGTCCAATACCAGTCGAATTTTGCACATTGTTTTCAGCCTCGACCTGAGATTTGACCGAGAGTATGCAGCTATGTAGGTGGGCGGTGTAATGGCCTCCGATAGATGAATGCAGACTATTTCTGAATAGTTCTACTAAGGCGCATCGTTATCCCACGGAAGAGCTGTATCACCGTCTGTGCAGCGCTCTGGTGGTTGTCCGGAATACAAATGGCGCGCTGAAGCTACGCGGCAAGATCAAGAGCGGGTCATCGCAGTGTGCTAGTATAGTCAAAAGCTGCCTTGGCGCCATCCTTGCACTCTATGCATTATTGTTTTGTTTTTTCTTAACTAAGGTCACAGTAGGTGGTAGCGTAATGTCATCATACCACACCACTGTCTGCATCTGCTGCGTATGATGTACCTGCTATGCGTACTACCGAACCATCTACTTATGCTACCTACTACACATCCTGCGTTCGTATGATTACCCTGCGTATGCGTGACACCTGTTGCCTGGTGGTATGGCCCGACACCGTAGTGGGACTGTGACAGTACACCAGCCTGATTCGGACCGCGTGTGTCGGCAGGTCGGAGCGAGAGCCGCGTATCGGCTATCTCCGAGCTGGTGTATTCAACATCGCGGCTGCTCTCGCTGGCCAACCGGCTTCTGGTGGCAGCGCCCGCTGGCCAGCCGCGCCTGCCCGAGGTGACCGGCCGCCGACTGCGCGCCTGGCTGGCGCTGCTCCAGTACGCCGAGGTGTTCGTGGAGCTGGCGGCCGGCCAGCTGGTGGGCCCGGTCGGCCGCTGGGCGGTCATTGTCGCCATCCAGATAGTCAAGTAGGTACTGGCGCGCCATGGTGTCCCGGAGATCAGGCTGAAGGAGTTGGTATCGCCGGCACCGACAGCGGTAGCGTGCGGCCGATTGTGTCGCCGGTTTACGTGTAGTTAGCCAAACTAGAACAGTACCTGTCAGCCGTCAGCGTCACGCATTGTCCGCACTGGCCCCAGACAGTAAACAATAGAAGTTGTTTGAAAATGGGGCGGGAGAGATGCACCCCGTGTGTTGAAAATGTCCGCATGCTCCGGCGTTTACTGCTGAGGTCACTGTTGTCTGTGCGTTGATTGAGTCGTGAATGTATGTTTCATTGAGCTGTTGTCGATGCCGCAAAACCATTTCGACCAAGTCGTCGCCATGTGTTGGTCCAAGCGAGATAGTAGGCCAAAAACCATTTGTTTGTGAGATTTAGCAAGTGACGGCGGACACCTTCATTACCCGATCCCGCCACGTTCCGAGGATGGGATTGAAATGCGATAACACGAAGCCATGTGTAGGCGTGTGGAACGCAAATGCGATTGCCATTTAGAGGCTGTGAAATGGAGGAACCTAATTGAGAAATGACAATGTAAATATAATATTATAAGATGTTTTGGGCTAAAAAGACCTGTTTTGTTTAATTCCCCTCCCCTTTTCACTCACTTGGCTTTTTTGGACTGGCAGGTATGTGCCTTAATCCCTGCAGTCGACGTGCCAAATGAGGCTCCGTTTCCTTTCCTCCTCCATTCCACACTTCAGGCCCAATAGTCCTCTTCCACAAAAAAAAACTTTAGGTGCGCCCCTCCACGCTGCCAGACCATAGATGATGTACGCCTGGATTGGAAACTCCGCGTCAGGCGCCTTTGATCTGCGCGTATGAGCGGCACAGTGTGGTTTTAGAAAATACCGCTGTACAATTGACCATGTTTTAAGACTGGATACGGACCTTGACACCACCTCCTACCTCTCCGACCTTGACAGAATACCCTATATAAATGCCGCACACGAGAGTCTCCTATGACTAGCACTTTCTCCTTGCTGCTATCACTATCCTAGCACTTGCAGAGGGAATCAATATCCCTCTGCAGGTGGGTCGCGTCGTCCACAGACGCTACCCTCCTACAAATTTTGACGTCATCAGCAAACATCAGACATTCCGAGTCAATCCTGGATGGCAGGTCGTTCACAAACAGGGCAAATAACAGAGGGGCCAGCAAGCTCCGTTCCGGTACACCGGAAGTCACATCAGCCCAGTCTGAGACCGCCCCGTTGACTATCACCCGCTGGCGGCGACCAGTCAGGTATGAGCGAATCAGAGAGATAATTTTGTCTGAAACATGATATGCATTTTCGAGCTTGTATAGTAACTGCTTATGGTTGACACTTTGGAAAGCCGAAGAGTAGTCCGTATACATTGCATCTGCTGGTAATCGGCAGCGATCGAATCCCAGGCGTGTCTCAAGAAAACTGCCAGGTTTGAAGCACATGACCTTTTGGGAATACAACCGTGCTGGGTGTCAGTCAGTACTGACAAAATGTGAGCACTCACAACATTGTAAATGTTTTTTTTTCTTCTCTAAAATCTTGCCACACAGGCAAAGAAGTGAAACGGCTCGGTAGTTCGTCGGATTTTTCCGGTTGCCTTTCTTATATATTGGTGTGATGTTTGCCATTTTCCACCGGTTCAGAAATTTTCCCTGCCTGATGGAAAGGATACAAATTTTGTACAGCGGAACGTATAATTGGTCAGCACACTCTCGGAGGATTCGGGCGCTGATATTATCTGGTCCACATGCTTTGTGCGGGTCAAGTCTTAATACCCTCAGCCAGTCTGAAAAAGCGTCACGTTGTGCTGGGTCCCTAGCCATGTGGTGATTACCGGAAACGACATAGCTGATGCCCGGTAACGAGTTGGCAGATGCTGCGGCGAAGCGAGCAGCGCGCATGCCGTGCACTCGCTCGCTGCCACTTCCTGCCACGGACCACTACCGAGAGGTGTCCACCTTCTTCTTAGACAGGTGGCAGGCAATGCGGGACGCGACACAGGCGAACAAACTGAGAGTCATTAAACAACGTCTGAAACCATGGAGCTCACCCTGTCGTAAACATAGACAGGAAGAGGTTACACTGTGCCGCCTCCGCATTGGGCATACTTATGCCACTCACGGTTATCTGTTGTGCGGTGGCGACAAACCTCGGTGCACAAGATGTCGTGCACCACTGACAGTTCGCCATGTTTCGATCTCGTGCCCTCTTCTTTATGCTGACGAGCGTAGACGTCACTTTGGATTTCCACAGGGAGACTCACTGAGTGATATTCCGGCTGACAAGTCTAGCAATGTCCAATCAGGACAACTGATCGACTTCCCTTCTGATGTATCGTTATCGGTAATATATACTCCACACTGATATGCATTACATGTAAAATATATAGCACAGTAGCACCACTTAGGCGGTGCCCACAAAGAGAGGCTTAACACTTCTCTAACCGTACTTCGATGAATATCTTAGTTATGGGCGCAATATGGCCATAGTTGTCGACAAGCCCTAAAGCCCAAATAACTAACTAACGACATAGCTGATGCGGCGGCAAAGAGTGCAGCCGGTAAGCCTTCTACCCATGTACTTCCCCCCCCCCCCCGCCACAAATCTCAACCAGGCCATCAACGCATTCTTCGAGCTCAAATCGCAGAAAGCGTGGGACTCCATTGACAATAACAAGCTCAAAACATTGAAAAGTCGCGTAGTGTTATAGAAATCATGAGTGAGAAAATCCCGAAGGCAAGAAATAGTACTGTCTAGGCTGAGGATAGGGCACACATACGCCACCCATATTTACTTGCTGATGAATGAGTCCAGGCCGATCTGCGACCATTGTGATGTACCCCTCACAGTGCGCCATGCGCTGTTGTCATGTCCCCGCTTTCGAGTGCAGCGAAAACGGCATTTTGGACGACGAGTAAACTCGCTTACTCTTTCTGACATTTTAGGTGACGATTCGCGTTTTATCCACACGGGCAAATTATTTGAATATATCTCCGACATCAAGCTCCATGTCAGCTGTCCATCACTGTAGTGTGCTTTTATCTTGCATGTATACTTAAGGATGTGACTTAGGCATGTGAAACTGTGTACATGTGCACTTTGGAAGAACACCTGATCACATTTAGCAGGTAGCGAACTATTAGTTATGGGCGCTAAATGACCAAACCTGGTCGATGCGCCATAAAACTCAAATAACCAACAAATCAGCGGCACCAACCTGCCACCTAGCGGACGGTAAGTAAAAGCACGGAAACGCGGTCAATTTTAGGCCGTGCGCCTATGGGAGTTCGGGGCACGTATTTCATATTGATTTGTTTTGTCTCCAATTGATTCAGCCACCCCAAGAGGATTGCATCTGCCTTTCATGATACAGAATTGATCAATGAACCTTACCATTCTTTCCTTATTGATTTATTACACTCCGTTCCGAAGTTGTGATGCGAAGTGAATACATCTGTGTGAGGGAGCCCATTTCGCTAAAAGGGTCGGCCCACCGATATTTGGAGTTCTTAAAAGGACCGGAGGGGGAAAAGTACATAAAGGCAATAGGCAGACCAAAATGAATAGGGGGGGGTCACATTACGTAGGCTCCCATGTTAGAAGTTGAAATTATTGCGGGTGGGGTGAAGCAAGCATTGAGGGGCAGTTTCACCGTCAAAGATAAGAATGAGCGGTTCTGCTTTCGCCACCACCCTCCTTGCTCTCTAGATTTGTGGCTGATATTTTCCAGTGGAGCATGGTTTACACAACTGAATGGTAGAGTACAGACTTATGCGTACCCACCAATCTGCAAAGAGGATTCAGCGGAAGTTCCATGGAGGGTACAAGCCCCCTCCCCCTACACCATACCACTGACAGATTTATGATTTTGCCAAGGAGGCGTCATTTCTCCAGAGGGGTGGCTCTTGGTCCAGAACATTTGGACGGGGTACTCTCCGATCTCCCAGAGGGGCACCATTTGTTTTTGTCTGAGGAGTGCCTTTCGCCGAAAAATTCGCGGCGTGCGTTCGGACTCCCAGAGGACTGCCGTTCCCAGACCGAGGAGCGCGTTACGATTAGAAATTCGAGGGAGGGGGTACACTGCAACCTCCAAGTGAGGCGTCATAAGGGGCGCCACTTCCTTTCTCCCCCTCGGATCAGCCCTTACAACATACCCTAGCTGGCAACACCACTACCTCTCGCCGATTTGCTATCACTTGCCAGTCGTTCGACTCAGGGGTGTTGTTTTATATACCTTTGAGGGGGAACTGCCACCTGAATGTTTGCTCAACCCACCCCCGCAATTATTTCAACTTCTAACATGGGAGCCAATGGAATATGTCCCCCCCCTCCCCAATTAATTTTGGTCTGCCCATTGCCTTCATGTACTTTGCCCCGTCCAATCATTTCAATATCAAGATAAAGATAGGGAGATAAGAGATAAAAATTCAAGAAAAGATCATCAAGATATCAACATCGGTGGGCCGACCCTTCGGGCGAGGTGGGCTCCCTCTCACAAATGTGTTCACTTCGCACCACGACAACTTCAGAACAGAGCGTAATAAATCAATAAGGAAATAAGTAAGGTTCCTTGATCAATTCTGTATCATGAAAGGCTGATGCAATCCTCCTGGGATGGCTGAATCAATTGGAAAAATGCCAATACGAAATGCGTACCCTGAACTACCATAGGTGCACGGCCTAAAACCGGCCGCGTTTCCGTGTTTTTACTTGCCCTCCGCTAGGTGGGCTGATACGCAAACAGCTGTTGGTTTCCAATCCAGGCGTACATGATCCATGGCCAGACTACCAACAGGCTGCCAACAGTTACCAACAGTTGGCAGCAACAACGGCTCCCGTGCCCGGTCTCCTGAAAGGTATCATTCATATACTAAGGCAGTGTATCCTTTAAAACTGCTGTTGCATATCTCCAGTAAACGGTGTTGATACGACAATGGCACAAGAGGCGATCTACGGACCCACGTGCTGCAGGTGCAGAGTTTGGCATCACACCGTTGTCGGCAGATAAATTGTTGGCCAACCGCGGTTACTCATGTTTGTGAAGGCACTACACAGAACAGCTATAAGTGACACGGTGCCTTGGGCAAAGGCGTGAAGCGTGTCCTTTGCTATTTTCCGTTGAGACAGCAGAACAACATTTTGTCGTGCATAGGCCCACTGTGATCTATGTGTATCTACCAAGTACGCTATAAATTGTGCCTTCTCACTACCTCGGTTCTTTCGTTTGTCTGTTTCCCTGAAGTTACTCACCACGTCTACAATTAGCTCTGTACATTTGCATCTTATGGCGTCCCGTACCCTATTCGTGTGCCACTGACCGGTGTCTGCGTGGCAGGACCTGTCTCCGGCTGTTGCTGTTGTACAGCTGCCGCTCTGGTATGCTGCTGTCCTCGCCGCTGCGGCCCGAGCCGGAGCCCACGTGCGGCTCCACGGACGCCGACCAGGTGCTGGTGCTGCCCAGCACCGGCCGCCGCCTGCGCAGTGTCGCCACAGGTACACACTGGTCCTGACATGTGACCGCCAGTGCGTGACGACAATCGTGGGCTCTGCTACCCGCCAGTGATGCAAACCATAAATGCTGGTGCCCGGCAGTGATGGAAACGACGTGTGCTAGTGTCCACCGGGCTTAGTTCTTCATCAGTTGTGGGCGTCTGATGGTTGCCACTGAAGACCAGTATCCACATGGCTGAATGAGTGGTAGTTGCCCTACCTCCAGCTGGCCCAGACCGCCGTGTGCTTCGTCAGCTTGTCTTTGACAGTGTTCAGCCACTCCCCATAGCTGCGCCAGCTGTAAGCATCGGGGGTGCTTGGGCACGATGGCGTGTCGCTGCATGCTATGCGCCAATGTTTCCATGCTCTTGAGTCTATGTGTGTATTTTTCATTTCACAATTGTGGAGTATGTTTTTTCATATTGCAGTTGCCATGTCGCACTGCCCCACAGAGAACACACCCATCTCTGGACCCTAACTATGGAATTCATGTGGCATATGTTGTTGTCCTGGAAGCTGGGGTTTGTTATGCTATGACATGCTATTTACAGGTTATCACCATTTCAATTGTCAGCACATCATCCAATTGTGATATCTCAGTGACCTGGCATGGTACCTAGTGCCAGTTTGTGTTGTTAGGTACGGACTATCTGACATCCATGTGGTAAGCACCGGAGTTATTCAGGATATTTTCAGAGTTTAACACCCCCCATTACTTGTGCCGGCACTTGTATGATGCACCTGACATTGTTTCGTCCGACACCTTTACCTTTGGAGATTCGATGGGTAGCGTGTAGGAAGTATAGTACTGCTCGTTTGCGACACCACCGCTAGTTATACTGTACTGCCAGAACGACCCACAGGACAGAGCCGACTGTTGTTCCTGTGTTTGACTTGGTTACGCTTACGGTGGTGTGGGCCGTAGAACCACCTTGGGACGGAACACAGCCTCAGACACCGCTCTAGCGTGGCGCAACGACCCAGGCGTACAGTCAGTTGCCACCCCGCTGTGTCTACCGCGACAGACGCCTCCCCGGCGCGGCGCAGCTGGAGAGTGCCGCGCTCTCCATCACCCACCCAGGCTCCCAGCCGACAGCTGGCCGGCGGGCGGCTGGCTGCCGAGACGCTGCACGTACTACAGCCGGTGCTGCAGCTGGCTGCCATCGGTGCCGCCGGCTACAGCAGCTGGCCCGCCTGGCTGGTACCGCTGGTGACCGACCTGGCCAGGTGAGACCACGGGCCAGCCCCGCACCACACGTCACACTGACCGGTGTGGCCAGGTACAGCCCCGCACCACACGTCACACTGACCGGTGTGGCCAGGTACAGCCCCGCACCACACGTCACACTGACCGGTGTGGCCAGGTACAGCCCCGCACCACACGTCACACTGACCGGTGTGGCCAGGTACAGCCCCGCACCACACGTCACACTGACCGGTGTGGCCAGGTACAGCCCCGCACCACACTCACACTGACCGGTGTGACCAGGTACAGCCCCGCACCACACGTCACACTGACCGGTGTGGCCAGGTACAGCCCCGCACCACACGTCACACTGACCGGTGTGGCCAGGTACAGCCCCGCACCACACGTCACACTGACCGTTGTGGGCCAGGTACAGCCCCGCACCACACATCACACTGACCGGTGTGACCAGGTACAGCCCCGCACCACACGTCACACTGACCGGTGTGGCCAGGTACAGCCCCGCACCACACGTCACACTGACCGGTGTGGCCAGGTACAGCCCCGCACCACACGTCACACTGACCGGTGTGGCCAGGTACAGCCCCGCACCACACGTCACACTGACCGGTGTGGCCAGATACAGCCCCGCACCACACGTCACACTGACCGGTGTGGCCAGGTACAGCCCCGCACCACACGTCACACTGACCGGTGTGGCCAGGTACAGCCCCGCACCACACATCACACTGACCGGTGTGACCAGGTACAGCCCCGCACCACACGTCACACTGACCGGTGTGGCCAGGTACAGCCCCGCACCACACGTCACACTGACCGGTGTGGCCAGGTACAGCCCCGCACCACACGTCACACTGACCGGTGTGGCCAGGTACAGCCCCGCACCACACGTCACACTGACCGGTGTGGCCAGGTACAGCCCCGCACCACACGTCACACTGACCGGTGTGGCCAGGTACAGCCCCGCACCACACGTCACACTGACCGGTGTGGCCAGGTACAGCCCCGCACCACACGTCACACTGACCGGTGTGGCCAGGTACAGCCCCGCACCACACGTCACACTGACCGGTGTGGCCAGGTACAGCCCCGCACCACACGTCACACTGACCGGTGTGGCCAGGTACAGCCCCGCACCACACGTCACACTGACCGGTGTGGCCAGGTACAGCCCCGCACCACACGTCACACTGACCGGTGTGGCCAGGTACAGCCCCGCACCACACCCACACCGACCGGTGTCGCCAGGTACAGCCCCGCACCACACGCCACACTGACCGGTGTGGCCAGGTACAGCCCCGCACCACACGTCACACTGACCGGTGTAGCCAGGTACAGCCCCGCACCACACGTCACACTGACCGGTGTGGCCAGGTACAGCCCCGCACCACACGTCACACTGACCGGTGTGGCCAGGTACAGCCCCGCACCACACGTCACACTGACCGGTGTGGCCAGGTACAGCCCCGCACCACACGTCACACTGACCGGTGTGGCCAGGTACAGCCCCGCACCACACGTCACACTGACCGGTGTGACCAGGTACAGCCCCGCACCACACGTCACACTGACCGGTGTAGGCCAGGTGCAGCCCCGCACCACACGTCACACTGACCGGTGTGGCCAGGTACAGCCCCGCACCACACGTCACACTGACCGGTGTGGCCACGTACAGCCCCGCACCACACGTCACACTGACCGGTGTGGCCAGGTACAGCCCCGCACCACACGTCACACTGACCGGTGTGGCCAGGTACAGCCCCGCACCACACGTCACACTGACCGGTGTGACCAGGTACAGCCCCGCACCACACGTCACACTGACCGGTGTGGCCAGGTACAGCCCCGCACCACACGTCACACTGACCGGTGTGGCCAGGTACAGCCCCGCACCACACGCCACACTGACCGGTGTGGCCAGGTACAGCCCCGCACCACACGTCACACTGACCGGTGTGGCCAGGTACAGCCCCGCACCACACACCACACTGACCGGGCGCCCTTAAACTCAAATAACTAACTAACCACACTGACCGGTGTGGCCACGTACAGCCCCGCACCATACGTCACACTGACCGGTGTAGCCAGGTACAGCCCTGCACCACACGTCACACTGACCGGTGTGGCCAGGTACAGCCCCGCACCACACGTCACACTGACCGGTGTGGCCAGGTACAGCCCCGCACCACATGTCACACTGACCGGTGTGGCCAGGTACAGCCCCGCACCACACTCCACACTGACCGGTGTAGCCAGGTACAGCTCCGCACCACACGCCACACTGACCGGTGTGGCCAGGTACAGCCCCGCACCACACGTCACACTGACCGGTGTGGCCACGTACAGCCCCGCACCACACGCCACACTGACCGGTGTGGCCAGGTACAGCCCCGCACCACACGTCACACTGACCGGTGTGGCCAGGTACAGCCCCGCACCACACGCCACACTGACCGGTGTGGCCAGGTACAGCCCCGCACCACACGTCACACTGACCGGTGTGGCCAGGTACAGCCCCGCACCACACGCCACACTGACCGGTGTGGCCAGGTACAGCCCCGCACCACACGTCACACTGACCGGTGTGGCCAGGTACAGCCCCGCACCACACGTCACACTGACCGGTGTGGCCAGGTACAGCCCTGCACCACACGTCACACTGACCGGTGTGGCCAGGTACAGCCCCGCACCACACGCCACACTGACCGGTGTGGCCAGGTACAGCCCCGCACCACACGTCACACTGACCGGTGTGGCCAGGTACAGCCCCGCACCACACGTCACACTGACCGGTGTGGCCAGGTACAGCCCCGCACCACACGTCACACTGACCGGTGTGGCCAGGTACAGCCCCGCACCACACGCCACACTGACCGGTGTGGCCAGGTACAGCCCCGCACCACACCACACTGACCGGGCGCCCTTAAACTCAAATAACTAACTAACCACACTGACCGGTGTGGCCACGTACAGCCCGCACCACACGCCACACTGACCGGTGTGGCCAGGTACAGCCCCGCACCACACCACACTGACCGGGCGCCCTTAAACTCAAATAACTAACTAACCACACTGACCGGTGTGGCCACGTACAGCCCCGCACCACACGCCACACTGACCGGTGTGGCCAGGTACAGCCCCGCACCACACGTCACACTGACCGGTGTGGCCAGGTACAGCCCCGCACCACACGTCACACTGACCGGTGTGGCCAGGTACAGCCCCGCACCACACGTCACACTGACCGGTGTAGCCAGGTACAGCCCCGCACCACACCACACTGACCGGGCGCCCTTAAACTCAAATAACTAACTAACCACACTGACCGGTGTGGCCACGTACAGCCCCGCACCACACGTCACACTGACCGGTGTAGCCAGGTACAGCCCTGCACCACACGTCACACTGACCGGTGTGGCCAGGTACAGCCCTGCACCACACGTCACACTGACCGGTGTGGCCAGGTACAGCCCCGCACCACACGTCACACTGACCGGTGTGGCCACGTACAGCCCCGCACCACACGCCACACTGACCGGTGTGGCCAGGTACAGCCCCGCACCACACGTCACACTGACCGGTGTGACCAGGTACAGCCCCGCACCACACGTCACACTGACCGGTGTGGCCAGGTACAGCCCCGCACCACACGTCACACTGACCGGTGTGGCCACGTACAGCCCCGCACCACACGCCACACTGACCGGTGTGGCCAGGTACAGCCCCGCACCACACGTCACACTGACCGGTGTGGCCAGGTACAGCCACGCACCACACGTCACACTGACCGGTGTGACCAGGTACAGCCCCGCACCACACGTCACACTGACCGGTGTGGCCAGGTACAGCCCCGCACCACACGTCACACTGACCGGTGCAACCAGGTACAGCCCCGCACCACACGTCACACTGACCGGTGTGGCCACGTACAGCCCCGCACCACACGCCACACTGACCGATGTGGCCAGGTACAGCCCCGCACCACACGTCACACTGACCGGTGTGGCCACGTACAGCCCCGCACCACACGCCACACTGACCGATGTGGCCAGGTACAGCCCCGCACCACACGCCACACTGACCGGGCGCCCTTAAACTCAAATAACTAACTAACCACACTGACCGGTGTGGCCAGGTACAGCCCCGCACCACACGTCACACTGACCGGTGTAGCCAGGTACAGCCCTGCACCACACGTCACACTGACCGGTGTGGCCAGGTACAGCCCCGCACCACACGTCACACTGACCGGTGTGGCCAGGTACAGCCCCGCACCACACGCCACACTGACCGGTGTGGCCAGGTACAGCCCCGCACCACACGTCACACTGACCGGTGTGGCCACGTACAGCCCCGCACCACACGTCACACTGACCGGTGTGGCCAGGTACAGCCCCGCACCATACACCACACTGACCGGTGTGGCCAGATGCAGCACCGCACCACACGCCACACTGACCGGTGTGACCAGGTACAGCCCCGCACCACACGTCACACTGACCGGTGTGGCCAGATGCAGCCCCGCACCATACACCACACTGACCGGTGTGGCCAGGTGCAGTCTCGCACCACACATCACACTGACCGATCATGCCTTGGCACCTGACCGATCGAGGTGAGACCGACTAGGTGTAGCTGCGATCAGGTTACCGGTTGGCGCCGGTAGATGTTCGTTATCTCCTAGAGGGGTGTACGGGCAATTTCCAAGTCAGGGGCCAGGCAGGTGATATATATATATATATATATATATATATATATATATATATATATATATATATATATATATATATATATATATATATTCGGATGTTGGTCGGTTGTTTTCTGATGCGAGGAGATGTCACCGCCGTCAAATGTTAATTTCGCCGTTGACTGCTCCACAGTCTGCAGCTGCATGCGACGGCAGACGACCCGGGGCAGCGGCTGTCGTCGACGGAGCGGACCGAGCTGTACTCGCGGCAGCTACAGCTGGTGCTCTACGTTGTCCGCTCACCCCTCTATGAGCGGTGTACCGAGCGTCGACTGACGGCCGTGCTGGCCGCGCTGGCGCGCACCCTGCCTCTGGGCCGCTACTTGGCGCAGCCGCTGCTCGACTATCTGCCTGCCTGGCAGCGCGTCTTCTTCCACATGTGGTAAACGCCGGCTGCGTGCTGGCGCGCAGCGTTCCGCGGTCACCGGCTCCCAGCCAACGCCGTGGTGGTGGTCCGACCCGAGGCCAGCGGCGGGGTCATGCGGTCACCGGCTCCCAGCCCACGCCGTGGTGGTGGTCCGACCCGAGGCCAGCGGCGGGGTCATGCGGTCACCGGCTCCCAGCCCACGCCGTGGTGGTGGTCCGACCCGAGGCCAGCGGCGGGGTCATGCGGTCACCCGCTCCCAGCCCACGCCGTGGTGGTGGTTCGACCCGAGGCCAGCGGCGGGGTCATGCGGTCACCGGCTCCCAGCCCACGCCGTGGTGGTGGTCCGACCCGAGGCCAGCGGCGGGGTCATGCGGTCACCCGCTCCCAGCCCACGCCGTGGTGGTGGTCCGACCCCTGTGACGTGGGTCGACGGCGGGCTGATTTCACCCGAGGTGGCAGCAGTGGCCTAGCGTACGGTGGGAGACTGACTGGTGCCGAGCACGTTTGTCACCTGTCCGTGGGTGCGTTGTCTGACCAGCGACAGCCGGTGGAGTATCGCGAGAAATAGAGAGAGAGAGAGAGAGAGACGGACACGGACACGGACACGGACACGGACAGACAGACAGACAGACAGACAGAGAGGGTGAGTGAGTGAATGAGTGAGAAACAGAAAGAGAGAGGGAGAGAGAGATGGCGGGAATGGAGAGATCACGATGGCGGCGCTGAATCGGTGGCTCCGCGTGTAAGCTTGACGCCCAGCGGGTGGTATCCCGACCATGGATCAACTGTCAGGAGCAAGGTGATGTATGGCCACCTTTGACTTTTCATTTGTGTAGCGGCGTATGCTGACGAGTTTGGATTGCCGCCAAGTGTCGTGTTATGATTATCGGCTGGATGATCGTACTATTATTATCGACTGAATTGTCGTGCTATGTTTACCGACTGGAGTATGGTATTGTGATTATTAGCTGGATTGTCGTGTTGTGGTTATCGGGCGGAGTATCGTGCTATGGTTCCCTACTGGATTATCGTGTCATGCATATAAATGAGCAGGAGCTGTAGTGAAAGCAGGAGTTCGCGTGGCGATACCCTGGACTGTAACTTTTTTGCATCTGGTCTAGACATTTGAGGTATCACACCAGTGTCCACCATTCATACACATCAAAACGCTGTTCCCGCTGCAATAAGTCTGTTCAAATTATCTCATCTGCCACACGGGCAAGCCGATGAATTCGGACTAAATAAATGATGCTTCAGTTTTTCAATGCGCCTTCATTATCGGTTCTGCTTCAAGCCTGGAACTTACTTGCTTCGTTGCACTTTTGGGCGTTCATGCAACACTACAATATACTCAATATACACAATATACTTCACACCATGATTGTTTGTGACTGAACAATGTTGTTGCCAGAATATAAAGTATTCCACTGCTTACTCATAAAAAAATTACGCAAATTGGCATTCAAGCGTTATACGTTATAACGCCACATATCATGGTGTATGCGAGGTAAATTTATTCTACATGGTGATTATGTTTATCTGCGAAGCACTTGGCGGTAATCGTCCATGGGCGTATGAACCGCCATGGGTGTAGTGGACTGTTGACGAGGCTGAACAATTATGACCACCCTTCGTAGAGCCCACCAGTTTTCGGACGACTTATTCAATCGGGAAAGGTGTGTCACAACAACGGATGGTGAAAATGTATGAGGAAATTCAGGTGAAATTGGCTGGACTCACTTTTCTTTACTTTCATTGTCGATACTAAGATTACTGTAACAAATGTGTCGGAACGCTGCATGTGCTCCCAGTGATTTATCCAGAATGTTATTTTTTTCCAATTTGGATAGCAGTTCGCCGTAGCAACACCCCTTTGGTGTGTATGCTAACGCAATGCATCAGTACTGTGGCTGGCAATTTAGCAGGGCATCGAGAAAGTCGGCTGGCCAAAGGTGGCCTGGTGGAGCATTGACGCAGCGTACCGCATGCGATGTTTTATATTGATAATTTGTGTAAGGTGGTAGTAAAAATGAAAATATATTGATGGCTATGAAATAAGAACCAGTCTATATGACGACAGCAGCAGATAATCCCATTTTGCGTAACACTATCGAACCAGCTAGACAATTAATTCACGGCATGGGCTGGGCGCGTGAGATTTCGAAGTGAAACAAACGATGAAATTAAACAATTATAACCATAATGCACGGCAGAAATATAAGAGCCCCTCCATTGTCGTGAATTCCTCAGAAGTTCTCGGATTTGCATAGCCGTGGATACCGAGATCGTTGAATCACGCAAATGCATATATCCTTGTTCGACGTTGAACGTGCTTGGATGCCATATGGCGTTCAGACCATGTCGCTCAAGTGATCAATTTGAACAATTTTACACAGCACCCGACTTTTTCAACACTTCATTACATTATACACGCATGTACCCACGCCCGCCCGCACGTACATACGCAAAGCGGTACACATACACACACACACACGCACACACACTAATATATGGAGGTCATGGGAGGTTCGAAAGCAATTGGGGAGCCGCTCATTGGGACCCATTCTAAGAATCGAAATCATCGGGAAGGCGAGCCGACATCACAGGGGGAAGGGGTGGGATGACTCTTCACAAAGATACAAGTTACTCATGTCGAGGGTGACCATTGACAATTTTATTTTGTTACAGTGAACATCATGGGGTAACGTTAAAAATTGTATTTTCAAAGAAATAAATGCTTCTTCAGGTGCATGCCCATGATATTTGCAAGGCAATCGCATTCAGCATCCTATTCTCATACTCCGATTTCGCTCATTTTTTTCAGGATATGATCTTTGTCGCTCGCCAAAGTATGGCAAACTACAATTGTTCAGTAGGACGAGCAGTTTGATCTCCAGAGATCATGAAATGTCATTCGGGTCAAAAACGGGGTGCCGCATACAATTCAAAGTATGTAATTTCGCGCGATAATTCCAACGCCTAGATGTCCGCTGTCCATCAGATGCAGCACATCGAATTACGTAACTTTCAATGTCACAGTTTGACCTCAGGTCACCAAAGGTGGTTTTATTTATGCACTATATCTATTTACGGGGTACCGAATAAAGTTATGGTGACACATTGGAATATGTCTGATTTTTCAGGTAATAGTTTACATAGCACGTACATGGAGCACATCGATCAAAATAACCCGTCGTGGTCACCGATTCATCACCGTTCGAAAAACAATGTAAAATAGAAAATATAACAAATTATTCGATACCTGATAATATCCGCAATATTTTACTTCGCACCACGAAATAACACAGACATTTGGTATGGCTCACGGATGCAGCACATTCAAGCGTCTGACGTACAATATTAAAGTTTGACCTATCTTCACGAGATAAAAAAAATTGACCTTGCACTATTGCCATCTACGGGGTGCCAAATAATATCTTCCTTAATACATCCATCGGATGGACAATAGCGCCGAGTAATCTTCCATCGGGCAAGAAAGTAGCACATCCAAGCATGTCACCTTCTAGGTTAACGTTTGACCACGGGACAAGATAAACACTAATATTGCACCCTATGGGAAAATTACAGGGAACCGAATAACATCTTCTGGAATACATTTATCGGATGGATATTAGCGTCAAATAATCTCCCACCGAGCAAAAAAGCAGCACATGCGATCATGTGACCTTCAAGGTCAGCGTTTGACCTCAGGTCACGTTTGATGACATTCAGAAAAAGAAAGTGGTTCACTAGGGTACAGTATTTGGGCTAAGCGAAGTGTTGAATGTAGAATATCTTAACACTGGTACATGCACAATCAATACAAGAAGCAGAACACTGCGTGACCTGACCTCTATCGATTCCGCATTTTATCAGGTAGCACTAACATCCCATTCAGCAACGCATTTAGAAACACATTCACCAATATCCTCCGATTCGTCTGAAAATTTGACACAACCTTCGCAACCGTACCCCTACATGCACCACGGTGCGATTTTCTGTTACGAAGAACCCTTTCACCCGCAGAGGCCAAAAGGTCAACAAGGTGAAATTCGAGGCACCCCACAACTTGCCGGAGAATTGAATTATTGGAATGATTCTAACGCTTGTTCCACCGCTATCAAGGTGGCATGCAGGACACCAAGTCAACTGGTCACTCGAGGTCACCATTTGACCTCAGGTCAGCGAATACCTTAACATTACGTCCTATGGGAAAATTACGGGGTACTGAATAACATCTTCCTGAATACATTTATCGAATGATATTAGCGTTGAATAATCTCACACCGTGCAAGGAAGCAGCACATCCGAGCATGTGACCTTCAAGGTCAGCGTTTGACCCCAGGTCAGGTTTGATGATATGCAGAATATGAAAGTGGTCCTCTGGGGCACCCTATGTGGGCCAAACGAAGCATTGAATGTATACTATCTCAACACTGATGCATGCACAATCAATACGAGAAACACTCCCCCGACGAGGCACCACCTTTTCGTGGTTGGGGGGGGTCGCGTGCCTCGAGGATCCGGCGGCCAGACCACCAGGAAGCCGGGGAAGGGTCAGACGAAGAGCGCCTCACTCGTCCTCCCATCCATACGCTCCAATTCCAATGCCCATCCCAGCTCAACATCCATGTCCTTCACCTGGCCCTGCAACACCAACTATCCCTACTACGAGCAGGTAGGACAACTTCCCCGGTCCTGCCCTCCAGCTCAGTTTTATCGGGGTAGTCGCGCCACCTCGGCCCGCCTCCCGGGGTTGACGGAGTCCTGGAGGCTGAGGTCCCCCATCGCACGGTGCTAGTTGTGACGGTGGACCAATACGCCTCTTTGGTCCTAATATCCCGGAGGGGCGGGCGGGTCGTATGGCCCCACACGGACCAAGTGGCTTGTCGCCTCGGGTCGGGGGCCTGGGATTCGTCGCGGTGCCTGCTGGCCTGGCCGGCAGGGGTTAAGGGGTGGGCGGTGCTGGATCCCGGCCGGGGTGGTGAGTCCCTCTCCCGGTCGGGGCTGGCATCGGCTGGTCCGTATCGCTCTTCGGGTATCTGGCGTCCTCCCGATATCGGGATACAGGCGTCCCCCCGGTAGGGCCCCTGTGTGGTGGGGTGCCACGAGGAGCCGAAGTATACGCATACTTTCATGGATTACTTAAACAAACAAACACACCCTGGACCTTCCAAAAAGGACCAGAATGTCGGCCTTCTTTCTGAAATCCGTTTCACCGACCCAACACTTGTAGAGGCGTAGCGCCCTGCATGTCCACCTCCCCGCACCGTGGCCTCTACCACTGCTCCTCGTAGTGGAAATATAGCAGGCAACACGAGTTGGGAAACCAGGTCACCTTCCCCACGAGTACTGGTATTGAAAGCTACTGGGCCTGGAAAGAGTCTGTCTGCACTTTCGTCTTTCGAGCGGAAGCGCGGGTGTGATAAATTTGGTGACATAGTGAGATGTGATAGGCTACGAGATGGATCAATCGAGGTCGAGTTTTGTAGTGTAGACGATGCTAAGAGGACGCTAGAGGTAACTCAATTAAAATACTGCGTAAGAGAACAAGGTACGACGATGAATGTTTCTATACCTATTGTGGTCGAGCCGCACAGGACAAAAGAACCACTGTAAAGGCGTCATAAACTGTTATGATCTTAGGGACGTGTCGGAGTCAGAAATCGTAG
The DNA here is from genome assembly GCA_034440615.1 of Ashinkailepas kermadecensis. Taxonomy (NCBI): domain Eukaryota; kingdom Metazoa; phylum Arthropoda; class Thecostraca; family Neolepadidae; genus Ashinkailepas; species Ashinkailepas kermadecensis. The sequence goes on along the minus strand of JAOTOM010003913.1, from coordinate 130,281 downwards.
ATGGCCTGTCGGAGCATGGTGTCGTGGAAGCGCGCAGGATCAAGGTGAGGAGAGGGAGCGATATGCAAGCAACAAACAACATTGTTTTAACTTTCAATTCGACAGATCTACCCGCTTCAGTATGCATTGGCTATGTAAAGGTAAAAGTGCGAGTTTTCTTCCCAAGCCCCATGAAGATGTTTTCGGTGCCAGCGTTAATGGCACACTACCCAATATTGCCGCGGTCGCCCGACCTGTGGTAGGTGTGGCATGTCTGAGCATACCGACGGAAAGTGCCAATCAGAACACCTGTGGTGTGTCAATTGCGGCCAGGGCCAAACTCCACACACTGCCTATGACAGAGCCTGCCCTGCACATTTCAAGGAAAGAGAGATTCTGGCTTTAAAATGTTCCAGGAACCTAACTTTTCGGTAGGCCAGGGAGGTCTATGATGAGACTCACCCTAAGGTTTCGTACGCAGTGAAGGCGAGGAGCACGCTACGTACTCCCAATCACCCGGGTTCAACCAGTACTTCACAGTTTCCCCCTCCCCTTGATCAACCAACATGCCCAAAAGTGCAACAGCAGTCACAGATCGGCAGCGCTGCGCAAGTCCTGGCACAGCTCAGGGCCCTTTTGACGTCGTTTGGACTGGTGTGCTCGTCAGAGCAGTCACAGCCCACCCGGCCCCCTGTCCGGTTAGAAGCTTCCGACACCAGTGCACTGCCTACTCCCGCAGACCAGCATCAAGAGGGATGGATTGTCGCACAAAGAACCAAGAGGCCAAGCCATTCCGCCACGTCCTCGCAAAACTCCACCTCATCCACCGTTACCACCACATCCACTGTCACTACCACATCCTCCACCTCCACCCACCACAGCTTACCCTCACCCAAATCCACGGTCTGTCCCTTAACGCCTCCAACAACCTCTGGTGGCATCAGCACAACGGCCCGCAGAGTACCAGTGTTACCACCCTCGGCAGCCCAGCGGCAACAGGCGGTGGAGGTCCGCTTCGGGGCTCCCGATATGGGGGCTTCGGGCCGGTCATCCCGTGGCACGTCCCGGGACCCATCGCCAGCCTCGCGGGCTACGGGACATTCGGCGACTCATACGACGACACTACGAGTGGGCACTGTGTCCGCTGGGAACACAGACAAGTCAATGGGACCACCGTCCAGGCCCTCCAGTGCAAGCGGGAAGCCAACCCACGGTTCTCCCGCGACCGGACGTAAGCGGGTCTCTCCATGGTCCACATCACCACCATGTGGGGAGAGCCAGAAATCTCGACCACGTGCTCACTCAGCGTCCGCGGAAGTGATGGAAAATCCAAGTGCAACATAAACTGTGATAATATCTTTTTACGCAACATACAGGTACAAATGTGTACATTGTATTACGTTAAGTTTTAGAACTTTAGCGTTTTAAATGGTTCATTTACAAACCATTTTACAATGGAACTGCAGGGGGCTGCGAACGAGCATTGACGATCTGCAAACGGTTTTAGGTCGGCACCGTCCGAGCGTGGTTTGCCTACAGGAAACTAAGCTTAGGCCCAACACAGCTTGCAGCATAAAATGCTACACGACTTTCCGTAAGGACGTACCAGCTGGTGTCGTTGCACACGGTGGTGTGCTCTTGGCAGTACACCACAGTATTCCCGTACAGCAGGTCAAATTGCGTAGTGATGTCCAAGCAGTAGCAGCACGCGTATATTTTGGACGGCGACCAGTCAGTATATGCTCTGTATGCTTACTCCCTGGAACTGGTTTTATCGTCGCATACATCAGACAGCTGCTGACTCAGCTACCCCCACTGGTCATTCTACTTGGAGATTTTAACGCACACCACACGCTTTGGGGCTGTACTGATACCAACACACGAGGACGAGTCCTAGAACGTTTTCTACTCGATGAGTCGCTATGTATTTTAAACTCTGGAACGCCGACACATTTTACGCTTCCGTCTGGTCAAACATCAGCTCTCGACTTGAGCATTGTCAGCCCACAACTGGTACAACATTTTATATGGTCGGTATCCGACGACCCGCTAGGCAGTGACCATTTTCCGGTATGGTTGTCATACCGCGATGGCGCCGTACTCGGTAGCCGTCCACAGCGATGGAATTTTCGCAACATTGAGTGGGAGGAATTTCAATCAGGAGTGGAGGTCAGACTTCCAACGGACCCCGAAGATCCATCATTAACAATTGAGACTTTAACCTCAATCATAATTGACTCTGCCACCACTTCCATACCGAAGACCTCCGGTTCTCCCCGCCGTACTCCTGTCCCATGGTGGACCCGGGAGTGCCACCTAGCAATTCGAGCTCGGAGATGCGCCTTCAGGGCATTCGATCGCCACAGCACAACAGAAACTCTCATAATATTCAGAAGGGCCAAGGCAATGGCTCGGCGCACCATACGAGCGGCAAAGCGTGCATCATGGAGATCCTATATAGGGCAGCTGTGCCGAACCACAACCTTCACCAATCGATGCAATGGGGTCGATTTCCTTGGGAATTTTGAATATGGTGACTCTCACCGATATGTAAAGCTATTAAATTACACCTTAAACTTGCAGCGGCCATTTTGAAACCATTTTGAAAATGTTGCGGTGCCCATGCTCCTAAACGGCTCGACTGAATTTCATGAAACCTTCACCAATCGATGCAGCATATTCGATTTACTTGGGACTTTACAATATGGTGACCTTGACTTTGACCTAAGGTCGCAAAATAAGTACATCTTTATTTGCAATTGTTGCGGTGCCCATGCTCCTAAACTATTGAACCGAATTTCATGAAACCTTCTCCAATCGACGTGAAATGACCTTGGCCTTTGGTCAAGGTCATCACAAGTGCATAAAACTCCTTTTAATGGTTGTTGCGCCGCCCATGCTCCGAAAGTACGCAACCGAATTTCATGGAACCTTAACCAATCGACGTAACGTGGTCGATATACTTGGAGCTTTTCAATATGATGACCTTGACCACAACGTCACGTTGATTGGTGAAGGTTTCATGAAATTCGGTTGCGTACTTTCGGAGCATGGGCGGCGCAACAACCCTAAAAACGAGTTTTATGCATTTTTAATGACCTTGACCTAAGGCCAAGGTCACCATACTGAAAGGTCCCAAGTATATCGACCACATCACGTCGATTGGTGAAGGTTTCATGAAATTTGGTTGCGTACTTTCGGAGCATGGGCGGCGCAACAACCCTTAAAAAGAGTTTTATGCACTTTTGATGACCTTGACCTAAGGCCAAGATCACCATATTTCAACGGTTCAAGTATATCGGACATTCCACGTCGATTAGTGAATGTTTCATCAAATTCGGTTCTGTATTTTCGGAGTATAGGCGTGGCAAATAGCCTCAAAAAACTATTTTGTGTATTTTGGTGATCTTGACCTAAAGTCGAGGCCACCATATTCGAAGCCCTACGTACATCGATCACGTTACGTCGATTGGCGAAGGTTTCATGAAATTGTATTCAGTAGTTTCGGAGTATGGGCGTGGTAAAAGTATTTAAAATTGTTTTGTGCTTTTTTGGTGACCTTGATCTGAGGCCGAGGTCACCATATTCAAAAATCCCAAGTATATCGACCATGTCACGTCGATTGGTGAAGGTTTCATGAAATTCGGTTCAGTAGTTTAGGAGCATGGGCACCGCAACAATTGCAAATAAAGATGTACTTTTTTCGACCTTAGGTCTAAGGTCAAGGTCACCATATTGTAATGTCCCAAATAAATCGACTATGGTGCATCGATTGGTGAAGGTTTCATGAAATTAAGTCGAGCCGTTTAGTAGCATGGGCACCGCAACATTTTCAAAATGGTTTTAAAATGGCCGCTGCAAGTTTAAGGGGTAATTTAATAGCTTTACCTATCGGTGAGAGTCACCATATTAAAAGTCCAAAGGAAATCGATCCCATGGCATCGATTGGTGAAGGTTTGGTGAAATTCGGTTCGGTAGTTTCGGAGTATGGGCACGGCAGCAACTCAGGGCAACAGAGTAAACCCACCCGTTTTTTAGACCCTTCATTCTCTGTTGCTTGCTTACGTGAAATTGCGGGAAACGCGAGAAACGTGTGATGTTTCTATTGAGTTCCGGGGTTAATGCCAGAGTTATGGTAAGTTTGATGACGTGAATTGACATTAAATAGCTTTATTGTATGCTTATGTGGGGAAATTAGTAGAACTGATGAGGTAGGTACCTGAGCGAATAACATGCTAACCAGACTTGTGCTCGACTCGAGTTGAATCGAGAACCGGTAATCTTTACCTTTCGGCCAACACCAAGGCGATATGCCGACACATACTGCCAAGGTTAGTGATTTGTAAAGAGGTGTATAGTGGGGAACAGTGACGTTACAGAAGTCAGGCAAGTGACGTCACAGGAGTCGGATGTCGGTAAAGATTACCACCTAACCTAGACTAAGATAATGTAGCATAATATACAAAATGTATGATAGCATAATGTAATCTAACCTAACCTAACCGGAAAACCAGAATCCTCCGAAGCAAATTTTTCGGTCATGACGTCATGAAATATATGCGACATTGTATGCGACACCTCTTTCCAAATCACTAACCTTGGCAGTATGTGTCGGCCGAAAGGTAAAGATTACCCGATAATCGACTCATGAATCAATCGTTTTTGGATGAGTCGTGGGTTGAATCGATTCTTTTCCCAAAAACATATCTTGAGTCTCGAGTTGAATCACATCTTTCTTTTTTTAAATGAGTTGAATCACGAGTCAATTATTTGAATCACAATGAGCAGAGAGGGAAACTTACTTTCCGGGTTGGGAGCAGAGTGGGAAACTTACTTTCCGGGTTGGGAGTCGGAGTGCATACCTACCGATTTCTTCCGGAGTACATTTTCATGGACATTATTTTTTTTATGCATGGAATCTGTTTACCAGTAACCGACCGGAAAAACCTAAATCAGTACCTACATAATATGCATAAGTAATATCATTCTCATTTTGGGTCAAATCAAATGCCAAAAGATACAAACAAAGAAGTGAACAATGGATGGCACCGCCCGGCAGTGACCCGTAATAATCGGCACTGTTTCGTTTCTTATAACTCACAGGAGAAATGCGTTTTCCTTTCACTGTTGGCCTCAGTACAAGGCTAGCCATATGAAAAACAAACAAAAATACTTCACACTTCACCATCAGCTCAGAGCGCATACCGGTAATCTTTACCTTTCGGCCGACACATACCGCCAAGGTTAGTGATTCGGAAAGAGGTGTCGAATACAATGTCACATATATTTCATGACGTCATGGCTGAAAAATTTGCTTCGGAGGATTCTGGTTTTCTGGTTAGGTTAGGTTAGGTTAGATTATATTATGCTATGGTACATTTTGTATGTTATGCTACATTATCTTAGTCTAGGTTAGGTGGTAATCTTTACCAACACCCGACTCCTGTGACGTCACTTCCCTGACTCCTGTGACATCACTGTTCCCCACTGTACACCTCTTCACAAATCACTAACCTTGGCAGTATGTGTCGGCCGAAAGGTAAAGATTACCCGCATACCTACCTACGCAGCCAATTTCCCACGTAATACGAACGCAACTCCGCTACCGCACACGCCACAGTTGGATGTGATCAAAGCAAAGGATCAGTCAAGGTCTTGTGTTTACTGTTAACTTGTGTGGACACTGTTAACCATGTGTTCAAAGTTGCTAATGGTTATGACCAGACTTGTGCTCAACTCAAATTTTTTTAATCAGCTCACATTTGACTCATAGATCTTGAGATCCGATTCAACTCATGATTCACAGCAGGTTAAAATTATTTGATTTGACTCAATTCAGACTCAGCTACAGAGATCCGATTCAACTCACGACTCAAACAAATTTGAATCGATTCAGATCCGACTCAATGGTATCAGACTCAAGCCATATGATTTGGTGTGCACTGCAAACACACTATATATATATATACATATAAAATATAATGTATATAATATAATAAGAATAATATATATATATATATATATATATATATATATATATATATATATATATATATATATATATATATATATATATATATATATATATTACATAGGGGAAGAGGGGGGGTCCTGAACACTTTAGGCATTATGCAAGAAATAGCTCTACTGCTGCTTCTGTATGGCTGAACCAGTAATGGTACTGTGTTTACTGAACACAAAAATGAACAAGCTATTCTATATTCAAACAGTTCCTTTCAATGAAAATCCTCTAACCACTTGCAAAGAGCAACTTTAAAACAGATGATTATTTTATAGAGGTGTGCCATATCCTGAACATGAAAATGTTGTTGTTCAGGATTACCTCACTGTAGCTGTTGTGGTACAAGCTATTAGTAGCACTAAAAAATGCTGGTATAATTGCAAAATAAAATTGGAAGTCACTTCCTTATGGTTTCCTAAAGTCAACTGCTCTTTGAAGCCTACAGTGGTTCCTGTGAACTTCGCAACCTCTACACAAAGTATAGGTAGAATTATGTGATCAGGCTTTCATGTTTTGGTAGCAACAGGTCCATCATTTATGAATACCGCCATCTATTTGTTATTTATGCACTGAACATGATGTGGGAGACGACCAAAGGTAGATGTTCAGAAAACAGAACGTGTTCAGATATCCCCCCTCTTCCCCTATATGTGATGTGAAAACAGTTATTGCAAAAATTATTTATTCGACAGACAGTTTGATGTCTACACATCTTCATCTGTGTCCAATTAAAGAAAGGAATTAGTATTTATTTAGATGCCAACGAAGATGCTCTAACATTGAAACATCTTTATCTATTGAATATATTATTTTGCTAAAACTTTGGGTATAATTGGAGATCAAGGTAAATTTTGATTCTTTGGAATTTTTATTTTGAATGCATGGTATTTTAACGTTAAAAAAAATGACGATGCGACCACTCATTTTCCCTGCAAATGATAACTTTTCAGTTGCCAAAGAAATAAACAATCAAAATCTTCACTCTACAAATATAGCACATCGCGTATAATCATCCGTACCTGGTGTGTCATAGACGTGATAAAGAAGAAGTTCAACACTTCATGCACTCGATTTAATACTCTTTGACATCGAAAACCGTATGTTTCTGCCTTCATTCGGTATATATTTGGTATATACTAGGTATATATGGTAATCTTCAAGTATTACCCCTCACGCTTTGTTTATATCAACAATGCATCCGAGTCACCGTCAGCTGACTGCCAGTCAGCTGTTAGTGACGTCACTCAAACGTACAGAAACAATACTTCCATACGAGTGCACTGAATGATCCCAGGGCATCACCAGGAATATTTCTAAGGGGTCGATGTGGACTTAATCCATGGGCGTCAGGAACAAATTTATGTCTACGAAGCAGTTGTGGAGGTATATATTCAGAGCTTCACAGGACATTTTCCTTTGATGGGTGGTGGTTGAGATGTCACTCTAGATACAGCACAAGGAATTTCCTGCTCGGGGAGGGTGTGCAGTAATACTTGAAGAATACCGGTATATATCGCCTCGGGCACAGCATTGACTCGATAGGCCTTGGGCAAAGCTGTCCAATACATCCTCAAAGGTTTAGTATGTATATTTACTAAGAAGGGAAGTGTGTTTAGTAAGGATATGTCCAAAATTTCTGCAAGTTTAATAGGTATTCTTACTAAAGTTACCTCTACAATAGGTGGTTTTATAGCGGATTTTTGCTTCCAGATCAAGTGGTCTCAGGAACAATATAGAGGGAGAAGACCCGTAGTTAAATTATTTTCTTCGAATGATTTATTAGATGCTTATATTTTGGGAATTTTATATTTACCAAATTAATGAGTCAAATTCGTTGAAATCACATTGGAAAACACCAGAAAAACAACATTTTGATAAAAATGTGTGCCATTTTTACACAAATCCTGTAATTGTCGATGGAAAGAATCAACCTCAATATAATGATATAGAATGATAACCTCTCCTCTATAAATATAAGTTTGAGACATTGCTTAAATTACACAGGTCAGGACTTCGAGCAATCGTGCTCAAATCACCTGAACAAAACCTATATAATGCCACGCATTCCAAAATGCTTGATATTTTCATCAATAAAGTTGAACATATGTTGCTATAACAAGAACAATGCTATTTGTTCACAAAAAAAGATCATGCTTGTATTCCAGACTAAGTTTTAAGGATATTACAGAAGACATCTATAAACTGGTTAAAATATGTTATATCCAGTACACATTTCCTTCATATATAGGAGAAAAAAGTAATCTACAGCCAAATTGATACCAAATAACCAAATTACACAAATTGATACAATATATTATTTTAAAAAACCTTCGAATGACGTCATGCAGGCTTGAAAGAAAACTTCCATCTACCTTCCAGTAAAGGTACCTTTGTTTATCATTTGTCACACGCGTGTCTGATATGATATCAGATGCGCAGGTGACAAATAACAAGCCAACATAATTTTATTCAGTGCAGAATCTGCACTGAATAAAATTCCGTTGGCTTGTTCTGATCTGATCTGATCTGTGCCTTGATCTGATCAAGGCCGTGCAGATGCCAATTCCAGTGCAGGACAATGTTGGTTCCATATTCTTTTTCACAATTACAACCCATTTATGTGTTGTACTCCTGGTACTAGGATTGACTCGTGCATGATACTGATTGTGGATACCAAGCTTAACATTAATAATTATTTGTAGTTCTTGTAATTGGTTTTTGGTAAATAACTTCAGTACTGGTACCCTTCATTCTTTATTCACTGGCAGATTAAAAGTTCACAATTGTATTGCTAATTATGAATAATTATGCTGTGTTTTTACTCCCTACTTTGTGTCATGACATAATATTCACACATACATGCTTCATATTATTTGTTCATAACATGCATTTGAGTCACAAGACTCAAATGACTCATTGTGATTCAAATGATTGACTCATGATTCAACTCATTTATTTTTTAGAAAGATGTGATTCAACTCAAGACTCAAAATATGTTTTGTAGAAAGGAATCGATTCAACTCTCGACTCATCCAAAAACGATTGATTCATGAGTCGATTCTTGATTCAACTCGAGTCGAGCACAAGTCTGGTTATGACGTCATATCCAAAATACCTTGCATTGATTGGTTCACAGACAGATTTCAGAACAGAAAACGCTAACGCAGCCAATTCTGATCGGTGGCCTCCGGGACTCCGGAGAACGTCTCTTAAAACTATCAAAGTTTCCCACTATAGGGTGGGAGGAAAGCAAGTATTCCGAGACGCGGCTCCAGAGCCGGAGAAGTGTTCTAAGTGCGCATGCGCATCATCCTGCAAGTTGCTGTTGGCGCGTTGTTGTCGGCAATTCCGGTGGTTGAGATTGATGGAGTGTGTGAAGATGTGGTCCGGCTGCTGACTGCTACAAAAGTGATTAGTTTTGTACTGTAGTTTTGTACTTCCGGTGGCTGCTGATCACAAAGTGATTGTAGTGATTGTAGATTAGTTTTGAGTGGTGACTGTTAGTGGAGTAACCAGCGTTTTTTTTGGGTGTCGTTCTGTGTTTGTTTTTATTGATATCTTTGTTCCCACATTTGTGTCAGAGTACATGTAAAGCCCATCCTATCCAGTATGAACCCGGAGTGCAAAAATGTTTTCAGAGATAAAATCTCTTCAGAAGTGCCTTAATTCCCACCCTGGTTGGGAGTCGGAGTGCATACCGATTTCTTCCGGAGTACATTTTCTTGGACATTATTTTTTTATGCATGGAATCTGTTCACCAGTAACCGACCGGAAAACCTAAATCAGTACCTACATAATATGCATAAGTATATCATTTTCATTTTTGGTCAAATCAAATGCCAAAACATACGAACAAAGAAGTAAACAATGGATGGCACTGCCCGGCAGTGACCCGTAATAACCAGCACTGTTTCGTTTCTTATAACTCACAGGATAAATGCGTTTTCCTTTCACTGTTGGTCTCAGTACAAGGCTAGCCATATGAAAAACAAACAAAAATACTTCACACTTCACCCTCAGCTCAGAGCGCATACCTACCTACGCAGCCAATTTCCCACGTAATACGAATGCAACTGCGCTACCGCACACGCCACAGTTGTATGTGATCAAAGCAAAGGATCAGTCAATGTCTTGTGTTTACTGTTAACTTGTGTGGACACTGTTAACCATGTGTTCAAAGTTGCTAATGGTTATGACGTCGTATACAAATTACCTTGCATTGATTGGTTGACAGACAGATTTCAGAACAGAAAACACTAACGCAGCCAATTCTGATCGGTGGCCTCCGGGACTCCAGAGACGTCTCTTAAAACTGTCAAACTTTCCCACTATAGGGTGGCAGGAACACACGTATTCCGAGACGCGGCTCCAGAGCAGGAGTAGTGTTCTCAGTGTGCATTCGCATCATCTTGTAAGTTGCTGTTGGCGCGTTGTTGTCAGCAATTCCGGTGGTTGAGATTGATGGAGTGTGTGAAGCTGTGGTCTAGCTGCTGACTGCTACACAAAGTGATTAGTTTGAGTGGTAACCGTAAGTGGAATAACCAGGGTTTTTTTGGGTGTCGTTCTGTGTTTGTTTTTAGTGATATCTTTGTTCCCACATTTGTGTAGGAGTACATGTGAAGCCCATCCTATCCAGTATGAACCCGGAGTGCAAAAATGTTTTCAGAGATAAAATCTCTTGAGAAGTGCCTTAATTCCCACCCTGACAATGAGTCATTTGAGTCTTGCGACTCAAATGCAAGTTATGAACAAATGATATAAAGCATGTATCTTTGTAAATAGTATGCCATGACACAAGGTAGGGAGTAAAAACACAGTATAATTATTAATGCTTAACATTACATTTGTCAACTTATCAGCTGCCATTGAGTAAAGAATGAGGTGTACTTAAGTTATTTACCAAAAACGGATAACAATAACTACAAAAAAAAGTATTAATGCTAAGCTTGGTATTCACAATCAGTATCATACATGAGTCAATTCTAGGGTAAATTTTTCTTAAAAGGTGTTCTTGAATTTTGTTGATTTTTTTTCGGAATATGATGTTTATGAACGTGATTCGGAAGATGCGATCATTCGTTTTCTCCGTAAATGCTTACGTCTCGGTTAATCTTAGGGATAATATCTATAATGCGCCATATATGCCACACCGCTGCTCTTTGTTGCATAATTTATCCATCCCTCACCTGGCACTTCTCAGACGTGATTAAAGGGACATTCAACACTTCACGCAGTTGATTCAACACTTTCACGTCGAAAATGCTTAATTTCCGCCTCTTTGCTACATAGATGACACCCTACTATTCGAACATACCGCCGAAAAAAACTAAACATACAGCACGGCCAAGGCGATATATAAACATGCAGCACTGCTCAGAGAGCAGCCGGCTTCTGCTCGGTCTCGTCTTGCCTCACGACTTCCAACAAATAGTATGATAATTCATAATTAAACAGGAAAACCTAACCTAACCTAACGTAATACAATCTACTCTTATCTAAACTAATAAACTCATATATTATAATTTAAAAACAAGCATAATATTTATCGTGACGTCATCCTTACACACAGCCTCGAGCCGTGCTCTGCTTAGTTTTTTTTTTGCATTCTTGTGTAGTAGTATCGGCGTGTCATCTATGTGGCAAAGAGGCGGAAATTAAGCATTTTCGACGTGAAAAAGTGTTGAATCAATTGCGTGAAGTGTTGAATGTCCCTTTAATCACGTCTGAGAAGTGCCAGGTGAGGGATGGATAAATTATGCAACAAATAACAACGGTGTGGCATATATGGCGCATTATAGATATTGTTGCTAAGATTAACCGAGACGTAAGCATTTACGGAGAAAACGAATGATCGCATCTTCCGAATCACGTTCATAAACATGGTATTCCGCAAAAAATCCACAAATTCCAAATACACCTTTTAAGAAAAAAATACCAATTCTAGTGCCAGAAACACAAACACAGAAATGGGATGTGATTGTGAAAAATAATAGGGAACTGAAACGACCATGCACTTTTTTTTAAAACAGGCATTTGCACTGAATAAATTGTGTCGGTTTGTGTGACAAATAACAAACCCAAGTTACCTTTACAAGAAGGTAGATCAAAATTTTCCTTCAAGCCCGCATGACGTCATTCAAAGTTTACAAAAAAATATGGTAGAAATTTGGTTGCAGAACTTTTCTCAAAACATACGCAATGGTCACTTGAATTTGCTTCCTAGCAAATATATCTGTATTCCACTCAACAGGTGAGTTATAATCTTTTCCCATTCTTTCCAGTGAGCATTTGTTCCGACACATTTTATTCTCATGCATAGACAAGGTCGGATTTGTGCATTGTAATCTGGCGTTTGGAGAGGAATATTTTGTAGTCATCCAGTATGGAAAATATTTTTATTAAAACCTTATGCATGGTAACTCAACTTGCACCCATTTCAGTGAATTTTGAGCACTTTTCCTTGATCACAGCTGTTCATTGTCAAAAGTTAATAACCTAGGAACTTTAACTTCCAGATGAAAAAAACAACAAATAATTTTCTGGAAAGGATAATGTTCAGGATCCCCAAAATCTAGGATCAGCCTATTTTTCCAAACATTTACCTACGTACCTACATTGACATACAGCAGTTGTTGAAAGCAGTTTTTCCAGGCCAGCTAGACCCAGGGCATGATGCATTCTTCCTTGGTGAATCTTGCATGGATTGTTGATGATACATGCATAATTGAACATTTATGTACAACACCATTGTGATCTAGGAATGCCCTCCTGCAACTTGCAACTCAACTGAAACTCTCCTGCCAATGGTGAGAAGAAGCTATGGAGCACTTAGCGCCCCCTTGACTGTCCTTTCTTCCGCTCTTGAATGAGGGTGACAACTTGAACATGTAAAATGGATGGTAGAGGGAGCCTACCAATATCAGGAACAATCCCTTTATTTTGGAGGCACTTGATGGTGAGCCTGCCGGAAATGGCACATTGTTGGGCAGGACGATTATTACTGGGTCATTTAGGATACCCTTTGATGAAGCTAAAGAATAGGTCTTTCAATTAGAATATGTCAAAGTACCCTATATTGCCATAAAATATGCCATAAAATAAAAAAAATTTATCTCTTGAAACGAGTTTTTCTTCAAAACATTTCAGGCTGGATTAGGTTGGCTTGTTTAAATTTCAAAACATTTTCAGAAAATAAGTGGTCACTTCATGTCAAGCACATCCATAAACATTGCATTGGAGAAAAAAATGCAAGAAATGAAAGATCACCTTAAGTGGAAAATTTACCCAAATTTGTATGACATGTGATAATTCAGTAGAAAAATGAGGGGCATTATTTTGCCCTTCAGGGCATCAATAGGACAGTGACAGAAGTTGCAAATTCTTCCCCGAAAGACCTGAATTCATATTCTACAATTTACATAGGTTGAAGAGACTGCCAAGAATGTGTTGTTGTAAAATAATTGGTATATTGGGGTTTAAGCTGCTTTACAAATTCTTTTACATCTTTAAATGCCTAGTTTATGAATATGATTATATGATGTGAGCGCTGAGCACGCATTTCCTCTGCAAATTAAAAGCAAAGTTGGAAAGCAAAAGAACACCAAAAAAGGTGCCTTGGGTTAGGTAAAATAGCATGGAGCAAAGTTTAAGAAGAAGCAAATGTAACAACTGAGCCTGACCTAGCCTAGCTGGTAAATTTGTGCTTTGAGGTGGTTTATGAATTCTTGTAATTTATGCTTGCAATGCAATGTTTTGGAATGTTACTAAGATGATGAGATCACTCATTTTATGTGCAAATACTTACTCTTCAGTTTGTGAGCAAAATAATACCAAAAAGATGCTTTGAGTTTGGTAACAGCATAAAAAGTAGTTTTAAAAATAATAAATACACATAACCTAACATAACATAGCCTAACCTCCCTTTAGAGACAAGAAACCCAAAAGACAAAATTGAGCAAATTTCTAGATATTTATTTTCCTAAAATTGTCAACTTAAAAAAAGAAAACATAACATTGCCAAACATCACTTTCTTTTGAAGAAAAACAAATTCCAATTTTTTTCTTCAAAATTTGTTTGGAATAATTTGTCGAAAAAAAGGTTAATTTTTGATAAGAGGTGTTTTGGAATATCTTGATTTTTTTTCAGAATATGATGTTTATGAACATGATTCAGAAAATGCGACCACTCGTTTTTGGTGCTAATGCTTACTTTTCAATTTGAATGATGTCACATCGGTACAGTGTGATGATTTCATAGGCATGGCACTGAGGCTTCAACTGGCTAATGCTACAAATGGTTCACATACTTTAATGAGATGGTCGAAGTAGCTTAACCTAACCTAACCTAACCTGCTTACCTCTCGGTTTATCATAGCTAGGTGTGTAAAGAACATGCGAAACTTCATCGGAGATAGTCGAGGAAATAAACATCTCCTCAGTCAACATGCTCTACATCGCATATTCGGCCCGCCCCACGTCGACGATTGTCGCAGTTGGTTACAGCATGCGCTTTCCACACAGATGGTGGTGGGTTCGAATCTCAGCGCCAATACGTTTTTAACCCGATCACACAGTCGTTGGCGGTCAGGGCCGTTGGTTAATGTTGCACTTTATATTACTTTACACTATCATATGAGTTGCTTGATGTAATAATATTTGTCCATGAAAGTAAAGAGGGAAATACTCAATTAAATCCTACTCATGCAATGAATGTCCAATTGGACCATTTGGAATTGTCATCGCGGAACTTTGTCTTTGGAAGGGTGCTTCTGCCTGAAAAAAATTTAGGGGGCATTTGGGCGCACTGAAGGTCAGACTTCCTTCAATGTGCAACTCTGGCCAAAAACTTGAGGGGACACTGGGGACACATGCCCCCAGCGCCCCTTGTATCCGCCCCTGTCCCAGAAACAATTGAAAGGGATTCTGATGAACGGGAGCCACTGAGATGGTTCCATGACAGCTTCACGCTGCCCCGCGGTAAGACCTCTCACTTTCTGCAGGCATTCAACTTTTGGTGTCTTCAAACCAAAGTGGTCATACACCTACCTCACAGCGAGGGTTTGTGACCCCATGAAACATTGCACCCATATCCAGTTCAAGTTGTTTATTTCAACAACCTGGTTCGCACCACATTCCGCTACATTTCGAGTACAAGCAACGCTACCGTAGGAAGTGCAGAAGGTCCCCGGTCAACATGCCTCTCACATAACGCTCACCGGGGTGGGGTTCGGCCACGTAAGATCTGAAACTAGAAGCACACAATTTGGAGGAATTACGGCTGTAGTGAACTCGCCGCAGTATACATTTCAGGACCCCAGGTCAATGTCTTCAGGGTCAAATGAGGTCACAATCGGCCTCCACTCCACCCCAGCCGGCACGTACAGAAAGTATGCACGTTCCATTGCTGAACGGTAGGTAGAGACCGTTCATACGTACGCTCGGTACGTCCGCTGGTACAGACCGTGCGTGCAGTCGTTACGGTCGGTAGTACGGACCCATCGTGTGATCGTTACGGCCAGCGTTTATTTAATGCGCCATCCATGCTGCACTGCTGGTGTTTTTTTGTTTTGCTATAATTTATCCATTCCTCACCTGGTGCTTCTCAGATGTGATGAAAGGCACATTGAACACTGTGCAGTTGATTCAACACTTTGCCATGTAGAAAATGCTTATTTTCAGCCTATATCACACATATCATGTACCACCATTACTCGACAAGAACTCCGACAGAAACTGCACAATGCCGCCTGAAACTGCACAGGCTGCATCAATTGGGTTTGTGTTTTTAGATTATAATGTATTAGTTTATATTAGTTTAGATTAAAGTATATTTTATGATATTAGGTTAGGTTAGATTAGGTTTTCCTATTTAATTATTATTTCTCATAGTACTTCTTCAAGGTTTTCAGAAAAGTCGAGTCACACCAAGCTAAATGCAGCTTCCGTCGGTGTTCTTGTTGATTAATGGTGGTACATGATCTGTGTGATATAGGCGGAAAATAAGCATTTTTGACGTGAAGAAGTGTTGAATCAACTGTGTGGAGTGTTGAATGTCCCTTTCATAACATCTGAGAAGCACCAGGTGAGGAGTGGATAAATTATCGTGGAAAAAACCAGCAGTGTGTCATGGATGGCGCATTATTTAAATTATAGCTATGGTAAACCGAGAGGTAAGCAGGTTTGGTTAGGTTAAGCTACTTCGACCATCTCATTGAGGTATGTGAACCGTTTGTAGGATTAGCCAGTCGAAGCCTCTGAGCCATACCTATGAAGTCATCACATTGTACCAATGTGACGTCATTGTTGAAATCGAAAAGTAAGCATCAGCACCGAAAACGAGTGGTCGCATCTTCCTAATCACGTTCATAAACATCGTGTTCTGAAAAGAGTAATTCCCAAAATTCCCAAAACATTTCATTAAAAATTACCCCCCAAAAACCTAGGTGGACCATGGGAACGTGCCAAGTTTCGTGGACAATTGGACACCAACATTTCTTATGCGCATCCTACCAGGGCCTCCTCTAACATGTTAAAAGTAGGTGGGATTCGTCCCACCTAGTGCCGTGAAATCCCATCTAGTGGAGCGAAAAGTCCCATCTAGTCAAATGGAGTTTCAATGGAGAAAACAACCAAACATAACTGTATTATAGTTATGTTAGCAGAAATGATTTTCCCTTGGAACGGTGCATTGTTTTCAAGAACACAAAATGCGCTTTTTGTTGCTTGCATTTTTGCAATTTGCTACCATGGTAGCAAGTTGGCAGCACTTATACTGAGGTCAAAACGACGAGGATGGTTCAAAGTGGCATTTTTCTGTAAAAAAAACTAATGCTACAAAGCCACCAATTGGGTCTTTTACAGTAACGTGCCTATTTGCCCTAGATGGGGGGGGGGGACGAACGGATTTGGAGGGGGCCCACCCACCCATTAAAAAATCCCAATTTCGACCACTACTTTATAAAAGGGGTATTTTAATTTGTTTAATAAAATAATAATAATTATTATTATTAGTCACCTCACACTGCTGAAATTACATCTCTACAAATAATTTTAAAATTGCAAAATTTTCCCATTTCAGGCATTCCAGTTTATAACGCCTGGTCGTCACCACGCCAATGTTCGTGCTCGTGTACGCCCGCCTTGAGCATTCGGTGCATTCGCCAAACTTCGTGCGATTCTACGGTTTCTGCTGGGCCTCCTATATACGTTTAATTAATTGCTCCGACATCATAGTCTTCCGCCATATTTGATGTTATGGAATGCTTCGTATGGTTGTGCGCTGGGAAAATTATATTAATGCAATTCGATGATAGTTCTCTTTTTCGCACATTTTCTGGTGGTTAAGAAATCCGGATACCCGCTGAGCTTTGACGCACCTGTTGGCTAAATATGCTCCCGGATTGACCACGGAACTGAGGCCCTGGCTACGTGTTCCCTTTTTGGACACGTTGCGTTTTTCTTCGCCCACGGATGCTTTAGGGCTCCAGCCCATTTTTGTTATGGGCCCGGCACAATTCCGAGAAGTTAAGAGAAATCCGGCACATTTCCGAGAAGAGAAGTTCCTCTTGTTAAGGTTTATTGATTTTCGTGCACCAATTTTTTTTTAAAGGCGCGGTTTCGAAGACCCTGATTTGTCTACTTAGTGCCCGGTCTTTTTGTTCCTGTTTAGGATCACTGCTTTTTGCGGACCCCAGCCTGTTTTTGAGGCCCTCATGCGGTCTCATGGCACCGGTTTGCTTTCAGGGCCTCCGGTGTTTTTTTTTAGAGCTCTCGGTGTGTTTATTTAGGGCTGGAAGGCATGCTTTAAGGCCCTGCCGCTTATTGCCAGACTCGGTGCTCCTTGGAGGTCCCGGTGCATTTTCGACCTCCCCTTGTGCTCTCAGGGTCCCACTGTGTTTATTTGTGACTCTTGACGTACATTTGTGGGAACCCAGCACCATTTTGATGTTTCCGGTGCGATTTCTCTGGGTCCTGGCGCGACTTTTCGGGCTTAGGTGCGTGATTCCGGTGACTCACGCCAGTTTTCTGAACTCGACACGATTTTTGGGGACCATGTCTGAATGTTTTTGAAATCTGAATCCCGGCCTAATTGTTCCGCCAACCCCCCCCCGGGTGCATGTTGTTGTGTCCCGCGGCGATGTTTCGAGCTCCGGTGCATCCTTTTCGGGGTCATCGCGATTTTTGAAGGCATCTTTTGCTATGTTAGGGGCTCCAGAGCGTATGTCCTGGCTCGGATATTTATTTTGTGGAATCCCTCCTTACTAAAAATTGCATCGAGACCCTGTGGGGTCCCGATGCAATTTTGGGGCCACTCTGTGCATATTTGAGACATTCGACGCCATTTTTTGGGGGAGTCCCGTAGGGATTTCTTTTTTAAGTCCCGACTCAAAGTTTTGAGACTACCGACGGGAATTTTTGTCCCGAGCGCGATATTTTTTTTTGGGGGCCCAATGCGAGTTCGCGGGGCGCGTTGTACTTAACTGGGGCCCCAGCGCGATTTCGAAGAGCCCCGGTGAAAAATGTGGGGCCCCGGTGCGACTTTTCTGGGGCCTGCTGTATTAAATTGAAGCCCTCAACGCGAATTCTGGGGTTCCCGACGCAATTTTTGGGGCACTGACGCGAGTCTTGAGAGCCCACACATCTCAGGAGGGAAGGGGCATTTTCCCTTTAGTACGCCACTGCGGCTGCTCAACGATATTTTTATTTACCGATGGCAGGGGACGTGTGGTCTAGGGGTAAGATGCTCGTCTCGCAATCGAAAGATTGTGGGTTCTAATCTCACCTGTCGCTACTCCTCGCCCGCGACCAATCGGCGTGAGAGATTGGCGACGCTATATGACTGAACGGTCGACGTGTCGTAAAACCAATAACCAACCAACCTTTACCGATGGCACCCTTCAGAGCTGAAAGCCTCTTCGTTTTGATATCATTGTTCAATATATATCAATATATGCATAGGGGAAGGCAACCCAAGGCGTATAAGGCCTTGCGATAATGCAAAGTTGGTGTTTCGCAAAATACAACTGTCCACCCCAGCGAAAACGCAAGATGGTCAAGGATTATGTTATTCAACAATGTTTTGGAAGGAGACATTCCCAACACTTGCTGATTTACTACTAGGATAATTTGTAATGACATATAGCATGTGAAGGCCGTTTATTGGCCAGATAGGCTTCTAGTAATTTTGGTGATTCTATTGCATAGATATTTTCACTATATAAATTATTAAGTATAATTTGTCTGCGACAATACACAGGCATTTTAATTGCTCAGTCTTGAGGGACACGAAAGAAATTGAAGGGCACAAATCGTCACTTTTCGAAAACTGGGGAACATATCCCCCAGCCCCAGATTTTGCACCCATGATGGCAAGTAACGCCGGATCAATATGCGGTTTGAGATTTCTGTGCGATAAACATGAGCGCTTGATCCAAAATAAGCACACACAAGTGCCCTAGAACCAGCCTTGAACCACATTGACCCCATGTGCCTGTGTTGATCTCTGGTCAGTAAAAGTAAATGGTCAGTTGGCCAAAAGTGGTCCAAGCCGTTGATTCATAGGGTAACTTTGGGTGCTGGATTCGAATTCAGTTTTCATCGTTACATACTAAGGTTCAGCATTTGCTTAGAACCCCAAAACCAAAATAACATTCACCATCCGTGACTTGATCTGATCTGCACCGGAGCACGTTAATGCTATGGGATCATGCCACCCCTCAATGGACTTCAAATTTAACGGAAAACACGGTGCTATTTATTTCACATGGGAATCATGCATACTTTTCATCCAAGCCTGACAAGTGCGAAATCTGCCAAACAAGTTGCCGAAAAGTCGTCACAGGTCAGTAACGTGACGTTATCTGACACATTTTACACCAAACGTTCCGCAATTAATACCTGCAGGTGTGCACACAATTTCGGCCCCCTAGCCCCCCCCCCACCCACACACACACTTCGTTTATCTGCCATTTGGAAACAGCTGGGCAGAATGCAACCCCCTGGGCCACCGAAAGTGGCAAAATGCCGAAGTCCTGCGCCGGTGAAGGACATTTTGCCACGTTCGCGAAAACAGGGCTTTGCTACCCCTAGACTCTAGGGGTATTGCCTCCAGGCATTGCCTCCAGGTAATTCTCTATAGTTCAGATCGAGAAGACGCCTGTCGATGTTCTCATTCACGAGGGAAGGAATTATTTTAAAATCATGACTCCAATGTTCAAGGCTGTACGACCCTAAAGCATGTTCGCAAAAACGTATGATGAACTACTTGGCAGAAGCAAGGACATGCGAAGGAAATTAAATACAGAGTATTCGTTTGGTGGACCAGGTACCATATCCTCGGGGGAGCACCACCAAATTAGAAAAATCAATCGGGTGAGCTCAAACCTCATAGAGGCTAAACGTTACCAGCGAGGTGACATTGGCTGAAAAGAGAGAAAGAGGCTACAAGCAACCGTTCCTGTGGGAACGCCGTTCTCGGGGACGCAGAGGCACAGCCAAGGGAGTGGCGCCTCCGCTTAGCAAACAAAAATACACTAGAGCAAGGAAGAAATTGAGATTTTCAAAACGTAAAACCCTAAATTTTCGTTTTCCCGAACGCTTTCCCTTTTTGGTTACATCTCTTTTTAGTCGAGCCTCCCTTAGGGAATTCCTGGCTGCGCCCTTGGAATTACGTACCCTTAGTGTAAGTGACCTCTAGATCGCAGGGTATGCTTTAATAGATTTTCACCTGGAAAACGATTATGGAAAATATGCCGAAAACGAGGAATTTGGTCGGAAAGGTACCCGAACAATAATTATCTTTGAAGCATTAGAAGTTCTGGACAAATGACCAGAAAGATTACGAGCATGTGTTCTAGCCATACCAACATAAGTTAAGTGTCGCGATGCCGTGCTTAGCTTTGAAGATTTGCTTTATTTTGAGAAGCCTGGTATCTAAGGAGAGTAAGCAGTTTTAATAAGAGTACCGAGGGGGTGCGACGCGCTTTGCTCGCGCAAGGGAGGGCGCAGCGCCCCAGCGCCCCAAATGTTCCGTCGCCCATGCTGGCAGACTGCAATTATGGCATCGCAGCCACTGTAGCGGCACCCTAAGCGTTGCAGGAACACATCTGCAGTCTGAAAAGGAACACGCCAGTCATTGTAGAGGCAACCATTGCATTGTGCAGAGTGGCTCCGAGTCGTTAGGGGCGCCCTCAATATGCAGAGTGGCACCCGTGTCACTGCAAGAGCCTGCAGAGGGACACCCCAGACGTTGTAGGACATCCCTGAAATCTGCAGAGCGAGTACTTCAGCTGTTATAGGGGCATCCTATGAGATTTAGAGGCATCCAGCAGTTGTTTGGGCATCCCCGAAGGGAATACCATTCCAGTAATTGTAGAGGATTCCTGGTCTTGTTGTAAGAGCATCCTGTGCAGCACAGAGGGACCTATGTAGCATCCCATTCCATCTCAACAGGCATGGGGCATCCTAGCTTTGTGGGACTTGTAGATAGAAAGGGCACCAAACCAGCGGGTCTTGCTTTTGCAAAGTCAAACAACAGTATGTTTTTCGAGCACCAGCTTTCATATATTTGGCAAAAATGACATATTCGTCATTAGGACATGCTCAGTTCGCAAATAGCTTTCATATATTTCGCCTTTTTTAGTATTCCCAGACCTTCCAATGGATCGTGCCTGAAAATACAGAAGACATCCAGGATTTTTAAGCAAATTGGCCAAGTCCAAGGGTTTTGCAAGGTCAATATTTTAGGCTTTCGAGTCTGATGGACAAGTATTGGTGATACTATGTGAAAATGTTACTATCTATTGTATCCAACAGTCGCTAGACTAATCGATATGGGCAGACATGGACACGGTTGCCACAAAGGGACACCATGCTGAGCAGTAGCGGCGACAGTGTTCGGTCAGCTCGGTGGGTGGCCATCAGCCCGTAGCGTCTAGTGGTGAGCTGTCATGGCGAATCCTGGGATTAGCGGCGGCGGCCGCGGACATTAGCAGACCGCCTGTCGCTGGGGTGTGCGGTACCATGAATTGTGTATGCACCTCGGGTGGTCACAAAGGTGGGTCGATGGAATTTGAAACCAAGACGCGGTCCCAACGCCAGACTACCGGCTGCCTTTCATGTTTCCATTCGAATATGCAGTGAGTACTCACATGTGCCATTTATGGTAGTAATGGGGAGGGGAAAATACCTTCCACGTGAACAGAAGCACGTGGTGAACAGTCACATGTTGTGCACCGTAGTATGGGACGTATCAATGAATGTCGAGAAATATCTCAATTCTCTACTGTTAGCTGTGCACAGCAAGGGCGGCGGAATGCATAGGGCGCTAGGGCGCTGCCTCCCACTTCCGCGAGCCAGTGGGGAGGGGGGAGTGGCACCCTTTTGGCAAACTGACTAGAACTGTTTAGGTACTGTACCTAGATACCATGCTTCTTAAAATAAAACAAAAGTCTCCAATGTTAAGCGCTACATCCTGACAAGTTACGTAGTCCATGGCCTGGGCAACACGGCGACTTCGGTAATGGGTGCGCTATTAGCCCAGGACATGATCTCTGCCATCCCCAAGGGGAGCAGGACCTCGGGTAGCATGTTAGCTTGGTGAGCAAGTGTCCTTCCAGTAGAACCAGCTTGAACCCAATCGTTTGAGTGCATCTACCCAGTTAAAATCAGTAAAATAATAAGGCAGCTGGAAAACAAAGGTACCCGTCCGTGAGGTCAGGCGCCTATCTCGCCAATACAGGTGCTATTCCGAACAGCTGTGTGGCTTGAGAATGTAGGCGCCCTCTTGGGCCATTCGGGCACCGTTCTTTGTAATATGCGGAACATTATTGGCTATATATGCTACTCTACCGAGATGAAAGGCGTCTTTCTAGGCAGTTAGGTACTTTGAGAATGTAGGCGTCCTCCTGGGTCATCCCGTGCTCTCATCTCGGGAGGAATTTCAGATCTGCGATGGATCCTCACTAGTCCACTTTAGCTCTTAACGGTCTTGTTCTTCCGTCAAGGGCACTTTCAAATCCAAAGATCATCCCAGCCCCCCTCTGACCCTCAGGTACCCTGTTTATTCCTCAGCTGTTAGGGGCCATTCCGGCTGGGATTGCTCTTTCCAGATGGCATAGGCATTCCACAGGGACTCGGACACATAAAACAGCACCCCTGAACAGGGGTGTTGTTTTATGTATTTTGTTATTTTTCAAAGCGGTCTCTGTTTCATCATATTTTTTCCTCAAACCCCCTTAAGAAACTCCTGGCTGCACCACTGCCTGATTATGCCACTGAAACGTAACATGATATTTCTGGACAAACGTTGGCATCCTCCAAATCCATCTGCACCATCCCCCTCGACACAAATTCTAGGTACGCCATTGGTCTTCAACGTAAGCATACCTATTCCATGTAAGGGAGTACCACGAGCGCGCGGTCTCCTCTCCTTCAGCCCGGCCGCGGTCAAGGCGGAGTAATCGGCCCTTGCCCCTATGAAACTGGATCCGCCCCTGGTGTGTTCTGCCTAGACACTGAAATTACCTATCCGTAAAACCAGTGACTCAGCTTAGAAATCACCGACAAGTAATTCAATTCAGGGAGCATCCACTCCAATCTCCTGCTCTTCACAAGCCATATGCATGAAAGCGGCCAATGCGGCGAGCAATTAATGTCCTACACTCACATGTGTCGCCGCTCTGGTGGATGCACCTGGAAGCTTTCGCGCGGTGTCTCCCATTGGTAGACTACGGTGGAGACGTGGAGTGAACCGCACGGTCGATTATGGCATGCAGTCGTCAGCTGATATTATAGGTTTTGAGCATTATAGGCTGTGACCATTATAGATTCTGTGCATTATAGGCTTTGAGCATTAGTAGTTTTAAAGCATTAGACGCTTCGAGAGTTATACTTTCTCAATATTAGCTGAAACGAAGCATTGTAAGAATTGAGCATTATAGGTTTCAAAGCATTATAGATCTTGAGCATGATATGTTTTGATACTTCCCACAGGACGTAGTATTAGAGGTTTTGACGCATTATAGGATTTGGATATTATATATTCTGAACAACTATATGTCCCAAGCATTATATGGTTTGAGACATTATAGGTTTTGAGTATTATAGGTATTGAAAATTCCCCCAAGACGACGATTTATAGGCTCTGAAGCACTGTAGGTTTTGAGTATTATAGGTTCTGAAGCATTATCGGTTTTGAGTATTATAGGTTCTGATATGTCCCCGAATTGTTTCCTTAGGGACTCCACTATTTCACAAGCATCAACCACTATTTTACCATCTACTTTCAGTGGCCATACACTACATTTTTTAGACAAATTTGTAGAAGCTAAAGAACCTCTTAGCATTGGCTGTTGAACATTCTCAACCTGGTTTGATTTCAGCCAGTCTTTTAGATGCCCTAACACACCTAACTTAATTTCCATCTATTCTACGTGATTCTAGATTTTCCTCAGACTTAGCAACTTTTTTCTTTAATGTCTGCTTTGACTCCAGTAAATGTTGTACTTCCCTGGTCACCCGTGAAGGGTACTTAACCTTGTTTAATCTAATTTGCCTATTAGGAATGCACCTGTCCTGACCTTGGAACAGTTTGTCTTTTACCATTTTACACATTTCATAACCGGAAGTTCCTGAACTCATTGTAATTCCCTTTAGGACAATTTGGAATCAATGTTTTATTAACTCCTACACTTCCAACATATAAGGGAAAGGGTATAATGTTGCGATTACTATTACTGAAAGCTTCTCCTATGTTCACATTATGTACCACATTTTCTGCATTTGTAAGCACCAAATCATGTATGCAGTTCCCAAATTTTGTTCCTAACACTTCTTGCATCTACATAAAAGCATGACCAGCTCCTCTAATCAGTTGTTGGGAGATAGGGCAAGATTAAGTGCGACATAGCTATGCGTTCGATATCTACCCAGGAAAACGATGGGGTGGAGGGAGGATGAGTATTTCCTCTGCCGGCTGTTTGCTGACAAAGCATATTATGGTTCATTTATGTTCAGATTGATATATTACTTCCATGATTGTGGTAGGCTTTAGCTCAACTTTCTTAGAACCCAGGTATCACAGAGGAGCTTGTTGACAAACGCATCAATTAGAAGACCAACAATTATGATGGGCGCAATATAGTCGGAGCACCTGACGTGCCCAAAAATCCCAACTACACACCCAGAGAAGATAAACAAGATTAAAAATATAACAGAAGTTGTGTCATGTGCTTACTGTCAATTAAACATTTTGTATGTGGTATTACCTGCTCATTTCAAACCATGGTTCACCAAGGAAGGAATCGAAATACAAAGAAAGGTTTATCTAAGAAGGGTTGGTTTAACTTGTAAAGTGGATGACTCAATTCAAAAGTAAGAAGTCATATAATTTCCATTCAGTGTAAGCAAAATGTTGTTATTTGCTTGCAGGTTTTCTCAAGTTAATTTTTCGATAATTCAAGTCCAGAGAATTTCCCATCATGACTTCTGTAACTGAAGATGGTCCTAGCCCAGAGAAGTCATCTCAGGCTATATTGACAGAATTGTTTGAAATGTTTGACAAAGCTGATGGCTCATCCAAGATTTCTGAAGAATCCAATTCATCTGAGTCTGATTCAGCATCGTCACACTCATGTGGCTCTATACATGGGAAGGAGCCCCCAGAAACAGAGAATGTTGAATCAGATTCTAGTGGCCCTGCTGATATGCAGGAGGTCTCTCAAGCTGAGAAGAAAGCTAAAAAGAAGAAAAGCAAAAAGAAGAAAAGGAGAAAAATGAAAAAGCATAAGCATAAACACACAAAGAAGGAGAGTAAGCCATCCAGCAAACATGCTAACACAGACATTGCAAATGAAGTACCCAAGAGAAAGCGTGATTTGCCTATTGATCTTTCAGAAGAGCGGCCTGCAAAACGGAAGGTGGAGCGTAAACACTCTTTAGAGCATTTGCATGGACATGATATACAATTGCATAAAGGTTCTGCAATGATTTCAGAATCTTCTGATGAGTGTTCCTCTGAGTATCATGGCAAGGACATTTCCAGGTCCTCTTTCAAACGGAGAAAACACAAGTCGTCTCGCAGTGAGAGATCATCGCCTTTACTGAAACATCGCAGGCATAAGTCGTCTCATGCCGAGAAGAGACCGTCAACTTCTCCAAATCGAGGGAAGTACATACCAGTCGGCAAAGAGAAATCATTCTCGCCATTTTCCGTTGGAAACGAGTCACGTGACTTTCGTATCGAAGCCAGCTGGCGAAGTGACTGTGTCAGTCCGTCGTCTCGGAACAACAGCTGTGAGGGCACTAGCATGGCCTGTGTGGTAGGCAGTGTCGCTGTGAACATCGTGGACTCGCGTCTGCCAGTGGCCGCGCCGCCCACAGGACAATGGCGGGCGGTGGGGGGTGTTGCTGTGCCAGGCCAGTGGAAGGTTGTGTCGGAGTCAGCAGCCGAGCCTGGTGTGGACTGTGCTGTGAAGACGACGCAGGTGGCATGCCCCTCGCCGACGACTCAGCCGGTGCCGACGACTCAGCCGGTGCCGACGACTCAGTCGGTGCCGACGACTCAGCCGGTGCCGACGACTCAGCCGGTGCCGACGACTCAGCCGGTGCCCACGACTCAGCCGGTGCCGACGACTCAGCCTGTGCCGACGGCCCAGTCGGTTCCGACGACTCAGCCGGTGCCGACGACTCCGGCGGACGCTGCCAGCGACTCAGCGGCGTGTCCGGTGTCGGAGCAGCCGCCTGCTACCAACGACACCCTGTTGGTACCGCTCGGTAAAGGTGAGCGGCTGTTCGTCTGGGATTGATGGAGGCTGTCCCTGTCATTACGTTGTGTTTTGTATGTCTTATGTTTGGGTTGTATGCCAGAATCATATTCTTTAATTATGTTGTGACTTAATATTACGTACTTCTATACCCTTATGCTGGGTAACTTAATTGGACACTTATATATGTTGTTTTGTAATCAGGCATAATTAACCCAGTCAGATCTGCTCAATAAATGATCTGCTTCCTTAGGTCTGTTCTCATCTGGTGGATTGGATGAGATGACATTCTTACTTGTTTCTCACCTGGAACAAGAACAATGACTTACTACTTCTGTGATTGAAGTAAGTTATATTTCCATGCATAGTTTTTATTTGCATTGCGAAACAGAACGTATTCACACCACAAAATAAGTAAGTCCTTATTTTCTTGCTGTGGTGAAGCATGTGCCTGGTATTCATTTCATTTTAAGTGCTGATAAACCCTATATACTCAATTATCTCTGGCCGATAGCAGTGTTACTCTGATATTGTGCAGCTGTTCTTTCTATGATAAGCATTCTTGTTTGATGGATTGAACACATTGAAGGTAGACGTTTATTCATTTGTGTTTTACTATTTGATTTTGCATTCCTTTTTGTGTATTCGGTAGCAAATTACTTTATTCTTGACGGAATAACGATAGTATTATGCCCTTTATTTTGTTTTAAGATCATGAAGTGCATGAGGATATCCAAGATCTGAGCAATGTATGCTGCACATCCCACATAATGGTCCTTTTTCCAATGCATCCACCCGATTTTCGTCAGGAAAATAGCTCGTACGGCGGTGGATCACATCATCGCTAACATTTACAACGACTACCCCACCTTCACCATCCTCACCGACACCATCAGCGACCATTCGCTCTTCGTGTTCAGCGTCGCGATGGGTCGGGTCGCCGGCAGTTCAGGAAATTAGGAAATGCAACATGAGATCAGCAGATGCACTACACGGATGATGTTGACGGGAAGCTAGGAGCGTTTCATGGGTGCTTGACACGCTGTCTTCGGCACTCAATTGTGTTGAGTTAAATAGTACGTTTCTGGCACCGACATCCGCGCCTCTCCGAACACCAAAATTCTTGTCGTCGTCATCGATCCATTTCAATCTCCTGGATAGTAAACAAAGCGAAACGGGTGAAGAAATTAAAAAGTATAGATGTGTAATCCATTTTGATATTAAAACCACTGGATAGTTAGGTATCTGTCTCCTTAAGCTGGCTTCGTGTCTATCGAAGCGCAGCCCACAAGCCAGAGGCGGATGCGCGCCACCAGAGCCGACTTCGGAAGATCCGGGACGCTGTTGCGCCATCAATGGCATGTGAAATAATGTTTAATTAATTCGGATAGTTATTTCAAGTTGTAGGTTGATGCAAAACTCGACTGGGGTTGTATGAGGAAGTATTGTCGCGGTTACTCAACGAATTATTGGCACAATTGTCGCATCATATGCGAGATTGACGCATATTCTTACCTCACATCTGGCGCAACAGGTCAGCGTACATGTTGCTTGGGTGCATCATCTACAAGGGCGTCTCTCAGGAATGTATTTCTTTGGGGCCTGGTGCTTCCTGGCTTACCTAATATCCAATGTTTATGCGAACCTAACAAGCATGTAATAATGCTCTATGCTCTAATTTAATGCTCTAATTTAATGTTTACGTCAAATGTTTCCAAACCTTGCCCGCACCGACTTAAAAACCTGAAAGCTATTCAAATATTTCAGCTAAGTTGTGTTCTAACGTTGGCACAGAATTACGTACCAGTGGTTTGGAAGCTCGTCTTTATCGTGCATCACTCAGGTATCCACCGAATCGTTCCCTTACTGGCAGCTTAGTTTCTCCTATATGAAATTCACCTGGACAAGTTGTACATGACATTGTACAAGCAACATTTTCCTGGTGCATATTCCCTCGAAGCCGTTTTTGCAAGTATTGCTTACTTTGCTGTCCTAAGGACGCTGACGATATACAGGGTGTGATCTGAACAGTTTAAATTTTAGTGTTGGTCCCCCTATCCAAGTTACTCCTTCATACGGTTCATAAAGTGTTAAGGCTTAATAAGGGCCACGGGGCCCATCTGGGTTAAGCCTATCTAGAAAAGATACTAGAGTTGTACATGTTCGCACCCCAATAAATCCATTATCTCAAGTTCCAAGGGAACAATATATCCCAGCCTATCTAACACCATTCACCTGATATTGCATAACACACTCCTCAACAATTCCAAACTCTTCCAATCATGCCCCATTGTGCTACCATAGCCAATCTCATCAGTATCACATACCATCAATGTCACACTGTGCCCACCATCAATGACACACATCAAATCCACACTCATCAATGTCTTCCTACCTTACATATCCAGCCCTATTCACTTGATCTCGTGTAACGAATGTGACCGGAGTGCCCTACCAATCATTTTCAGACTCCATTCACGCTCGCCTAAAGGGGCCCATACAGTGCACGCCCACTTAGCATAGATATCACCCCATCCACCACCACTTAGAACTCAAAAACAAGATTTTGCAGCCTAAAATAGTTGTCCACCCTATTTTTACATACCTTCATTGAGGGACTCTCCACAACATTAGCAGGCAGGCTATTCCACTGATCAACAATCCTTTCACTGAAGACCTGTTGTCGATTAACTGTCCTACACCTTTGTTTGTCTAACCTGAACTGATAACCCCTATGTGATAGTCTGAATAGAAGGGCATCATTCAGATTAACCTGATCTAATCCGTTAATAATTTGATACATTTCAATCATATCACCCCGTAATCTCCTATACTTGAGTGAGTACATATCTAATGCCAGAAGTCTGTCCCCATATTCTAAGTTACCTAGTCCACTGATGAGTAGTGGGTTTGCCCTGCACTTTTTCTAGCATATTTATATTTTTTTCTAAGTAGGGGTACTGTAAGTCTTCTTGTAAGTTGTCTAAGTAGCCTGTACTGAATATTCTAAGTGGGGTCGCACATAGGCCAAGTACATAATTTTCATCACTTCTTTGCTCTTATACCACACACTCCTATTAATGATTCACAGCATTTGGATTGCCCTGTTCCTAGCTGAGACACGTTGTTTTTCTACTTTAAGATCATTTGAAACTAACACACCTAAATATCTTTCTTCTTTAATAACATCCAATCTCCTACGTACCATTGTATATCCGAAAATCTCACCTCCAGACCCAAAATGCATAACCTTATATTTTTCATACTTGAAAGACGTCTGCTATTGATCAGCCCACTTTTTTAGGTCTTCCAAATCTAGTTGAATATTACTAGATTGCCCACTACTGTTAGCCACTCCTACCAATATGATGTCATCAGCAAATTTGAGCGCCCTATTCCTCAGCCCTACCTCAATGTTATTCACAAAGGTGATGAAGAGAGGTGGCCCTACAACAGAGCCATGTGACACTCCACTCAGAGCATCCTTCCATTCAGATTTACATCCATTTAACACTACCCTTTGTTTCCTTCCTCTTAACCATGCTTCAATCCAACCTAGAACCTTACCATCAATCCCATGCTGTTCTAGTTGCTGAATTAAACGCCCATGTGAAACTTTATCAAAAGCTTTGCTAAAGTCCAGGTACAATACATCATCCTGCTTTGATTGTCTACTTCTTTAGTTATATACTCCATAAACTCCAATAGGTTTGTTAAACAAGATCTTCGAGATAGAAATTGATGTTGGGTATCCCTTAGAAGGTTGTGCGTATCTAAATGAGTGTATATTCTATTTAACAAGTTTGTATAGTACCTTGCAAACTATTGAGGTCAAATTGACTGGCCTGTAGTTTCCCACGTACTCTGATGTAAAACTTTACTTTGATTATAAAATCAGTGGATCTAACGATTTGGGAAACTCTCCTGGACAATATGTCACTTATGAAAAGGAGCCTGACAGACATATTCTTGTTTTGTCTTCCTTTCGTTCTGTTTTCGGGGATGTTTGTGTTTAGGTCCGTTTTTAAATCTCAGCACCTTCTGGATAGCTAAATCGGTTCGATTCCTGGAGTTGCCGTTTTCGATGAACAAACTATGCATAACTCCCACACACCGCCTACCGACCTCTTCCGACGAGAGCCGTTTTGTCCTAGTCATCTTGGAAGAAAGAACTTTCAGTTGCCGTGGTGAATATTTGGAGGGTTTTTCCCCTCTGCGTGAGGTGGTGGTCAACCCTGGGTCATGAAATGTATTCACCCCGACGTAGATTAGTACGGCTATTACAATGGTATACCTTTGATTGGGATCGGAGCATATTTAAGGATCGAAAGATACTCAGTGAATTTTTTTGTACTTTTTTACTTCTGGGTTACGTGCAGGTCAGCCCTGGGTCATGTAAGATATCCAGCCTCATGCAGATTGGTACGACGAGCCTAATGGTGATTTTCATTGCGATTGGAACATACCGAAGGGTAGAAAGAACTTTCAGTAACTTAGCTTAGTAACTAAGTAACTTTGTGTCATTGGTACTCAAATATTGAAAGCTGCTTTTCTTGCATGCGTTTCAAGAAAGAGTTGTGAAGTTCTGCATGTGGGCAGAGCTTTCCATGGGAATGACAGTGGTATGCGTTTCGTGAGGCTGCCTGCAGCAGTTTTGGCGTCAGACATGTTTTAGTAAAAATCGGCTAACTTTCAGTATTTTAGTATCTCACAATTAATCGAAGATAATTATGCTGTTGGGCCTATGGCTCTCATCGATTTATCCGATGTATGATGCTTATCCAATGTTGGTTTTGCTGTGGTTACGTGCACTGATGATTCAGTACTTGAGTTTTCATGTTCGGTATTTCACAGTTAGCACCAAATTATCCTAATATCAAGTATTGTAGTATGAAGACGAAAATGGCGTAACAACCGGCTGTACGGCAGGCAGTCTGACCATGACATATACATTGTATTGTAGAGGATCTAGCGTGAAGCTTCAATAATGAATAATGTTGATCAATAATACAATGGACGCTAAATTACCATGTAGTCGTCGTGTCCTTACGTCCAAATAATGAATAAGTACTGGATAATGAATGAATAATGATATTGAGTTTTGAATTTGAATTATTCGTAGTTTTTTACTTCTGGGTTACGTGCGGGTCAGACCTGGGTCATGGAAGATATTAAGCGTCATGTATATTGGTACGACGAGTCGAATGGTATACCTTTCATTGCGATTGGAACATACCGAAGGGTAAAAAATCCTCAGCAACTTTGTGTCATAGGTACTCAAATACTAAAAACTGTTTTTCATGCATCTTTTTGAAGAAAGAGTTGCGAAGTTCTGCATGTGGGCAGCGCTTTCCATGGGAATTACAGTGGTATGCGTTTTGTCAGGCTGCGTGCAGTAGTTTTGGCATCAGACATGTTTTAGTGAAGATTGGCAAGCTTTCAATACTTTAGTATATCACAATTAATGGAAGATTATTACGTTGTTATGCCTTGTTTGTGGACATTGGAGGATGATGAACATCTTGGATTTTGTGTGCAGCATGCTACAGATGAGTCGAAGATGAAGGAATCAGACCTCGCCCGTGGTGGCAATTGTGCGATGGGCGCAAAATGACCAACGCAGTCGACGCGCCCTAAAGCACAAATCCACCAATAGAAAATCAATTATTCTATAGAACATGTTCTTTTTCCCTTGTATTGTTCGTAAGCAAATTCTAGAGAAAGTGGTTTACATTCCTTATGCAACCATGCACAATAATCAAAGGCATTGGTACATCATCTTAATACAATGTGCTGCAATGCTAGTCTGATGCAATGAATACTGTATTTGCATTTCAGCCTGGTCCAGGCGATATTCTACTGTTCAATATCTGTTGAAACCATCTGTCATTTTTGGCTGTATTACAGTTTTAAGTCTTAATTTTGGAAGCTGAATATCATTACGATGTTTGAGCTAGCAACCACTGTCATTGATAATCAGATGTTTTCAGCAATTAGCATGCTAGAAATCCTTGAAATACTTCAGGATTTATCATCAAATTGTTCAAGGTGTATGACAAACTTGCTGGCTGGAATGTCGAATTGTGCCTCACAAGATGCATGATAATTATCATCCTTAGGTTTTATAGTTTGTGTTGAAAAGATAATAAAAGCAATAACTGGCAGACCGATTGAAAGACCGGCATATATTCTAAGACCGGTCAAAAGCCCACCTGTCCTGACCATGCTTTCTGGCCGGGCTTTTGGTCCCTACATTTGCCACCCATAGTGAAGATGTCCGACCAGATCCACGTCCACCCTCTTGAAGTGCATACCTATTAGTGTCGTTCTCCCTTCCCTAAGTGTTACTCTGGCTACTGATCCTTGTGAATCGTTCGCTAACAACCTCCCCGACGAGGCACCACCTTTCAGTGGTGGGGGGGGGGGGGGGGCGGTTGCGTTCCCCAAGGATCCGTCGGCGAGTCCACCGGGAAGCCGGGGAGGGGCCAGACTAAGAGGGCCTCACTCGTCCTTCCATCCATACGTTCGAATTTCAATGCCCATCCTGTCTCAACATCCCTGTCCTTCACCTGGCCCTGCAACACCAACTATCCCTACTATGAGCAGGTAGAACATCTTCCCCGCTCAGTTTTATCGGGGTAGTCGCGCCCCTTCGGCCCGTCCCCCGGAGTTGACGGAATCCTGGAGGCTGAGTTCCCCCGTCGTGCGGTGCTAGTTGCGACGGGGGAGCAACACGCCTCTGGTCACGATATCCCGGAGGGGCGGGAGGGGCCGTGGGGTCCCACGCGGGTCAGGTGACAGGTTGCCTTGGTCCGGGGGCCTGTGCCTCACCCTGGTGCTTGTCGGACCGGCCGGCCGGGGTCAAGGGGTTTGCGGTGCTGTAGTGCGGTCGGGGTGGTGAGTCTCTCTCTCCCGGGCGCGCGAAGGCGCCGCCCGCCCCGTATAGCTCTTCGGGCGCCTGGCGTCCCCCGTACGCGGGAAACAGGTGTCCCCGCAGTAGGGCCCCGATGAGGTGGGGAGCCCGAAGTTCCGAAACCAACCGTACTCCATGGCAAATCATAACCAAGACACAACTCCTTACCCTTCTCGCAGGGGCCAGACAGACCGATCCCCGGAGGATGAGCGTCGCATGGATAGCCATGACATTGCTCAGACGTGTCCCCAAACTAGGGCCCGAAATATAGCAACTGGTTCCCACGGCAATACTAGTCTTCGTATGTTTATCAGACGGGCATGTGAAGGTGCCAAACAGCTGGCGTCTCTATCACATTTCCAGCGACGAGACGGATGCGACAGACTCGGATGTGTTGCGAGCAGTGTGGGAAACTTACTTTCTGGGTTGGGAGTCGGAGTGCATAACGATTTTTTTCCGGAGTACATTTTCATGGACATTAATTTTTGATGCATGGAATCAGTTTACCAGTAACGGAACGGAAAAACCTAAATCAGTACCTAAATAATATGCATAAGTAATATCATTCTCATTATTGGTCAAATCAAATGCCAAAACATAGGAGCAAATAAGTGAACAATGGATGGCACCGCCCGGCAGTGACCCGTAATAATCAGCACTGTTTCGTTTCTCATAACTCACAGGAGAAATGCGCTTTCCTTTCACTGTTGGTCTCAATACAAGGCTAGCCATATGAAAAACAAACAACAATACTTCACACTTCACCCTCAGCTCAGAGCGCATACCTACCTACGCAGCCAACTTGACACGTAATACGAACGCAACTCCGCTACCGCACACGCCACAGTTGGTTGTGATCAAAGCAAAGGATCAGTCAAGGTCTTGTGTTTACAGTATGACACTGTTAACCATGTGTTCAAAGTTGCTAATGGTTATGACGTCATATAAAAATACCTTGCATTGATTGGTTGACAGACAGATTTCAGAACAGAAAACGCCAACGCAGCCAATTATGATCGGTGACCTCCGGGACTCCGGAGGACGTCCCTTAAAACTGTCAAACTTTCCCACTATATAGGTGGCAGGAACACAGGTTTTCCGAGACGCGGCTCCAGAGCCGGAGAACAGTGTTCTCAGTGCGCATGCGTATCACCTTGCAAGTTGCTGTTGACGCGTTGTTGGCGGCAATTCCGATGGTTGAGATTGTTGGAGTGTGTGAAGCTGTGGTCCGGCTGCTGACTGCTACAAAAAGTAATTAGTTTGAGTGGTGACCGTAAGTGGAATAACCAGCGTTTTTTTAAGTGTCGTTCTGTGTTTGTTTTTATTGATATCTTTGTTCCCACATTTGTGTCGGAGTACATGTGAAGCCCATCCTATCCAGTATGAACCCAGAGTGCAAAAATGTTTTTAGAGATAAAATCTCTTAAGAAGTGCCTTAATTCCCACCCTGGTTGCGAGGTGTCAGACTATGCATGACGGGGGGCTGGAAGTAGAGTTATCCAGGAGAGAAGACGCGAAGAGAGCGTTAACAGCCGAACTGTTCACATACAGCATACGGGAAGGTAGTGGCAGACGGGAGGTGTCAATTCCAATCACTGCTATATGACCATTGCAGTCGATGCGCCCTTTAAACCCAATTCCAATCACTATTGAACCCCGCAAAACAAAAAACTAATACAAGGGCATCATAAACTGTTGCGACTTTATAAATGTTTCAGATGCAGAAATCGTGGACGGCATCTCTGAGCTAGGGGTGATAGAGGTTCGGCGTATCAGTACAAGAAAGGGAACTGAGTTCTACCATACCAACAACATAATTTTGACATTCAACACAGACGACCTTCCAGGTACATACAGTGCTTGTGGGATACACTCGTGTGAAAGTGCGCAGGTACATTCCGAACCCAATGCGATGTTTTCAGTGCCAGCGTTTCGGACACACCAAGCCTGCGTGCCGTAACCGCCCCACATGCGCAAACTGCGCTGCCACTACTCACACTACAGATAACTGTAGCGCCCAGGAGCGCTGGTGTGTAAATTGTGGGCGAGGTCAAACTCCACACACTGCGTATGACCGATCTTTCCCTGCATACAGTAAAGAGAAGGAGATTCTGTCGCTGAAATTCACCAACAACATTGCGTTCCGTGAAGCACGAGAGATGTGTTTTAGCTCACATCCAGCAATTTCTTACGCTGCAAAGGCAACAGCACTACCTCCAACGAGTAACACATCTGGCCACCCACAGCAGCACGACCACGGTAGTGCTGCAGTGCTGATAGCTCGTCTTGTAGCTCTACTCCAATCATTTGGAGTCGCATGGCCCCCTTCGTCGCCAGTAGGGCAGGGTTGGCCAACCCAAAAGGACGACGATGCGGCCGAAGTCCCACCCACCACCAGTGCATGCGCGGATAAGCCACCAGAGGGCCTTCCCGATCAACCACTGATGGTGGGGAGTGGACTCAGACCAAAAGGTCTGAGAGACCTGCTCGGTCCTCTCCACCCAAGCTCAGCCCATCCCCATCTACTTCATCGCTTACCTTGAAATCCCCGCCTTCTACTTCCCGTCCGTCCTCCAACCTCCACCCCTCGCTTTTCACACGTACCATCACTACCTCCAAATCCCTCCTATTCACCTCATCCCTTCCTGAATCCTTCCCCTACCCGTGAGCCAAGCCACCCTCACACCCTCATCCTCTACTTCCGCACCTCTATCGCCGTCCAATAGCTCCAACCGACCTATCCAAATATCGGATGAGAGATTTTATTACCAAAAAGCCGAAAGGGTGAAAGGGCCTCGCCCCCAAGGGTGAGGCCTTTAGGGCCTTGGGGGCCTTGTCAGCTAAACTGCTCTACCCCTACAGTGGAGGTCTGGTCGCGCATAAAGCGAATATCTGGGCGCTACTCCTCGACTCCACAGCCGGTATTACAGATACGGGGCGAAGCCATCATTAACCCTTCCGAAGTCGCCAACGAAATCGGAAAAGTCCTTTCAGACCGCAGCAAAGCGGCAACTGCGATCCAGATTTCCAACGGCATCGTGCCTGCAGCGGAAAAAAATATGGTGCACTGTTCCACCTCAGAACACATGGCATAAAATGAACGATTCACCAAGGCTGAGTTAACCTCAGCTATTCGCTGTCTGAGCAATGTGTCTGAAGGTCCAGACCTGTTCCACAATCAAATGATTGAACACCTTCCACCATGCGCACAGGATGTCCTACTGACTATTTATAGCTATTTGTGGGAGAGCGGCGAATTTCCAGAGGCCTGGCGGGAGGTCATAGTGATACCTATCTTGAAACCGAGAAGGAGTGGGCTCGACCCACTGCACTACCGCCCCATATCTCTCACTTCAACGATGTGTAAGCTGATGGAGCGAATGGTGAATGCTCGGCTATGTTGGTATCTGGAGGACAAGAATATTTTATAAAATGTACAATGTGGTTTTATATTTTAAAAACCGAAGCACGATTGATCACTTGGTCACACTTGACACTGCAATTCAAGCAGCTTTCGTACAGCATCGTTATGTCGGGGTTATGTTTTTTTTTATATAGAAGCTGCTTTTGACACCACTTGGCGACATGGAATTCTTATGAAGCTACACGAATACGTCTTGCGAGGATGTATGGCTGTCTTCCTGCAAAATTTATTTGCAAACCGTCGGTTTAAGGTTCGTGTTGGTGAGCGACTCTCGCGATGGTTCAACCAGGTGAACGGCATTCCACAAGGAAGTGTGCTTGGTGTCGCCCTGTTCGCCATTATCATCAACGACATCGGATCTGTTCTGTCGCCGTCAATATCCCTCTCACTGTTCGTGGGCGATTTTACGATCTGGACGACCAGCACTTCATCACCGACATTGCAGCGGCAGTTGCAGCTCGCTGTCGCCAGGCTGGAGCGCTGGACGAAGGCGAACGGCTTTCGTTTCTGGAGGGCAAAAACTGGCGCCGTGCATTTTTGCCGCGTCGAAACTGTCAGGATATGAAAATCAGGCTATATGGTTCGGAAATGTCAACGGTGACGACTGTCCAATTCCTCGCGTCTTTCTAGACAAACGACTTGCGTACAGGCAGTGTTAAAATAATGGTTTTTCGTTAGGTGTGAGATGTCGAAACGAGTATAGTAGGATGTCGAAATGTGTCACGAAAGTATGCCAATCAAAATATAATTTCAGCTCTTCAAACTCCATTTTGAGCCAAGCCAGGTATGTCATTTGAGTACTCATAAGTGCATGTTTTTCGTTTAATTTGTGGGACGGCTAATATAGGGATGCCTATACCAATGATAACGATTGCGATGCCATGCTATCAGCAGATGGCATTGCTTAGCAGACTTCATCATACGTTTTCCCTGTACCTGGAATTGTGTTACGAGATGCTTGTGTATCACAGTCCATAGTGTTAAGCATAAACATGATACGAAATACTTTTAGAAATGAGTCACGGATATTTCATAAGCACACATCAACATGCATGATGTCGATACTTCTTTGGAAAGGATGTATATTCAGTGCTCAGAAAGTGGTATATTCCACCATATTTCACGAATAATTTAATCACTATACAGGCATCACTTTAGGATGCTTAGAGATAGGTTTTTAAGTCTATGAATGTTCTGGAAGTGGTTGCGCGTACGTCGTATGGGGCCGATAGACCAACCCTGCTGCAGCTATATCGCTCCCTGATTCGGTCAAAATTAGACTACGCATGTTTTGTCTACGACGGCGCAGCTCTGACCACTAAACGAACACTAGACACGGTATACCACTCAGCACTCCGTGTCTGCACCGGCGTCCTTCGCACCACACATATTTCTAGTCTATTGGTAGAGTCCAACGAGCCAGCGCTTTCTATGCTTCTGGAACTGCTCGGCATGCGTTATGCCTGCAAGCTGCGACAGTTCCCTAATCACCCAACGTACCGTTCCGTGTTTACGCGAAGCGTTCTGACTCTCTTCAGAAGACGACGGCCTGTGAGCTGTGTTCCCTTTTGTATCAGGATTCGCACACTATTCGAGGACAGCGGGATAAGATTACGCGGAGTGATGCGCGTCGGAACGATACAAATTCCTCCCTGCACACTGGCATCTCCAGATATTGACATTTCGCTCTCATATCTCAAAAAGTGCGAAGTCGTTCCAGAGGAATTCAGACTAAGGGCACTATAATTAATGGCATCTTACATTCATTTTGCAGACACCTACACAGGTGGATCCAAGACCGAGGCTGGTGTTGGTTGTGCGTTTGTAATTGTCACAGTGGTCAGGACGTTTTCGCTTCCACCACATTCATCTGTCTATACATCTGAGTTGGTTGCCTTAGACAAAGCACTGAGTTTTGTTGAAACATGTGATGACACGCGGCATATAATTTACACCGGTTCTCTTAGCAGTCTTATGACTATAAATGCGTTTTATCCGTCGAACCCACTTGTACAAGATATTTTACGAAGGCTTACATTGCTGACCTGCGCTGGAAAAACGGTTATTCTATGTTGGATTCCGAGCCATGTGGGAATATGTGGGAACGAGGTCGCGGATGCTACGGAGAAACGAGGTGCACGGGCCCCGTGCACACGTTCCCTCCCGTTTCCTGCCTGGGACTTCTACGCAAGTTGAATAAGTTGAAGTCTGTAAAGCCCTGTATTGGTGAGTGGGCTCATCATCACACCGAAACAGAGGCCACGAGGTGTCCCTGTGTTGCCTGCGTTTGGGACATACTTATGCGACACACCGGTATCTCCTGAGCGGTGACGATACGCCACGGTTCCCGAGGTGCACAGAATCAATGTCAGTGCGACACGTTTTAGTCTCATGTCCCCGGCTTGCCCACGAACGGAGACGTCACTTTGGACGTACCTCTGTCTCGTTCCGGGAAGTATTAGGGAATGAGTCGGACATTGTTCACTTAGGAGAGCTTTTTAAATTCCTCTTGGAAATTATATTTTCCGTTATTTACACCGGTCATTAACATACTGATGCAGACGTGGCTAGAACCAGTTTTATCATGAACAGATTCGGCATCGTCTTATAACTTGTCCGAACTGACGTTCACTCGCTTTTATGTTTAAATTACTGAGTTATGGGCGGTATATGACCTATGCAGTCGATGCGCCCCTAAACCACAATAACTAACTCGTTCGCTAACCAATGTCACATGATCTCCGGAATCTGGTCACATCTGCCTGTACCCCTGTACAATATAAACTGGCCATGATCCTGCCTGCTGTCTTCGTCACTTCCACATGACCGCCCATAACTGATCCATGCGTCATCTGCATGACTTGCTTCAGCAAGGAGATCGGGACTACCTGTCGGACCCGGATGCCATTACTAGTGTGGGGTTGTTAGAAAATGTGATACCGTGTGCTTTGCGTCATGTCGAATCTGTTTCTGTGATTACATTTAGTACTCGCATTCGTGTAACCACGAAGTATTTTAAGCGTTCTGTCTTCTTGCTGGATCTTGATGAGGGCGTTTCTCGTCACACTCGTTCCCGTTATGATGTCGCTTATCGGTAGGAGTACCATGCTGTCCTCCGTCCTGGCCTTCGGTGGCTAATGGCTGATAAGCTGGGCAGACTGATAGACCAGTGAACTTGGTTACCCTGTGTGTGGGACAGTGGATCGTAGGGGAAATGTATACGGGATGTGATCAGATATATAATCGGGGAAGGGACAGACGGGGACTACAAGAGACCTCCAAGACACCTTCGTGCATCCTCGCACCCGGAACCACTGTTGTAATTCGATGGAGCGGTGATCACTGGCCAGCCGAGGAACGATAGCTGAGCCCGCTTCTTCAGATCGGATCATCCCGATCCGATATGAATCCTTATCATAATCAAACGTCCCATGATTGATTTTCTTTCAGAAGTGGTAAATATAAAATAAGATATACATATTATGCAAAATAGGCACTTGAGGAATTCAGTCTGCCTCAAGCTTACCAAGACAGTTGCTTCGCAAGTTGTACCGCTCATTATTATTATTGACAATATTGGTCCGTTTGTGGCATCTTCAATGAGAAAACGGAATGCCTCGAACGATGCCAATGCACAGCTCTCGTCATTCGTGATCAGTTGGTGAAGGCAGTGGCGACGCCCAAAAGTGGCCCGAGGCTCGTTCCCGAGACCCGAGACCCGAGACCCGAAAAAAGACCCAAGGCTCGTTCCCTGCTCGTGCCGTCACTGCTTTCCGTGTTGTCAGCGCCACGACGCGGCGGAATCGTTATCAAAAGCCTGAAAAACTCGAGCGTGTTTGAGGACACTGTACGTCAGGTGGAGGAAGAGGCGCGCCGCAGGCAAGCCGAGCGTGCCCAGCACTACGAGGACGGCGAGCTGAGCGACTCCAGTCCCGAATGCTCCCCGGCCGTGTCGGCCGTTCCGCCAGGTGAGCCCCCCCCACACACTCTTGTGTCGGCTCTTCTGCCAGGTGAGCGCCCTCCCCCCCCACACACACTCTTGTCGTGTCGGTTCTTCCGACAGGTGAGCTCTCCGGCCGTGTCGGCCTTCCCGCCAGGTGATCACCCCTTGGGCGTGTCAGCTGTCTCGCGCCAGGTGAGAACGCCCCCGGTCGTGTCGATCTTGTTAGGTGACCCCCAGATAGAGTCGGCCGTCACGCGTCAGGTGAGAACGCCTTTGGATCCGAGGGTGAACCCACCATAAACTTTGCATACTGACAACACATTGGGCTCGGACGACAAGGGTTCCCGTGGGTACAGTGTGAGATGACCCTGGCATCAGAATGACCTGAACTGTTCCCTTTCTTTCCTTCCTTTACGAGGCGGGGTCCAAGTCCAAGTCAGTGTGCCCTCATGTGTGGGCGCAAACAGATTCTTGCAAGTTACTCGACCTGACTAACCATATCACGCTGTTGGAGCCATGCTATTTGTTCGTTTTAGTGTTTTATGATCTGCTTTTCATACAGCTTGTGTGTTCGCAGCCCCCCCCCCCACGAGGGGAGGGGGGGGGGGTGACGTGAGTAACTTGAATCGCTCTAGCTCGTCATCACAAGTGTGGACCCGCGTTAAAAAACAATACGGCACGTTCCGCTCAGCCCCTCTCCCAGTGCTGCACACAGCGGACCAGGATATCACCCACCCCGAAGATGTTGCATATGCGATTGGTCAGGCCATATCGCGACGAAGCCTTGATAGCGGTGCTGACCCAGAGTTTGTGCGATATAGGGCTCGATGTGAGTCAACGCCTGTGGACTTCACTACTTCGGAGCATCGCGCATACAATCGTCCCTTCACCATGGCAGAACTGATTTCTGCCGTGAGATCTCTGCGACCTGTATCAGAAGGGCCTGACGGAATACACAACGCTATGTTGAAACATCTTCCACCGTGTGCCTTGGTTACCCTTCTAGTAGGGGGTATGGAGTCAGCTTTTGCAATTGTGCTCGTGCATGGCGGATTCCATGTTTTTTTCGCTGTCATTTGATCATACCTCGCACAAAAAATCGAAAAATAATTGATTAATTCGAAATTCAACAGCACCACCTAATTAAACTAATTAACTTAATTAGCTGTAATTAAATTGCTATATCTCCCAAACAAAGCCAGATACGGCAATTTGAAGTTACCTACCACCACTAAATCGACTATAAGGATCTAAAAAAAAATTTCAGTTGGGTAATTACCCAATTTCTCGACCAATCAGATTTGAGCACGATATATCTCCCAAGCAAAGCCAGATATGGCCAATTTGAAGTTGCCTATTTTTTTAAAAAGATTTCACTATTAAACACTTTTTAAGACCAAATTTGGGGTCTGCGTTTTCAATAAACGAAAAATTAGCTCTCTAGCACCAAAACTGAGAAAATCTTAATTTTGGCCAAATTCATGGGTGAGCTTATAAAGGTTTAAACGGAAAAATGTCGGTACTGATGGGTTTCGCAGAAGAAAAAAAAATCCCAATTTTTTTCATAGAATTTGATCATATTACATCAAGAAAAGGTGGAATGACCAATATCCGGAACAAAAAATGTCTACCCCCTACCTCTACTTCTAGCCTCCTTCAACACACTGACGAAGTGGCAAATTTCCGTATTCATGGCGAGAAACCATTGTGATTCCTATCGTGAAGCCGGGCAAGAGCGGTCGCGATCCTCTACACTACCGTCCAATCTCATCATGCCTCATTGACATCATGCCTCTGCATATTGCTGGAGCGAATGGTAAACGTCCGTCTTAGCTGGTTCTTGGAAAGTAAGCACATTTTTACAAGCTCCCAGTGCGGCTTGAGGAAAAATCACAGCATTGTGGATCATATCCTACGATTAGATACGGTAGTACGACATAGTTTTATGCAAAACCGTCACGTAGGGGCAGTCTTCTTTGACATAGAAGCTGCTTATGCCACGGTATGGCGGCCAGGAATTCTCAGGAAACTGGAATCACGGGATACGTGGCGAAATGGGAATATTTCTGGAAAACTTCCTGGCTGATCGCGTTTTTCGGGTCCGCGTCGG
The DNA here is from genome assembly GCA_034440615.1 of Ashinkailepas kermadecensis. Taxonomy (NCBI): domain Eukaryota; kingdom Metazoa; phylum Arthropoda; class Thecostraca; family Neolepadidae; genus Ashinkailepas; species Ashinkailepas kermadecensis. The sequence continues at coordinate 87,128 of JAOTOM010003913.1, read as the reverse complement.
AAACCATCTTTCTCAAACGTTTGTCCAGGAAAATGGTGTCCCACAAGGCAGCGTACTAGGCGTCGTGCTATTTGCAATTATGATTAATGACATCGAAAGCGGATTATCGCAAAACATTGGAAGATCACTTTTTGTCGACGACCTGGCCATTTGGTCATGTGCGGCGCGGCCTCAGTCTATGGAAAGGCAACTACAGATGGCCGTGGCTCGTCTTGAAAGGTGGACAGTTTTAAACGGGGTCCGATTTTCTACCTCAAAAACGGTGACTGTCCACTTCTGCCGACGTCATCATTGTCCAGCGATGGTAATAAAGTTGTACGGCCAACAAATACCCGTGCGGCCAGCGGCCCGTTTCCTCGGAGTCATCCTCGATAGCCGGCTCTCCTACAGGGAGCATCTGAACACTCTTCGGGATAAGTGCTTCGAGCCATGAATATTATGAAATGCGTTTCCCGAACGAATTATGAAGCTGACAGAGTAACACTTCTATTACTGTATCGTTCCCTTATTCGCTTCAAAATTACTATGCATCATTTATATACGACAGTGCGAGTAACTCAGTGAAGCAAAAGCTTAATACCATACATCACAGCGTTATGGATCTCCACAGGTACCTTCTGGACATCGCCAGCTGTGAGTCTCTTGGCAGAGGCCCACGAGCCGTCGTTAGGAAACAGACGCGAAAGATTTTAAGAGAGAGCAAACAGACGCGAGAGAGACAGGGAATTTTAACTCGCCTGACTTCATTGAATAGAGCAGGTAAAGTTGCTGTCCTCTGTTGAGTACTCAGCCATATCGGCATCACTGGTAACGAGCTGGCCGATGCTGCTGCAAAGCGTGCCGCACAGTCTCGTTGGACACGAGCTCTGCCCCTCCCCGTAAGGGATTTCTACTCGAATGTATCTGCTTTTCTCCATGAAAAGTGGTAAGAAAGTTGGAATTATCAGGCTTCCAATAAACTTCGATCTATAAAGCAGGTTCTGGCGCCATGGCCGTCGTCACTGAAGAAGTGTAGGAGGGAAGAGGTGATTCTGACACGACTTAGAATATCGCACACATACGCTACACACATCCACCTTCTGATCAAGGAGGCGAAACCACGCTGTCCTCGATGCTACGCACGGGGACGAGTGGTCTAGGGGTAAGATGCTCGTCTCACAATCGAAAGGTTGTGGGTTCGAGTCTCGCCTGTCGCTACTCTTCGCCCGCGACCAATCGGCGTGAGAGATTGGCGACGCTACATGACTCAACGGTCGACGTGTCGTAAAACCAATAACCAACCATCGATGCTACGCACTTATGACAGTTCGCCACATGCTGTTTTCGTGCCGCAACTTCCGGGAGGAACGAAGACGTTACTTTGGACCAAACTTTCGTGCAACATCGTACACTGATGTGTTAGGAGCAGGGGCGTCAATTTGTATCCTTTTGTGGGGGCCATGGCCCCACCAATGTTGATCTTGGCCCCCTCAATGTTGATTTGCCCCCCCCCCCCCAATAACCTATGCTATTTTTATGCTGAGAAGAAAGTTAAAGGAAAAGAATGAAAAACACCATGCTATTTACAAAACTTAGTTGATGCCAATCAGCACATTTTGTACTGAAATGAAACAGATTTGGATTGGATAGTGGATTGACTCTCCACCTTTTGCTGCTAAATAAAATATATTGTGGAAAAACAAAGGAGTTGGATTTCACTCCACATTGCAAGCACAATTTACATCATAAAATGTCGAGATTAGCTGACGATGATGCATTGTAAACCATATTGTCGGAAAAATATGCAAAGCCACTAGACAACAATTAACAATGTCATAATTATGCTTGCACACATGACCAATGGCAAAAGCACATGCATATGGAACTTGAACTGGATTCATTCCATTCAATGTCCAGTCATTGTCAAACTTGCACACAATCCAGTCCTGTCAACAACATTCTGTTTTCATTGAGATTATGGATACACAAACTACATTTATTTTCAGCAGTCAACCCATCGCACTATAAGCTTGATATTCACCTAGGTACCCACCTATATCCCAATGACAATTAGCATATATTCAATATTGATAAGCAGCACCCCAGTCTCGACCTGCACCAAGAGCCACATATGAGCCAAATATCTGCCAGCTTATGATACCATGAAAGAAAAAAGTCAGCAAGAAGCTGCATGCACACGGTATTATAATTACTATTTTTGAAGAAATTAATAGGTAGGTACTACTAAGCCGTAGCTTCCAGGACTTTCTAAACGAACCTTGCAAGCAAGGCATATAATCAGGTATAGTCATTAGATGATTTGAACGCTTCGGACTGATTGATCGTGACGTCACCAGTTCGATGCAGCCCATTCCTATGCTGTACAGGGAGCTGTTGCGATTTCCGGGAAAAAAACATATATCGGATTATATTACGCCAATTCGCATGATTCTGGCACTGAAAGAGGGATCGCTTCGCTTTCTTTCACCAATCTATCTACCACTTTTGCTCTAGCCATCGAAACTATCGTGGTATATAGCGTCAAAGTTTTCTTGCACACTGTCCAACCCGCATCCCAAACTTCGTCGGCGGTTGCGCCCAGCCGTGTGGCGCAGAGGTATGAACTCAAAGTCGAGACCCAGAGGTGGCGGGTTCGAATCTCTCCAATAACTTTCCTTTTTCAACCGCACTATTTTGAATTTTTAAATTAGGTAGGAACCTTACTGCGTGTCATCACGCATATTGAACACGCTAACTGCCATTGGCGGATCCAGGGAGGGGCCATTCCGGCCATGCCCCCCCCCCCCAAGCGCTTAAAAGGGGCGGGGCGGGGGCATAGTGTCTTTTGGGCCCCCCGAAACCAACAGAAGTCAACTAAATTAAAATGCAGTAACTTTTGCAGAGGTTAAAAAATCGCGTCTGGATGAAAGAATCTACAATTTTAAAGGACTTTTTTAATGTAGTTGTTTGGAAGCCAGTATAGTAGCATAGTAGATTCCGACACACATCGAGGGTTCCATGCTGCTCAAGTTCTGCTTACAGCAAGAGTTGACAAAATCGAATCCACCAGTGTCCACGTGCACGAACGTTGACGTGGTACAAGACGTTGAACGTGAGCGTGAATGTTTTGGTAAATAAGAACACAAATCCAGTAGCATAGAAACGGTGGAGGTAGGCTGGGGCCCCTACACAGGAAATCATGTTGCAATTATTATTTTACTTTTTATTCAATTTTAATTTTTATTATTATTTTTAAAATGGGCCCCTTTGCCAAATAGTGGTCGAAATCCGGTGCTTTCAACCAAAAACCGTGAGAGAATGGGCATCCTCCAAATCCGATCGACCCCTCCTCTGATGCAATTCCTAGGTACGCCACTGGGGGAGGGGGGCTGACGCCGAAAACCGAAAGTTGCCCCCCCCACCGGTGGGCTAGATCCGCCAGTGCTAACTGCAACCTTAATCCTTGGCAACGCGGTACATAGTTTATCGGCGCGTTACCGAGGCTTATTTACTGACGCACCCGAGCAGAAATCGGGCATATTCCAAATTCGATGGAGAAATTCGGCGCAGCCTGGCAATCGCACTCCTGACGTCACAGCTCAGAAATATGGGCCTATGGCGGCTGCAGAAGTGACAACCACCTGCTTGTAAGTTATACAAGGTCAAAGCCCATCACCAAATGTGTCTGGAGAGACTTGATAGACACTAGCGCGCATGAAATACCACAAATCGTGACGGACGTTCCTCAGAACATCCAAAATCGTAACATCGAAAGATAAGAGTCTAGTTACAGAAATCCCAGCAGCTCCACTGGAGGATCCAGGGAGGGGCCATTCCGGCCATGCCCCCCCTGAAGCGCTTAAAATGGGGGACCATAGTGTCTTTTGGCCCCCCGAAACCACCAGAAGTCAACTAAATTAAAATGCAGTAACCTTTGCAGGGGTAAAAAATAGCGTCTGGATGAAAGAATCTCCAATTTTAAAGGGATTTTAAAAATATCATTTTTTGGACGCCAATATGGTAGCATAGTAAATTCTGATACACATCGAGGATTCCATGCTACTCAAGTTCTGCTTACAGCAAAAGTTGACAAAATCGGATCCGCCAGTGTGTACACGTGCACGAACGTTGACGTGGTACAAGACGTTGAACGTGAACGTGAACGTTTTGGTAAACAAGAACAAAAATCCGGTAACATATAAACGGTGGAGGTAAGCTGGGGCCCCTTCACAGGAAATTATGTTGTCAATTATTATTGGGTTTTTTTAATGGGCCCCTTTACCAAATAGTGGTCGAAATCTGGTGCTTTTAACCAAAAAATAGTGGGAGAATTGGCACCCTCCAAATCCGTTCAACACCTCCCCTGATGCAATTCCAGGGTACGCCACTGGAGGAGGGGGAGGGGGATGGGAGGGGGGCTGACACCGATAACCGAAAGTTGCCCCCCCCGCCAACCGGTGGGCTAGATCCGCCAGTGCGCACCTCAAGTGTAAATTTGCTGTTGCGGTCGACAAATGTGACGGATGTGAGACATTTGTGGTGCAATTGCGCGCAGTGTTTAATCCGGAGGCCAATCTCAGGTGCCGTCGTACTGATTAGTTTTTTTTGTACTTCACACCTTCTGATGTATGTGTAGATTGGTGTGATTTTTAACAGTGAATAAATAGCTTGCTCATATTTAATTCCGAAAGGAACAGTACTTGAAGAACTTGGAAGGTAATCTTCAACAAGTCCAGTCCATGCCTTTTTCTGATTTGTGCTCAAGGTTTCTATGTTATACGACATACCTACCATGTTTGTCTTCAGGAAGAGCTGTGTTTAGCTTACTTTTATAAATATTTTAATTCCACTGCTCTTGGTGCTTTTCTGCCCAGGATTGGAGAACCTAGTGTTGCATTTCCGTCCAGCAGTTGGCACACCTTTTGGTAAATGCACAGCTTAAGGTAAATTCTGAGTTCTTGATTTTTTAAATGCAATGTTTAGGAATGTGATGAACATGATGTCGCCACACATTTTGGTAAATTTGTGTTTTAAGGTATTTTATGAATTCGTGGAATGTATCATTTCAATGCAATGTTTATGAATGTGACTCAGATGATGGGACTACTCATTTGCTGTACAAATGCCTACATTTCAGGTTGTGAGCAAAAGAACACCAAAAAAGGCTTTGAATTAGGTGATATTGGGTAAAATAAATTTTTGTTTTAATATAAAAGAAATGCAGCATAACCCAACCTAACCTAGCCTAACCCTGTGTTTGGAGAAAAACAAAACCAACACATCAAGTTTTAAAATTTCAAGCAATATATTTAAAAGAAAAAAATACCTAAATCAACCTAACCTAATCTATCACAAGCTGCTTTTGAAGAAAAAGCTCCATTTCTTTTAAATTTTGGAACAATTTTTGCAAAAAAAAGTCCAACTTAAAACACCTTACATGTGTAAGAACTTGTCTTGTTGCCACCTTGAAGCACAATAATTCTGGTTAGGTTGGGTTAGGTTTTTCATTTGTAAAATTTCAAGGAAATAAATTGCTTGATATTCTTCCAATTTTGTTTTTAAAATTGTTTTCTCCAAAGTCAGGTTCGCCTAGGTTAGGTTAGGTGATGTTGCATTTTTAATGTATTTCTTTTAATGCTATGTTACCTAACTCAAAGACCGTTTTTTAATGTTCTTTTGTTCACAACCTAGAAAGTAAGCATTTGTACAGAAAACGAGTCGTGCTTAGTGACAGCTTAGTGACATTCATAAACATTGCATTGGAAATTTGACTAAAAAAATATTAGTAAAACGCCTAAAAGCACAAATTGAGTGGCCTTTCCTCTGCAAATGCATGCTTTTCAATTGGGAGTAAAAACATCACCAAAAATGGTGTGGAGTAAGGTATTATAGCATAAAAATAATGTTCAAGATGTAAGATAACCTTACCCAAGCTAGTCCAACTTCCCATACCAGAAATTAATTGTTTTTAATTGAAATTTTGGAGGCATTTTTCTCCAATATTTTCAACTTAAAAAACCTAACCGAACCTAAGCTAGCCTAAAATGTATATTTTTTCGTATAAAAATAATTTCACAAAATTATTTCCCAACAAATGATTTTTTTTCTAACTTACAACAAAAGCCTAGCCTAACCTAACAAACCTAACCCTTTTGTATGCTTCATGGAGGTAAAATGTGTAAAACTTGTCTTGTGGTTACCTTAAACTGCGATAATACCTGACTTTTGGGGTATTTTTTTCAGCTCATGGTAATCGCTGACTTCTTTGAATTTCTTTTTTTAATGCAGTGTTTAGTAATGTGCTGAACATGATGTAACCGCTCGTTTCCTCTGCAGATGCACACTTTTCATTTGTGAGGCAAAATAACACCCAGAAAGGGGCTTGGATTTGAGTAATATAGGATGAAAAATAATGTTCAAGTTATAAAAAGATGTAACGTAACATAACCTAATCTAACCTAGCCTAGCATTCCATGCAATAAATGATTTTTTTTAATGCCCGATTTCCAAACATTTTTTTTTGTTCTCAAAATTTTCAACTTAAAAGCCTAACATAACCTCATCTAGCTTGAACCGTTTTTGAAGAAAAATCTTATTTTTTTGTAATTTACTAACTTACAACAAAAGCCTAGCCTAACGTAGCTAGGCCAAACCTAGCGCCTTTGAATGATTCGTGGAGGTAAAATGGGTGTAAAACCTGTCGTGTGGCTACCTTAGACTACAATAATAACTCTTTGTGTGCTACCTGGTACACGTTATGAACCTCCGTCTGCATGCTGTATGGGAGCATTCCACTTATTGTTTCACAAAGAACAATAACATGTTGAAAGTACGTATTTTCAGGAATGAAATCCTGGGCTGATAACATTTTCTGAGTTATACATTTGCAGATCAGATCTACATCACTTGTATTAATAAATATGATAAATTCATAGAAATACATACATGCACCGGTTGTGGACAAAAAGTTATTCTGGTGATTTCTAATGTATTGGAAGATTAAAAATTTTCATGATAGAGGTAGGCAAAGGTAAAGTACTTATATCTGAATAGGTGGTCAGTTCACTAACAAGACAGCAAATTCACTCAAATGGCATTAAAAACACCAGGTGGCCCACTCTTTTTGGAAGCTTAAAATCGATGACAGTGCTTTCTTGAATCATGTTTAAAGCGCATAAAGGAAATGTATTGCTGACACTTGTAAGGAACTGATGTGCGTAACGTTTAATTAACATTTATAATGTACTGATGTTTGCACATAAAATAAAGCTCACTATTCTAAATAGCATGGGAAGTATGATGCCATATATCATGGCTAATTTATTGGCAAAATGTTATGCAGCAGATTCCCTGCATTGTTACTTAGTTATTTGGTCTTTAGGGCACATCGACCATATTAATCATATAGCTCCCTCCATTGATGTTAACTGATATATCAACATGTTTGCAAATTCACTTATGAGTGAACCCATACCATTGCCACTGGGGTATAAAAGCTACATCGTAACATTGCTTCTACAATGCATATCACAGAAACCCATCTCGATTGTCCTACTCACTCAGAACACCATAGAAGTCAATTCATGAAAATGTTACTTCGTCCACTGTATTGTTAATGTAAACAGAAGTCTTTTGAACCACATGTTATGTCCTTCACAGTGTTGCTTCATCCACCTCCAACTCCAACCCTGACCAAACTTCAGGATCGCATCCATCTCCAAAGCAGCCTGTGGAAGAAGGTATGCATTGCAGCATAACTACTGTGATCTGAATTCCATGGTACCCCTGTTTCCTTATAATCCATCCTTGCTGATCCACGTAGCAGATGTTTGACTTTCCTCAAACTGTCTGGAAAACTGGGGAGTTTAAATCACATGTGAGTGATGAAACAGATGAACTATTCCTGGATTCTTATGTTGCATCATTACATGGCATAGTGACATACCGAATGGGGGAGGGGGCATTGTAGGCAGTTGCCTCCCTCCCTGACAGGTTGTGGGGCCCCCAAGAATCTGCCGAGCTCAGGAAAAAAAGCACCATGCTCCCTAAAAATCCCACTCGGTCCACCAAAAATCGCACCGGAGCTCAGACAGTCACATTGGGGGCCCCCAAAAGTAGCGCAGGGGCCCCTGATAATGACGCTGGAACCTCAAAAGTTTGCACCTGGGCCCCTGAAAATCACGCTGGGGCCGCAAAAAAGTCGTGCCGGGGTGTAATAAAATCACGACGGGGGCCACAAATGGTCGGTCCGGGGCCTCCTGAAAATCACGCTGAGACTGGGGGGTACTAAGAATTCTCACCCGGACCCCTGAAATTCACGCTAGAGGCATGACAGGTCCCACCGGGGCTCTAACAGTCTCGTTGAGATCACCCAACAAATGAAGCCGGGGAAATGAAAAACAGTCCAGACACGAAAATCTATATGGGATCTCAACAATGGCTCCAAAAGCCCACAAAACTTGTTGGGCCCCCAAAACCGTGTCGTAGCCACCAAGACTCGCCCAAGGGATCCCAACAAGTGCCCACGGTTCCCCCAAAAATCGCACTTAGATCAACAATTTCACGCCGCTTCTCTTGAAAATCTCACTGGGGCCAAAACGTCGTGCCGGAGCCCCACAAGTTGCAGCTGTCTTCCCAACAACCAATATATACCCGGAATGTCACCCTGCGGACACAAAAATTGCGCCAAGGATCCACAACATAAAAACTCGTCGGACGCCGGAAAAGAAACCTGTTTGGGCACCAAAAAGAAAAACGCACCAAGAGCCCGAAGAATCGTACCGGGGTCCAAAAATATCCTGCAGGGGCTTACAAAAAAACATAACTCACCACAAAAACCACGAGGGGACTCTATCGAATCGACCAAAGCACCGGAAAATTCAGAATGGGTCCCGAAAGAAAATTATCCGAAGGGCCTTTCTACTCTCGATCGTGCAACCTGCGGAAAAAACACGTTGAGCAGCCGCAGTAGCATACTAAAGGTAAAAATGCCCTTCCCTAATGTTAGGCACCAAGGAAATACTTTCACCCCTCGTCATCACAGTTCAGGTCTGCTGTGCTCTGATGCTCTATCAAGGCCGGTGTGTTTTATCCTGCATCTGATCGCTGAAGTATTTTTATTTAAGCCGGTGTGTGTTGGTGTGTGGAGTGAGGAGGAGGGTAACAGTGACGGTGACGGTGACGATAGATCCGAGCCCACTATATGGCACTGCAGTCGCATGCTATTACTATGAGTTGTTAGGGGACGAATGGTCTAGGGGTAAGATGCTCGTCTCACAATCGAAAGGTTGTGGGTTCGAGTCTCACCTGTCGCTACTCTTCGCCCGCGACCAATTGGCGTGAGAGATTGGCGACGCTACATGACTCAACGGTCGACGTGTCGTAAAACCAATAACCAACCAACCTATGAGTTGTTATGTTGACATGGACTGTGCACTGCTCTTTTAATTATGTGACTTCACCAGTTATTGGACGATTTTCCCCGTTGGTGAGGAGATGCTGAATAAACATAAACATACACATTGTCGTAAACAAAGTCAGAATTTCTGAGATCTGAAAATATAGTGGGCGAAATCCGATGAGTTTTTGGTTGGGGGGGGTCTAGTGCGTTGGCATTTCGGCGCCCCCCCAATGTTTTTCTAAAATCGACACCCTTGGTTAGGAGACAGCTCTGAGGTCGTTGCCACAGGACAAATATACCGTTACTTAGCGGCTATTCAGTTTCACGTCATTTATCCATTTCAATAACAGGCACGACGATCTCCATATCATGTTTTGAAAACTAAAACAGTTGTGGGCGCTAGATAACCATTACCTGTTAACACGCGCACTGGAGGGGGAGGGGGAGAGAAATCCGCCCACCCCTCCGGTTTTTCGTACATGACTCCAGATTTTACCCGTCGATATACGCCTTTTTTCGTACCTGCTTAGCTGCTGTGGCCGGCGCGTCGTTTAACACGCGCCCCGGAGGGCCTCTGAAAATTACGCGCACTGGAGGGGGGCGGTTTCCGCCCACCCCCCTAAGATCTCGGCTCCTATTAAAGCTGGAGGAATTAAACTCGCAGGGTGGATGGGTACGGTAGTGAACTCTATTGTGTGCAAATTTCATGACCTTAGGTAAATATCTTCAAGGTCAAATGAGGTCACATTTGTCAACATTTTCTTGTTTTGCGTGGTTTGGCTTGTCATTGTTGTGGATATGGATGCCTGCGATTGTGTTTAAATGCTCCAAAATGGGCATCAATGATGTTTCGGACATTACTAATGATGCAATACAGATGCTAGACCCGATATTTGACCTCAGGTCACCTATATAGCAGCACTTTATCAGATCAGTTACCTGTTCCAGTTACCGGAACCGGGCCGCCCGCCCGACTGCGCCGTCGGGCAGCTCGGCGCAATAGGCTTCGCGAAGAAAGGAGTGAAGTACATGAATAAAGTATGGAAACGCTTAGGTACACAATGACAAACAGTAGTACATTTATGACAACATTTCAGTTGACCAAGTTTGGTTCCATTAATCTGTCATGAACTTGACCTGGCTTGACCTCGGTGACCTAACATGACCTTGAAACTATATAGCATATCAATATACATCAAACAAGTCGCTAGTGTTGCCAAGAACACTTTCCTTTTGCGGATATACGGGAAGCGCATCAGCACCGATTTTTGTGTGGTCTGGCGCTACGAATTTTTTTACTTTAACGGCCCCTATCCCTAAAATTTGTCGGCCGATTTCCATTTTTCTTGTTTTAAACGACGCGCCGGTCATTTCTAAGCAGGTACGCAAAAAATGGCGTATATCGACCGGGAAAATTTGAAGTTATGTACGAAAAGCCGGAGGGGTGGGCGCATTTCGCCTCCCCCCTCCAATGCGCGTTAAAGTAAGAAAAGGTGGAAATTGGCCGACATTTTTTTTTCGAGTTAGGGGCCGTTAAAGTCAACAAATTTCGTAGCGCCAGACCACAAAAATCGACGCTGATGCGCTTCCCGCATATCCGCAAAAGGGAAGTGTTCTTGGCAACACTAGCGACTTGTTTGATGTATGTTGATGTGTTATATAGTTTCAAGGTCATGTTAGGTCACCGAGGTCAAGTCAGGTCAAGTTCATGACAGGTTAATGGAACCAAACTTGGTCAACTGGAATGTTGTCATAAATGCACTACTGTTTGTCATGGTGTGCTGTTTGTCATTGCGTTTCCATACTTTATTCATGTACTTCACTCCTTTCTTCGCGAAACGAGTGTTCCAGTTACCGGTTCCGGTAACTGGAACAGGTAACTGACATGATAAAGTGCTGCTATATAGGTGACCTGAGGTCAAATGTCGGGTCTAGCATCTGTATTGCATCATTAGTAATGTCCAAAACATCACGGATGCCCATTTTGGAGCATTTAAACACAACCACAGTGATCCATAACAATGACAAGACAAGCCACGCAAAACAAGAAAATTTTGACAAATGTGACCTCATTTGACCTTGAAGATATTGACCTAAGGTCATGAAATTTACACAATAGCGTTCACTACCGTACCCATCCACTCTGCAAATTTCGTTCCTCCAGCTTTAATAGGAGCCGAGATCTTAGGGAGTGGGGCGGAATCCGCCCCCCTTCCAGTGGGCGAAATTTTCAGAGGCCCTCCAGGGCGCGTGTTGAGGCGCCCTTAAGCCCAAATAAACAAACAAGAGTGTTCGCAGCTCGAGCTGTTCCCTAAGGACAGTGCCAGTTTTCATCGCAATATTTCAAGTGGAGTTGCAGCATTGTTGATTCTTTTGATAGGTGATATCATGCACTGGATGAACAGCATCGTAAGTATCAGTTGAATTACCAGCCTTATGCTTCTAATAATATAACGAATTCGAAATTAATATATATATATTTCGCTTCTGAAGCGTCTTCAGTAGATTCCGTAGAATACGTCCAAAGAACTAAAACGTCATTTTTCATGGGTTTCACTTCCCAAGTTGAGGGGGGGGGGGGGGGCTGGAGCTCTCCCAACTGAATAGGATGCTACATTCCTGCAGAGGAGGCCGCACAGTCCGGAAGTATTGTGACCCATTTCGGCAGAAGGGCACTGGTTTCAATGTCTCCGATGTCCTAATGGAGATAACACAGTCAAAATCGTAATCCTTTATGGAGAGATGGGTACGCATCTGGAAAGTGACCGTGTGATGTCGAATTATTAAAATCGATTGTACTGTTTAACTGAGACGCGTGTATCACTGTCTATGCCTGTAGAACGGGTGAGTCATAGGCCGTCGCTTGACTTCACCTGTTCATCGTTCCTCAGAACGTGTTATTCTGGCGTACTGTGCGTATTGCGTATATCATTGTTAGCTCCCTTTCCTCGTGTTGCCAGCCTAGACACCTCATTTTCTACATAATGTATTATGCTCCTGGATGGAGCACACTGTAGTTGATGCAGCCGCCGAGGCGTTAGTAATAGTTTGGGGTGGCAAATATGTATCCTCATGTACATATTTTCCCATTATATGTAAAATATGTACCCTTAACTTTAGGTGACAACGATGTACCCTGACTCTTATGCATATGATTGAAGCTTTCTATGAACGTGAACGTCTTCCACTTTCACCAATAGGGTGTAGTGATATTTTTTATGTTCTAGTTTTAATCCTCTATTTTTTCTAGAAAAATGCCATTTCCGAAAAACTGTGCAAAGCATTAAAAGAACAATTTTCTCTCACTTCGGCGTTGTTTTCTTGGAATGCCTACGATCAAGTATGTTCATTCATGTATCTAGATATATCGTTGTATGTATGTATGTAGGTACGCTTGTACGTATGCATGCATGGGTATAAGATTGCCGTCATTTTATCTGCTGTTGTGCATGTAATACTAATTTAGTTTCAACAGTACGAAGTCGAAATTTTTCGATCTGTTCTTCGAGCTTTGCTGTTCCCAGTCGATTTGGTGTGGCTTTATGGCAAAATGTGTCGTGTGCTTAGGTGTCGAGAAAGCAGCGGAAACTGCCGATAGTAATCGAAAAGTGGTTGAGGACGACAACGAAGAGGATGCTAAAAAAGCCACGCGATCAAAGCACAAGGAGAAGAGGTCGCACAAGCATGGCAGGGAGAAGGACGGACACAGAAAAGAGAAGGGAGGCTCCAGTCGTCGAAGAAGGTAAGCTTGTTTTTGATTACACTCAGTATCTCACATCACAAACTTGATTAGTAAAGTGCGAATCAGTTTAGCTCAGTCCCCTAGATCAATGAGACGTGCCTTCGATCAGTGAGATAAATGAATGAAGCAATAATAGATACATCTACATTAGGATGGTTCTTAAAGGGTCCATTAGGAAGTTAAAAGTCAGAAGTGTTGAGCTCTTACCCCGGCGATCGGTTATCAATCGTGAAAACTGCTCTGTATTTTTGTTTTCATAAAAATCGAATTACATCTACCCATAACACATCGACCTTGATCTTTTACTATATGAGGACGAAAGGTGGGAAATGTAAGGACCGAAAGACCGGTCAGAACCGGCGAGCTTTCTGACCAGTCTTTGGAATATATGCCGGTCATTCAACCAGTAGGTCCGGCCATCATACCCTCCCAAACAAAAATGAACAGAAACTATCAGAAATCTAGCGTTGGTAATTCCATGCAACTTGTAAGGCCCATTTCAACATTCCAGTCAGGAATTGTTATATGCATTTTATAACTTGATAGTCAACTCTTAGATATTTGCAAGATTTCTGGAAGGTTAAGAACTGAACACAGCAAATCGTCAACGATATTAGTTGTGAGGAAGCATATCCATGATATACAGCTTCCAAAGGTAAGATTTGCAACAGTAGCAAAGTCCAAAGACTGTCAGTGGGTTTCACCAGATCCCAAACAGTAGAATATGGCTGGAACCAGGCTGAAGTGACCAACGCATGACACAAGACTAGCATTGTAGCATCATATTCTATGGTCATGCACCAATGCCGTTGTATTTTGTGCATGGCTATATAAACATTGTGCATTATTTCCTTCAAATGTGTTCAATGACAATGCAACTATGAAAATAAGTTTCGGTCGGAAAGTACTTATTCCTCTATTGTCATGATGCCATAATTCACAGCAAAATATCAGACAAGCGTGTCATGAAATGTACAGCTTCATACTTGATTCTTATTCCAAGGAAAACAGCAAAATTGCAGTCATGGACAAGGTTGCATTCACGCATATTTGACTAATCTGTAATACACTGCACGCCATATGCAATATTTGTACCATTCTACTGCTAGTTAGCAATTCAAAACTCAAAGTTATTCATTCTTCAAGCTTGACATTACTCCAACCTCCATTTCGTGGGCGTATTGTCCCCTCTACAACCGGTCGCCGAGGCGTTTTAGTTTTCATACTACACTCGTTGATATTAAAATAAATTGGTGCTAGCTGTAAGCTGTCGAGCATAAAACTCAAGCTATAAATCATTAATGAACCGAAGCGCTGCCATGCCACCCAAAAATTCACTGGATTAAACGAGAAACTGATATTTTCACCACGAAATGTCCTAATATTTCCGCGCTTCGCACGCCGGAAGCCTCTTTCATCGCATTTTTTTGGTCACCCCCCCCCTGAGGAAAACCACGGCTACCCCACTGTTAATGTGTGCATTGACGGCAAAAATATCCTTCGAGTAGCATTATCCGTCGAAGAAGTTAACTACAACCAAGCCCTCTCCATCATAATTAGGTTATTTTAATTAGTGCTATCACCATTGAAAGCTTACATATGGACTTGAGTGTCTGAAAAGCATGCAGCAGGTTAGTTTTCGTTTTTTTTTTCCTTTTAGCCCATTGAATGCAGCAGGTATAGAATATACACATGTCCGTAAATGTTTACCTATTATGTTAACTAGTAGCCACACGAGGTAATGTAATCGTATTTGTCTCATGTACTGAATGCAACTGTATTTAAACGACAGTGTATCATGACCTCCACAGGTCATAGCCTCTACAGTTCATAACCTCCACAAATTCAACATACCCAAAGCGGTCGTAACCTCCACAGCTCAACCTCCTCGACACCGAAGCGGTTATAACCTGCACAGGTCACAACCTCCACAACTACGAAGCGGTCATAACCTCCACAGGTCACAACCTCCACAACTCCCCCCTTCCCCGACGAGGCACCACCTTTCCGTGGTGGGGGGATTGCGTGCCCCAAAGATCCGGCTCCCATCTTACCGGTGAGGGGTCAAACCAAGAGTGCCTCACTCGTCCTTCCATCCATACTCCCCCATTCCAATGCCCATCTCATCTCAACGTCCATGTCCTTGACCTTGCCCTGCAACACCAACTCTCCCTATCATGAGCAGGTAGGACAACTTCCCCGGTCCTGCCCTCCAGCTCAGTTGTATCGGGGTAGTCCCGCCTCTTCGGCCCGTCCCCCGGGGTTGACGGAGTCCTGGAGACTGAGATCCCTCGTCGCAGGGTGCTAGTTGTGACGGGGGACCAACACGCCTCTTTGGTCCTAATATCCCGGAGGGGCGGGCGGGCCCGTAGGGCCCCATATGGGCCAAGCGACTTGTCGCCTCAGGCCGACGGTCTGGGCCCCGGCCCAGTGCCTGCTGGCCTGGCCGGCAGGGGTCAAGGGGTGGGCGGCGCTGGATCCCGGTCGAGGTGGTGAGTCTCTCTCCCGGCCGGGCGAAGGCGCCGTCTGCCCCGTATAGCTCCTCGGGCGCCTGGCGTCCTCCCGTCCGCGGGACCCAGGCGTCCCCCCAGTTGGGCCCCTACGTGGTGGGGCGCCCGAGGAGCGGAAACATATCGCACTTACATGGCAACTTCCAACACAAAAACAACCCACCTGCCCCCTCCAGCAGGGGACAGACAACCCGACCTAGGACTCTGAATGTAGTGCATGGAGGGTCCGGCCTCCGAGCTGGTCTTCCTGCACCTCGTATTCTGATCATAAAATCACTCGAGGAAAACATGAAACTTTCACGTCTTACCCCGTTCCAAAGGAAGGAGGCTTGTGGCAAGCTAGGGTCGGTATTCAGGTGTGAAAAGCTCAGAGACGGTGGACTGGAAGTCGAATTTAATACTGCTGAGGATGCAAGGAGGGCGCTTGACGCAACTGAAATAACTTACACTGTTCGACAGGAAACCGGCAGGAGAATAGTCACCGTACGCATCGAAATTCAACCCCACAATACCAAAAATTACTCCAAAGGAGTCATCAATTGCTACGACCTGCGAGATGTTTCGGACGCTGACATTGTGGATGCCCTAACGGAGTGGGGAATGGTAGAGGCGCGAATAATTTCAATTAGAAAAGGCCAAGAAGTGCAACCAACCAACAAACATCATCTTAACTTTTCGCACGACGGATCTTCCTGAAGTTATCTTTGTAGGGTATGTCCGCGTGAAGGTCCGTGTATTTGTACCCAATCCGATGAGGTGTTTCCGTTGCTCCCGTTTTGGTCACACTTGGCAGCACTGCCGAAACCGAGAGATATGTGGGAGATGTGGATCAGTAGAGCATGCGCAAGACAAATGTGAAGCGGAGTATCCACACTGCTCCAACTGCGGCCCAGACCAAATACCCCATACCGGCTATGATCGCTCTTGCTCCATTTTCTTAAAAGAGAAGGAAATAGTTGGTATTAAAATGTTTCAAAAAGATCACATTTCGTGAGGCGCGTGAGATTTATGAGGTAGCGCATCCGAGATTATCGTATGCTGCAAAGGTAAAACTGAACTCTAAGATCACACAACAGTCTCTAATGCAATTACACACACACATGGGTGCCTCTCATCTTATAGCTCAGCTCAGTGCCATAATGCTTGCCTTTGGTATCGAATGCACACCAATAGGAGAAAGAGTTTCGTCCTCTCCCCAGACGGTGATAAGGGAACCCTCAGCTGAGCACCCTGTAGCGACTCCTCAAGGAGGAGAGTGGGTCCAGGTCCAACGAGGAAAAAGACCTGCCTGTCCATCTTCATCCAAGCCCAACCCCTCCTCAGCCACTCCAACCCTCCTCTCCCGACCTCCTTGGCCCAACGCTCCATTCCCGCTAGGGAAGAGCCCAGGAGCTCTCCGGGACTAGGACTCGAGACACCGACGTCTCAGAGTCGCGTCGAACCGACGACGAGGATGGGGAAGCCCTCCTCCCACATCCAATCCTTACCCAACACCATCGCCAACCCTAAACCTACCCAACCCATCCCTACACCCTCCAGAACCACCCCAACACCCCCACCCCCACCAACCATCTCCGAAGAGAAGGGTGTGGTCTAGGGGTAAGATGCTCGTCTCAAGGTCGAAATGTTGTGGGTTCGAGTCTCACCTGTCGCTACTCTTCGCCCGCGACCAATCGGCGTGAGAGATTGGCGACGCTACATGACTCAACGGTCGACGTGTCGTAAAACCAATAACCAACCAAGGGTGTGGCCTCCGGCCGGGTGCTGGTAGTTGCACCGTCAACGACCCGACCACGTCTAGGAATTGAGGTCCGCCAAGGGGCTCCCGACATGGGGGCTTCAGGCCGGCCATCCCGAGCTGGGTCGAGGGAGACGTCACCTAGTGCAGGATGACAAGTCCACAAGGCCTGCCCCCCCCCCCATCGTCCCCAACTCCACAAGCCAACTCCCTCCACACCGCAGAGACTGGGAGGGTGATGGGCCCGCCTCCCACACCTCCCCAGGCAGGCGACCAGTCCCGCTGGTCGCCCTGGAGCGCTGGTCGCCCGCAGTAGGCCGGAAGCGCGTCTCGCCCTGGTCAGTCTCGCCAACCGGCGGGTCAGTCCGAGAGCGCGAGCGCGCACAGCATCCGACTCGTGGGCCCCGGCTAGTTCTCCATGAACTGACCTGTTTTAACATTTTTAACATAGCTCTCTATACATTACAATGGAACTGCAGGGGTTTTAGAAGTAGTGCCCATGAATTGCAGGCAGTGCTAAGCAGGGTCTGTCCGGTGGCGTTCTGCCTACAGGAGACTAAGCTATCGCCGGACACCTCAATCCAGGTGAAATGCTACACCCTCCACCGAAAAGAAGTAGCATCTGACACTGTTTCACATGGCGGAGTGCTACTAGGCATCCACCATAGTATTCCCTCGCATCCACTAGTTGTGACCACACGTATCCAAGCCTTCGCTGCCAGGGTGCACTTTGGTCGGCAAATGATTTCATTATGCAGTATTTACCTGCCCCCTGGAACCCCATTTCCATCTGCCGAGCTGAAGCTTCTTTGCTCTCAGCTCCCCGAGCCGGTTCTAATTCTAGGCGACTTCAATTCACATCATACCGTTTGGGGATGTGAAGATGTTAACGAGCGTGGACGTCTTATGGAGCAGTTTTTACACGATGAGTCCTTGTGTGTCTTAAGCACAGGTACCAGAACTCATTTTAGTATGCCATCTGGACAAACCTCTGCGCTAGACCTCAGTATTTCTAGTCCTCAACTTGAGCAATATTTTAATTGGTCGGTGGACACTGATCCTATGGGAAGTGACCACTTTCCTGTATGGCTGGAATACCGTGATGGTCCTGTCCTTGGACAGAGGCCGCGGCGATGGAACCTTCGCAAGGCAAACTGGACTGAATATGCAACACAAATAGAAACGGCTTGCTCCGCTGATGGGCAGGAGAAACCACAAAGTATAGAACAGTTCACATCACTGCTCCTGCATTCTGCATAGGGGGACGAGTGGTCTAGGGGTAAGATGCTCGTCTCGCAATGGAAAGATTTTGGGTTCGAATCTCACCTGTCGCTACTCTTCGCCCGCGACCAATCGGCGTGAGAGATTGGCGACGCTATATGACTCAACGGTCGACGTGTCGTAAAACCAGTAACCAACCAATCTGCATTCTGCATCCGCATGCATTCCTTGCACCTCAGGTTCTCCACGGCGTACCCCGGTCCCGTGGTGGACGGAGGAATGCGGAGACGCCATCCGCGCAAGAAAAAGAGCATATCGTAAATTTAATTTAAAAAAATAGTAACACTGGACCAATAACCGTGTTAAGCATTGGTAATATGGACGTGACCAAACCTATCGACGTTGCAAACGAAATTGCGCGCGCCTTATCGGAACGTAGCCGTGGCAGTAATTGGGATCCGCAATTCTTGCATCACAGGTCGTGTTGTGAAAAGCTCCCCACTGACTTTGCCACGATTGACAGCATATCATATAACCAGCCATTTACAATGTCCAAACTGACTTCCGCCATGGCGAAGCTCCGAAGTGTATGCGAAGGCCCAGACAACATCCACAACGAAATGATAAAGCATCTTCTTCCATGTGCGACCGGAACACTTTTAAATATCTTCAACCATCTCTGGCAACAAGGCAACTTCCCGGTAGCGTGGCGAGAGGCAGTAGGGGTACCAGTGTTAAAACCGGGCAAGAGCGGACTGGAACCGCTCCAATATCGCCCAATAGCCCTCACCTGTTTGTGCAAGCTGATGAAAAGACTGTTAACTACCATACTAACGTGGTTTTTAGAAATCCATACCCTTTTCTCAGACGCACAGTGCGGTTTTATGAAGAACCGGAGTTCAATTGACCACATCTTAACCCTGGACACTGCAGTACGCGTAGCGTTTAAACAGAAACGGCACGTCGGCGCTGTCTTTTTTTACATTGAAGCAGCTTATGACACGACTTGGAGCCAGGGTATTATTGCAAATATACATAAAAGCGGTATTCGGAGATCCATGGGGTTATTCATACATAATGTTCTGGCCGACAGACATTTCCGTGTTCGCATTGGGCACCGGGGACGAGTGGTCTAGGGGTAAGATGCTCGTCTCACAATCGAAAGATTGTGGGTTCGAATCTCACCTGTCGCTGCTCTTCGCCTGCGACCAATCGGCGTGAGAGATTGGCGACGCTATATGACTCAACGGTCGACGTGTCATAAAACCAATAACCAACCAATCGCATTGGCCGCCAGCTATCCAGAAGATTTGTACAGGTGAACGGCGTGCCACAGGGAAGTGTTTTAAGTGTAGCACTGTTTGCGATAATGATAAATGATACTTGCGACGTACTTCCACCACAACTTGGTCGGTCTCTATTTGTAAACGACTTTGCCATCTGGTGTAGCACAGCTAGACTATCTGCTATGTCGAGACGTCTCCAATTGGCCGTTCAAAAACTTGAAAGATGGGGTGCAATGAATGGATTCAGATTTTCAACACAAAAGACAACCGCAATGCATTTCTGTCGCCGGCGTAACTGTGCAGTATTATGCCTCAGTTTGTATGGAAACCAAATACCGATGCCACCTGCGGTGAAGTTTCGTGGGGTGACTTTTGATTCACGTCTTAGTTATACAGAACATTGTAGAACACTCCGCGACAAGTGTTTTAAATCGCTGAACATATTAAAGTGTGTATCTCGCACTAGCTATGGAGCTGACAGACACTCACTGATCCTGTTGTATCGCTCAATGATACGGTTTAAACTGGACTACGCTTGTTTTATTTACGATGGAGTACGCAGTTCCACCAAACGAGCATTGGACACTGTTCATCACGCGCTATCCGCATCGCGGGGACGAGTGGTCTAGGGGTAAGATGCTCGTCTCACAATCGAATGGTTGTGGGTTCGAGTCTCACCTGTCGCTACTCTTCGCCCGCGACCAATCGGCGTGAGAGATTGGCGACGCTACATGACTAAACGGTCGACGTGTCGTAAAAAAACAATAACCAACCAACCAACTATCCGCATCGCGACCGGAGCATTTCGCACGTCACCCATCTTATGGAGTCTTATGGCGGAAGCACATGAACCTCCTCTATGTCTGCGCAGAGAAAGGTTGGGAATGCGGTACGCCTGCAAGCTCCGCCAGTTCCCTGCTCATCCGGCTTACCCGCATGTCTTTTCGCGTCGACTACGAACTCTTTTTTCAGGGGGATGGAATCTGAATGTCGCCCTGTTCGGTGTGCGAATTCGAAATCTTCTGCAAAATAGTCGAGTTCAACTTCAGGAAATTCGGAGAGCCCAAGACATGGAAACACCCCCATGGCAGCTGATTGCACCGGAGTTGGATGTATCCCTCGCGAAAATCAGGAAAGCCGATGTCCCTCCAGCAGAATTTCGTGCACTTGCGCTGGAACATATTGAAACATTCCAGGATTTGGTGGAAACATATACTGACGGCTCTCGAACAGAGGACGGTGTGGGCAGCGCTTTTGTTTGCTAATCTGTCGCCCGCTCATTTACTCTCCCGACGTACGCATCGGTGTACTCGTCGGAACTTGTAGCTATTACGAAAGCTCTATGTTTTATCGAGGTGTCGGATGGTGATCGTCACGTTATATTCACTGATTCTTTAAGTAGTCTGATGGCCCTGGATACGTTTTATCCATCAAACGTTTCTGTGTGACATTTTGTGTCGTCTTACCGATATGCAACGCCTAGGACGACGGGTGATTCTATGTTGGCTCCCTAGCCATGTGGGAATTTATGGGAACGAGTTGGCAGATGCTGCGGCAAAGCGAGCAGCACATGCCCCGTGCACGCGGTCATTACCGCTCCCTGCCACGGACCATTACCGATAAATGTCTATATTCATCCAAGACAAGTGGCAGGCAGTGTGGGATGCGACGCCTTCGAACAAGCTGAGAGCCATCAAGCAACGTCTGTGTCCGTGGAGCTCGTCCTGTCATAAATCTAGACAGGAAGAGGTGACACTTTGCCGCCTCCGCATAGGGCACACTTATGCCACACACAGGTATCTGTTATACGGTGACGACAAACCGCAGTGCTCCAGATGTCAGGCACAACTGACGGTTCGCCATGTTCTCATCTCATGCCCTTGTTATGCTGACGAACGTAGACGCTAGTTTGGTTCTGCCCAGGTGGCTTCCCTTAGAGATATTCTGTCGGACAACTCTTCCACTGTCCAATCGGGACGGTTGATGAATTTTTTCAGATGTGTCGTTCACAGCAATATATAACCCTCGCTGATACACACCGCATGTAAACTTTGTACCACAATAGGACCAGGTGGACGGCTAACCACGATGTGAAGCTTGATATTACTGCACTTCGTTAACTCCAAGAGTTATGGGCGCAAAATGACCACAGCAGTCGACGCGCCCTAAAGCCCAAATAACTAACTAACTAACTAACCTCCACAACTGCGAAGTGGCCATAACTCCACAGCTTACAACCTCCACAACTCCGAAGCGGTCATAACCTCCACAGGTCACAACCCCAACAACTCCGAAGCGGCCATAACCTTCACAGCTCACAACCTCCACAGATTCAAGAACTCCATAATTTCCTAGAAGCATCACTTCAGCTAGCTATTGCTAGGTAGCAGCACGATCTATGTATTATCGCAACGAATATAGAATGAATGTCATGAGATTGAACGTTCAAGTATAGTAAGCTAACCCAACATAACCTAACCTAACCTAACATAGACCGTGCTGCTACCTAGCGATAGCTAGCTGAAATGATTGTAGGAAATTATGAAATCCCTGAATATGTGGAGGTTGTGAGCTGTGGAGGTTATGACAGCTTCGGAGTTGTGGAGGTTATGATGCCCTGTGGAGGTTACGATCGCTTCGGGTATGTTGAATTTGTTGAGGTTATGAACTGTGGAGGTTATGATACACCTCCATTTAAACACTATTGTGAAAATGTTTTATCGGCACACCTTTCGATGATTCAATTCATGCCCATCTCGGCCCTCGCTTCACAGACCACTTCTTTGCTGCTGAACATTCTAATGCGTGATTGCCACGTGCATGGTGACAATTTATTTTGCTGTTGTCGTTTTTGATGTCTGGGTTGGGAACACATGTATTAAGCTGTGAACTTTAGAGATGTATAGATTTGGAATTTTACTGTAAATATGCAAGTCTGTCAATATAAAATAATTCATTCTGTAGATAATGCTTGTTTTCCCATGCATTGTTATTAAACAAATTTTAAAGAATGTGACGTGCATTGATTATACAACCATGCAAAAGAAGCAATGATATTGGTGCATAATCGAAACACAATGTGTTACAATGCTAGTCTGATGTCATGTATGTTGTATTTCCTTTTTGCCTGGTCTCAGTCATGTTCCACTTTTTAATAGTTGGTGAAGCCAACTATTTCTTTGCTTTATTATTATTATGTATACATATATATATATATATATATATATATATATATATATATATATATATATATATATATATATATATACACACCGTATATATGTATACTGTATATATGTACATGTGTATATGTATCTATTATTTATATGTATACTGTAATAGTTACACCAACTATTGTTTGCTTTATTTCAGTTGCAAGTCTTGCTTTTGAAAGCTGCATATCATGAGCATGCTTCAGCTATCAACCTCTATCATTGGTAACATGTTGTTTTCAGCAATAAGCATGCCAAAAAATCTTTGAAATACTTAAGGATTTGTCATCAAATTGTTCAATGTGTTGGACAAACTTGCCGGCTGGCATATTGAAATGTGCCTCACAATATGCATGAAGATTATCGTCATTAGGTTTTTCATATTGACGTCGTATTGATTTGAAGGTTCAAATCAAATCAACTGAATAACCGGTTGAAAGACCAGCATATATTTCAAGACTGGTCAAAAAGTCCTTCGACACTGACCGGACTGTCTGACCCAGAAAGTGGGACTGAGCCCCTGAAAATAACGCTGTTGGCCCGCAAAGTCGTGCCAGGGCCCTGAAAATCGCGCTGAAGCCCCCAAAAGTTGGACCGGGGTCCCCTGTAAATCCCACTGTGGGCACCAAAACATTGTGCCTCTTGAAATCACGCTGGGAGCTCAAGAAGTTTCAACGGGGTCCCTGAAAATGACGCTAAGGGCACCAAAAAGTCGGGCCGGGCCCCCTGAAAATCACGCTGGGGGCCTCAAAAGTTCGCACTTGGGTTCCTGAAAAATAACGCTGGTGGTCTAAAAATTCGCGCCTAGGTCCTTGAAAATCACGCTGCGAGTCCAGACATTCGTGTCGGAGTCCTTGAACAACACGATGGGGCCCAAAAGGTTTGATCGGGCCCCTGCAAATCACGTTGAGCCTGGGGGTCCAAAAAAAATCGCTTCCAGGCCCCTCAAAATCACGCTACGGACTCGACAGGTCGCTCCGGGGCCCGAAAAGTCTCATCGGGACCCAAAAAAATGAAGTCGGGGCAACGAAAAAACAATCCGGACATGGAAAATCAATCTGGGGCCCAACAATCACGTCAAAAGCCCTCAAAACGTGTTTCGGCCCCAAAAACCGTATCGAGGCCACTAAAACTTCCGCTAGGGATCGCAACAAATGACGCCGGGGCCCCAAAAATTGCAATGTGACCCAAAAGAATGTCGCGTCGCAAGACTTGAAGTTCACACTGGGGGCCCAAAAGGTCGCAGCTGGCTTCCAACAATCAATTCTTAAGCGGAATGTCACTGTGCGTCATCACAAGTCTCATCAAAGAGCCCCAAAAAATCCTTTCGGGCCACGGAATAGGAACGTCGGGGCACTGAAAAATCGCACCAGGAACCCGAAGAATCGTACCGGGGCCCAAAAATATCGCGGAGTGGTCTTTTAGAAATAAAACTGCTCCCTCCCCCCCCCCCCAAAAAAAAAAAAAAATCACCAAGACTCGATCGAATCGCCCCGAACACCGGCAAATTAAGAACAGGTCCCGAAAGAAAATTATCCGAAGAGCCTTCCTACTCTCAAGGGTGCCATGGGCTGAAAAAAAATGTTCGTTGAGCAACCCCAGTGCCGTACCAGAGGGGAAATCTCGCCCTCCCTCCTGAGAGGAGTGGCCTCTCAAGAATCGTGCCGGGCTCCCAAAAATCGCGCTGGGCCCCCAAAAAATTCGCATCTGGGCCCCCCCGAATTCGCGTAGGGAGCTCCAACTACATACGGCAGAGTCCTGAAAATTTGCGCCTGGCCAGACAATTTGCATCAAGGCACCCCAAAATCGCTCTGGAGCCCCAGCTGAATATGCCTCACACCGCAAACTCGCGCCGGGCGCCCCAAATATCGCGCTCGGGATCCAAAATTCCCCTCGGTATTCCTAAAAATGTTGGTCTGGGCATCAAACATTCCCGTCGGGGCCTACCAAAAATTAGCGCCGGGAGACCCAAATAAGCACAGCGTGGCTCCAGAAATCACATCGGGAGTCGGAAAAAATGAACCAGGAGCCCTTCTAAATATGGAGGGAGTGCGAAAAATAAATGTCCAAGCGACGAAAATCGATCTGGAGCCCCAAAAATAGCACCGGATTCCTTCAAAAATCGCGTACGTCACCGACAACGCGTACTGGAGCTCAAAAATCGCGGCGGGACACAAGCATATGGCCCCGTGGGCTCGAACAATCAGGCCGAGATTCCGGCTTTTACAAATTTAGAAATGGTTCCCAAAAATCCCGTCGAGCCAGAAAACTGGCGTCGGGTCCCCACAATGACGCGCCTGAGCCTGAAAAGTCGCTCTGGGACACCGAGAAATCGTACGGAAGTCCCCAAAATCGTGCTGCGGCCTCGCAAATATGCATCAGGAGCCCCAAATAAATACAGCGGAACACTAAGAGCACAGCAGGAGCCCGAAAAAGCCCTCCAAAGCGCACCGAGTGTCGCAAAAAGCGGCAGGGTATTCAAGCATGCTTTGCAGCCCCAAATAAACACATCAGAAGCTCTAAAAAAATCACCAGAGGACCTCAAAGTACACCGGGGCCATGAGACCGCATGAGGGCGTCAAAAACAGACTGGGGCCCGCAAAAAGCGACATGGTCTTGAAAGGGAGCAAAAGGGCCGGGCACAAAATTAATTCATGTGTTAAAAAAAAAACACCAAAAAACATTTCTAAATTCGTCGGTGCACAAAAAAGCAACAAAACCCTAGCAAGAGCCAGGGTCTGAAAAGCGTGCTTGACCCATACCAAGAATGGGCTGAAGCCCTAAAACACATCCGTAGATCAAGAATACGCAACGTGTCCAAAAGAGAACACCCAACCAGGACCTCGGTTCGGTAGCCAGTCTGAGAGCATATTTAACCAAGGAGATGAGGTGCATTAAAGATCAGCGGGTATGCGGATTTCTTGACCACCAGGAAATGTGGAAAGAATAGGTCTAATTATCGAATTGAATGATGAGTTGTTGACAGCCATGAGACCCCGCCTTGAGTGACTGACGCTCCAAATAGAGGGTGACCAGGATGCCAGTTCCCAGGAAAAAAAACTGTAAGGTCGATGTGCAATGCCCAAATAATAACACAATTTCACAAAGTGGTGGCACAGGAGGTTCTCATTCGATGATAGCCGATCCCCGGCGGAGGAGCTAGACAATTCCTACATAAAATAGTCTTACTGATGCTATGGGCCACCCTAATATGCATCTAGATCATGGGAAATGATATGAGCATTAGCCCGAAATAATATCGTCTTCGTCAGCAAATATCATCTAATATGCTGAGAACATCATACGTATTTTATTACGGCAGATCTAATGCAGTGCTTTGCACACTTGTGAAAGTGTTTTCCTTGGATGTGTTGATATGCATCGCACCGCACTACGTTCGATCCAACCAATGGTAAATATCCATGTTTACAGTGCATTGACCTCGATTGTCACGTCAGATTTTTCCAAAAATATCTCATCGTTTGAGTAAGTTTATCACAAATATTTTTTTTCTTCTGAACTCCACTCTCCGGCTTCACTGCCGGACATTACATTCAAGCCCAAAAAAGTGCACATGGGTACATGCCTCCATCCATGCATTCAATCAGGTTGCGTTAGAAAACTTTGAGTAAATCTCCTCAAAAGAGGTCGGTGGGAGCATACGTATCATGTCTGATAAGTGAAAATGGGACTCCAAGGTGATAACTTTTCTCGCCCTCATGAGGAAAGTGAATACCAGATGAAGCCTTTTGGCCTAGGAAGCTCTTCTGAAATTGCCACCTTTCCAGATAAATTGTCCTCAACCCGTGCTGGTCTGCTAGTCTGCTTTCAAGTGGCGTAGCATGGACGCGTTGTGCTGTCGGTACTCGGGTTCAGATCGCCTGGGCCGTGTGTCTTTTCAGCAGTGACCAGTCGCACAGGCGTCGCTCACGGTCATCGCACTCCGAGCGGCACCACTCTTCACTCAGGTCAGCAGCATCTGTCAGGTTGGTCAGCAGCGTGACACTGCTGTCACGAATGTCATCAGCATCTGTCAGGTTGGTCAGCAGCGCGACATTGCTGTCACGAATGTCAGCAGCACCTGGCAGGTTGGTCAGCAGCGCGATACTGCCGTCACGAATGTCAGCAGCGCTTGACAGGTCTGTCAGCAGGGCGGCGCTCTACCGTCCGTGCCTGCCCGTCGGCTTATCGGAGTAGCATACAAACCGCTAGAAATACAAGATCAGCTTAGTTATTTAGTACTTTACATATTTCGGCAATTTTCTGCAAAGTTAAAGCGCAAAGAGAACGCCAACTTGTGATAATTGCAGCTCCAAGTTAGCTTTTCAATTGCAAGAACAAAAACCGCAACTGGTTATTTTTAATAAATTTCCGTTCGTCATGGATATTCCGAGTGTTCTATCGCTCGAAGAGGTGACCGACTATTGTTGTTTTCCAGTCGACGGTCTCGCTCCAGGTCGCGTGACCAAGACCGCGGCAGAGACCGTGGTCGTAGCCATTCCGGCGAACGGTCTCGTGACCGAGGTGACCGTGACCGTGGACGGGGTGACCTGCGGGAGCGGATCGACAAGCAACGGTTGCTGGAGGTGGCTCGCCACAATGTGCAGCGCATGGTGGAGGCAGGTTATCTGTCGGCTGGCTCAGCTTCCGGCGCCGGCAGCAACGTCAGGGAACTTACCGGTCAGTGTCCTGCCGTGTCATCACCAATCGTTCCTGCTCCAACACAAATCCACCACTAGCTCACCAGCAGCCCAACACGAGCCCACCACCAGCCCAACACTATTCAATACTAACCTACCACCAGTCCACCACCAGTCTATCGCCAGCCCACCACCAGCTTACCACCATGCCACTACCATTTCACCACTAGCACATCACCAGTCCACCACCAGCCCGCCACTACCTCACCACTAGCGCACCACGAGTCCACCACTAGCCCACCACCAGCCTACCACCATCCTACCACCAGTTCACCACTAGCACATCACCAGTCCACCACCAGTCCACCACCAGCCCGCCACCAGCCCGCCACTACCTCACCACGAGTCCACCACGAGTCCACCACTAGCCCACCACCAGTCCACCACTAGGCAACTACTAGCCCACCATTAGCCCATCACTACCTACCATCAGCCCACCACCAGCCCACGACCAGTCCACCACCAGTCAACCACCGACACCTGCGGATAATTGTATGCTTTCAGGGCTGCTTGTGCATCCCTGAAAATCAAAAGTGTACCCATGAAAATTAAAAAGCACTCCTGAAGTTTGAAGCAAGTAAAAGGAAGCTTAGTAAAAGGAAAGTTAGGCACCTATGGAGCTGTTACCTATTTCGGGATCTATGCATAGCAAATAGTCGCATGAGGTTACTATATGTTACCTCATGTTTGTTGCCGAGGGTAGCATTTTACAACATGAGGTCGGAGGACGGCGGTCTTTGGATTCCCTCGGTTCGCGAGACCGTGGGGGTGTTGAGGACTCGGCGGCTGGTGAAGCTTACGTTGATCCCTGACCCTCTGATCAAATCACTAGCCATCGAGTCTCGGACCGTCTGCTCTGAGATCACCTTCTGGCGCGAGTACCTGCGCCTGGAAGATCTCTCGCTCAAAAGACTCAATAAACATAAGCTGAGAGTCCTGCTGGCAAAGGCGGCCCAATATCGATAAACCCTCGCGGGGCGCATGTTTAATACCACAGCCTCACGGCGGGGAACCCATGGCTGACCAGATGGTTGACCTGTCCGGTCAGCCTCTCTGGCCAAGAGTACATCCACCTAGCCAAGGCTGTCACGGTAACGCAGAAGCTCCGTGTCTAACCGATGCTCGGGTCAGACTGTTTATTCCTCTCCCGACCAGTGGGCAGGTCGCGCAGTCATCTGATTGTGCGACCCGCCCTCGGGCGCCATCTGGGTCAGTGGCGGACCCAGGCTCGGTAACATTTCCTCTCGTTGAAATGGAAAACGTAAGGCCGGAAGATACACACACATACACAACATGCAATGCGCATCGCACGACACTTAAACATTGCGATCAACAACACGCTTCACAAACTTCATGTGCGTACACCGCACCGCACCTGTCCGAGGGTCCACATAATCTAGATGACGCCGTCCAACTGCGCGCACAACTACAGTACCGGGGACCAAGGAGGCAACATCTTAGGGGATACACCGCGTGGGACCTCGAAATGCCGCAACCTTATCCTGTGTCAAGGTTTGTATACCGGTGGCGGTGAGACCACTCGGTTCCTCAGATCGTAGTATCGTTTTTGTTTCTCACTTGCACGGCTCGTGTTTTCCTGCGCGGTTTTTAATGTATCTACCATCGATCGCATCCTTCCGTGTACAGTGTCATATGAATACTTTGGTACATGCTGTGCGATTACATTGGAGAGTGGCGTATTCACATTCGTCATAAAGAACAAGAAGTATGGAGAATATACATGAACTGAGGAAGTCTCCTGGTTCAATGAAAAAATAATGTAACGTAACTGGCACTCCCAATTATCACCATAACTGTCAGATAGCGCCCTAAGCCGGCGCTTTATATCCAAGTGGCTCCGTTCCGCCATTCCAATCCCTTCATGATGGTGTCCGATGGCATGTCTGAGCTCGATGTCCCAGAATGCGCAAAGCTCCAACAGGCGCCGACTTTTCATACTCGCACCGGCGTCCGTTTATATGTATTGTGGAAGCCCATACATTACAAACTGGGCATCTAGAGCATCTATAATGTTGTTCGTACCTTCAGATTCCAGCAGGTAGTGCGTTAAAAAAACCGTAAACTTATCAACGCATGTCAAAACTAGCGTTTTCCCCCGACGTTCTACTCCTAGGCATGTGCATCACGTCAATCACAAGCACTTCCCCTGGGCCCATGGAGTTCGGCTGGGTCAATGAGGGCGCCTGACTGCCAACATGCCTGCGCAGCGCTGGCATGACTGTACATAATTATTGCAATCCTGTCTCAGACCGGGATACCATATGCTTCTTGATAGCGTCTGATATAGCTTCTCGTGCCCGCTCTGTCCGTGATTTGAACGGTCATGGTTGTCTCTCATGATCTCGAATCACCTGACCAAAGGCCAAACAAGACGAGGCTCCTTTTCCTCCGTATTTTGACGGAAAAGCAAACTGTTCTGCATAAATGATTGTGTAATATCCTTCTTTTTTAACGCTGGCGAACACAATTTGGGCCACTTCCCATGCTTTATTCTGTGAACCAGAGTCGACACGTCCTATCATGCTGCTGATACCACACGATTTCCTCCCTACGCAATGGTGTGTGATGAACTGCTCCTGCTCTTATTAGATAGCATGATTCAGAACCTTCTGTCGCTGTGGGCGCCCCTGCAACAGGCATACCAGCCGAGATAATTTCTGCCGCTGCTGATTTTCCTTCTTGAACGGCTGCGGCCTGCGCAGACACTGCTGCGGCCGGTGCCCTC
The DNA here is from genome assembly GCA_034440615.1 of Ashinkailepas kermadecensis. Taxonomy (NCBI): domain Eukaryota; kingdom Metazoa; phylum Arthropoda; class Thecostraca; family Neolepadidae; genus Ashinkailepas; species Ashinkailepas kermadecensis. Next base: position 56,594 of record JAOTOM010003913.1, on the reverse strand, counting down.
CCCGCTCCTGGCGTCATGCGCGCTGCAGCGAGAGGTTTTGCGGCACTGGGATCCTGCTATTTTCCTTCTGAACGGCGGCCCACGCCCCCCCGGCGCCATGCGCGCAGGGAAAGGTTTTGGGGCCTGGGATCCTGCTCCGTGTCCTGATCTGCACCTTCAGGGATTCTGGATAGCATATCCACGTGTTGCATGTTTGCAGCCCGGCGGTGTTCCGTCTCAAAGCGAAGCTGACATACATATACTCGCTACCTGACAACTCGCGGATTTATATTAGACTTACTATCCAGAATCTGTAACGAACCGGGCCGCGGTAGCTCAGTCGGTAGAGCGTCGGACTCTTGCTCGCAAGATTGTGGGTTCGAATCTCACAATCGGCAGCATTTACCGAGTCCACCCGCGACCAATCGGCGTGGGAGGTTGGCGACGCTATATGACCTGGCGGTTGAATTCGTCGTAAAGGAAACAAAGGTTCTTCTTCTGGAGCGCATTCTTACAGTCGCACACCCAAGTAACCAGTCAAAAATGTAGACAGACAGACTTTTTATTGAGGTCATCCACAATTGACTCATGGCTATTATGACATCGCGTCAAATGGATAAAACAACACAGCACAAAAGGTCAAACTCACAGAACAGTCAAACCAGTGGTCATAAATGTCAGCAAGTCGAGCAGTAAATCAGTCCGGCACGGGCGGCACGTCAAACAGGTACCGCCGTAGGTGGCGACCAAAGATCGACACGGGAAGTCGCGTCAGCTCAGGTGGCAGTGAGTTATACATAAGTGGCGCTCTGGAGCTAAAACGTCTCTTCCCCATCTCGGTGCGGGACCGGGGGACATGCAAGTTATGGTCTTGACGGATGGTCCGGTCACGAATCTCCGCCATGGTGGTGAGATCGTGAGCCAGTGACTCTGGCTCACCATGACGACGCACCTTGTGTGTGAGGCAAAGGGTGTGATATCTGGCCAGGTTCTCCGCGCTGAGCCAGCCCAGCCTCCTCAGCAGATCCGAAACATGGTCAAACTTTTTGCGGCCGAAAATTACCTTTGCCGAGTAGTTTATAATTTTTTTAATGCGAGATAGGTTCTTTTTGGCTCAGTTACCATACACAGAAATGCAGTAGCGGATCTGCGAGAAGACCAGAGCATTGACCAGCGCGGAGATGACGGCAGGTGGAAGGTGCCCTCTCAGATGCGACAGACCACCCAGAACTAAACAACGCCGAGTCAATTCTGAGACGTGCGAGTCCCAGCTGAGCGAGCGATCGAAAATAAGACAGATATTTTTGCATTCCGAAATGATGGGTAGATCGTGATCGCGAAATTTCACTGTAATATCCGGTAAGGCACGCAGATTTTGTGGGCTGCACAATATCATCAGGTGTGTCTTAGTTACGTTAATTTTCAGTCCATTTGCTCGAAACCAGATGTCGAGGGAGGCCAGAACTGTTTCCATATGAGTGACGACATTTTGAATTTCAGATTTCTTACCACTGACCAAAATTTGGGTGTCGTCGGCGTATTGAATAACCACTGCGCCTTCGGCGAACAGGCTTAGGTCGTTAGCGAAGACACAGTAGAGGAGAGGTCCGAGAGATGATCCTTGAAAAACGCCGATGCTGTTGGGCAACGGGGCAGATTTTTGGACGACACCCAGACTGTCAGTAAGGCTGACACTCTGGGTGTGGTTCTGAAGATAAGCCGAAAACCAGGAAGTATCGATGCTGTGGAGACTTAATTTTGACAGGAGTTTTGAGTGATCTATCAAATCAAAGCATTTGCTCAAATCCAGCAGGCAGAGAAGGGACACCTCTCCATGGTCACATGCGGATAGGATCTGGTCAGATATGGAGGTCAGAGCGGTTTCCATCGAGTGACGAGGACGGAAGCCGTGCTGAGTTTGGGAGAGGAGGTGGTTATCGGACAGATAATTGTAGAGTTGCTGGTGGACGGCACACTCTACAATTTTCGCAATGACTGGGACGATGGAGATAGGACGGAAATTGGAAGGGTTACAGGGATCACCGGACTTGAAGATGGGATGGACGAGGGAGTGCTTCCAAGAATCAGGAACATCGGATTGGGTAATGCTGGAATTGACCAAATGGTGGAGCACCCCACCTATCGAGTCGAAGCACACCCTGAACATGTGGATGCTGATGCCGTCCTCGCCACAGGCTGACGAGCCGTTCATCCCGAAGACGACGGCTCGCAGCTCAGGTAGCGACAACGGCACCAGGGTAAGCGCACAGGCACCGACACGCGGCAAACGGCAGGAGATACTCGGCGTCGCTCCCATACTCCTAACCCCGTCAGCCACGCACGGGCCCACGCGGACAAAAAATCGGTTAAGGTCATCAGCTGTCGCGTCGGACAGCTTACGAATGGCCTGCTTGCCGCCGACAAATGACCTGACGTGGCGCCACATTGACCTCCGCCCATCCATGCATACAATATACATGGATGTAGTGATATATGTATCACTATATCACTCAATACATGTATACAATGTGTTGAGACCCGTGATGAAGCTGAACATCTCTAGTTCATAAATGGTCCATTTCTGTTGGGACTTATTGTACTTGCTACCATTGAACGCAATTACTTTGTTCGACTCCCTCTTGAACCTGGCACACAACCTGTCCCGATCCCACCGTACTACTATCGGTGTGTAGGACAAACCTCCCGTTCCGCTTCGGATATGACAACACGCGGTCGCTCAAGAGGTGATCCCGGAGTGAGCGAAATGCAAACTCTAGCTCATCATCCCAATAGAACGAGTCTGAGTTGGCTAGTCTCACTAATGGGGCGGAGATGTGCGAGAATGACTGCACGAACTTTCGGAACCACGCAAAGAACCCGTATACGTGCTTAGCTTCCCGCACAGTTCTCGGCGCCTTGAGCTCCTGGATACATTTAATCCTTTCTGGGTCTATAGAAACACCTTGAGGTGTAATCTGGTAGCCCAGATATGACAATTTGTTCATACCAATTTTGCACTTGTTTGGAGCTAGTTTAAGACCAGCATTTTTTAGTCGTTTGAACACGGTGTGCAACAGCTTCAGATGGCTTTCGAAGTCAGGACTTGCTACAAGCACATCGTCTGCATGAAACGCCAGGGATGTCGCCGAGCGTGCGGTGCATTGCAGCATGCAAGAAATACGAAGACTGGGCGCAGCCCATGGGCATTCGTAGCGAATAGTACGTTTTGCCCCGTGCGTAAAAAGCACAAATTTTGCTCGAATCATCTGATAACTGCAAATTCCAAAATGCGTGCCTGATACCAAGCGAACTAGCAATAATCGAGCCCTGCAAAGAGTACAGGAAATCATCAATGCTGGGTAGCACAAACGTTTTGGGGAGGAGACTTTTGTTGATCTCGCGCATGCCCTGCACAATCCTGAATTTGGTTCCTGCAGACTTGCCGACCAAAATCACCGGGGAGTTCCAGTCACTGGGTTCACCAACCGCAATAACCCCACTGGCCTGCAATACTGCTAGCTGTTCCTCAAGCGCCTCTTCTTTTTTAGCCCATGGTATCTGATACGGCTTTGAAAATTTTGGCTTAGTTCCTTCCTTAAGTTCCAGGTCTACCTTGGGACCACTGTAGCGCCCGATATCAACGTAGCCACTAGATAAAACTTCTGGAAATGACTTGATGATTGATGCTACTTTATCTCGCGTAGCACCTCTTACCTTCTGACCTACTTGAAAGTTTTCCAAAATACCCTCCGTACTCATCCCAATAAACTGACTGTCCAGACACCATCTCACATACACCGTTCGACAGACACCATCTCGCATGCATGGCCGATCTCGGCAACCGCTGGCTCGATTTTAATGAAACCTGCAACAAACGATCGGCCGTGTGCCAGAGGCGTGCGGTTTGTACTTTCGTGATCTTGGGTCAGGTCAAAGGTCACCAAATCGCCGAAAAACAAAATGTTGGGCTTACAGACATGGTTGATCTCGGCAACCGCTGGCTCGATCTTAATGAAACCTTCTTCAAGCGATCGGCCGTGTGCCAGAGGCATGCGACTTGAACTTTTGTGACCTTGGGTCAGGTCAAAGGTCACCAAATCGCCGAAAAACACGGCTCACAGACATAGTCGATTTCGGCAACCGCCGGCTCGATCTGAATGAAACCTTCAAACGATCGACCGTGTGCCAGAGGCGTGCGGTTTGGGCTTTCGTGACCTTTGGTCAAGTCAAAGGTCACCAAATCGGCGAAAAACAATTTTGGGCTCACAGACATGGCCGATCTCGACAACCGCTGGCTCGATCTTAATCTTGTGTGGCGTTTGGTATCGTTTCGTTGAGATCGTTTATCGTTTGATGAAGGTTTCATTAACCCTCCCCGTCTTTCCGTTCATATCCTCACACCCTGTCTCGGAGGTTGATACACCCCCCCCCCCTCTAATCTCCAAACTAAGCGTCGCACGAAAAGAAAGGGGTGTCGTCGGAAAGCGCTCGACGAGGAGGGCTAGACCCCCATTTTATCCCCGCCCCAAAAAAGTGACGTCAATAGGGGGCCTAAGTTTTCACGACTTACATCATGTTTTTGGCTCTGGGGAGTTCATTTTGGGAGAGATTTAAAGAAAAAATATTTGAAATCAGAAAAGGAAGGCGAAATCGACCATGGCCCTAAACAATTTTACCCGCCCAAAAATCAAAATTTTATTTTTATTTTTGAAATTTCAAAATTTTGAGTTTTCAAGTTTCTTTAATTTTTGTTTTTTTTCTAATGGGTAGAGTGGACCGAAAAACGATCGAAGTTAACTGCTCTCATAAAAAATGCTTACTTTAGCCAGAATCTTCGATTTTAGCGCTCTCATGGGCAAATATGCAAAACTAATAAGGAATAAAAAACGGAGAACAAAATTATCTGGTGCGTTTTGTTTCGTCCCTAAAGATAAGCAAACGCAGAAAGTTCCATTACAATATCTCTATCCGTTAAAGCGTGACGACTGGTTGAACATTTCCGGAGGTGACCTCACTTCACCTTGACTAACTCGTTGACTCTAGATGACCTGACCTCAAAATTTTGACACAACATGCCAAATTGATGTGGGAAAAGGTAGGCCAAATTTCGGCGCGCTGCCCCGCGCCGTTTTTTTCACTCTCCGCGGGAAACCTTACGGGGGGGGGCGATTATTAACCCCCCACCCGAGACGGCGCGGGTTAAGATCGAGCCAGCGGTTGCCGAGATCGGCCATGTCTGTAAGCAAAAAATTGTTTTTCGGCGATTTGGTGACCTTTGACCTGACCCAAGGTCACGAAAGTCCAAAACCGCACGTCTCTGGCACACGGTCGATCGTTTGGTGTATGTTTCATGAAGATCAAACCAGCGGTTGCCGAGATCGGACATGTCTGCGAGATGGTGTCTGTCAAACGGTGTATGTGAGATGGTGTCTGTTTTTAGACCCTCCCTGGCCCTTGCGGTCGACGCAACACCTGTGTTCTGATGGCTGCAGATAGCCCACCAGGTCACGTCTGTGAAGAGTCACGAATCGGTCACTGCGATCTCGTGTACGTAGTGGTATCTCGTGGGGCGAGTAAGGGCGCACTAGAGGGTCTGTTACCCCAACCTGCCCGGGACGAATACCTGTCAGCACAGTCACTATCAGTAGTTCAACTCTTTGTCGGTTCTCATACAAAGACAGCAGATAGATCTCGGTGGCACTCGTACAGGCTTTCCCAACCGAACCTTAATCTGGCCTGACAGAGCAGTCTAGTACTGCATTGTTTGCTTGCAGAAAACCCCACCAAAACACAACTGTGAGCCAGTCCCTCGACAACAGTGAACACAAACTCCAGCTCCCGGTGACAATCGTATCTAGCAATTTTAACGGGCAGACTGCAAGTACCGAGGGCCTTCATGGCGTGGCCGGACGCCGAAGTGAGCGCAGAAGCACGGCCTATGCTTGCGTCGGGAGCGATTATTTTCAATAGCCGACTATCTATCAGGTTCTTTTGACTCCCGGTATCAAGTAAACAATCACTGGCCAAAAAGCCATTGATAGATGCTCCTACCTAATGCGTCTGCCCACGTACTCGTTTGGGCACTGACGTTTTATGTGCCCGTAGCCATTGCATGACCAGCATCTCACAGTACCTTCTCGGCGCTCTGATGCCCAGTCCTTACCAGACCACGATCTGCCCCGCCCAGGCGACGACGACATGGTGAGGGACCGACATTCCCGCCACCCGCCAGAATGGATGGCGGGCCGTCGGTAGCTCCACCTGTTGAGCCTGTCAAGGAGTAGTATCGGGAGTCGCCAGTAGTAGTGTCGGGAGTCAGTGGTCTGGCGGCGCTGACTGTTCGCCTCCCATCTGGGCGATGACGATGTGTAGCGCTGGCGGCGTGAGACCGCCCGTCTACGACGATCAGGTGATTGACATGTAGGTGGTCCAGTAGGAGAGTCCATGCGACCGCGTCCAGGACAGCGGTCACGAGAGTTGTACGGTTCATCGGAGTCCTCCGAAGAGCTTGGCTGTCCACGGCTCCTATAGTCTTTACACTCGAACTCAACTTGTTTCCTTGGCTCCGCCCTGGCCGATCGGATTGGACGACCGATCACCGCATTGGTTTCATCGGTTTGCAGAGACTCTTCTCTCTTCAGCTCTGTCACGCACATGTACGTTATAGCTCGCAGACGTGAGAGAAGGCGCTTTTCGTCCACCGACACTCCAGCCAAAAAGAATGCCGGTACAATGCCGCTTGGTACGACGGCGTACATACCTTCTTAATGCGGCCGTCTTCAGCGAAAAACTCGGCTTACGCCTGCCGTACCAGCTGTTTAATCTTCAAGACATGTTCCTGCACCGTCATGGCACCCTTCGTGCTCGTAGCCAGAGCTTGTACAGCGCTCTCCACGCCACGGCTTCCCCCAAAGTGTGCATCGAGTACGGACTTGATCGTTGTCAGGGAAAAAGTTTCTTCTCCTTCCTCCTGGCAGTTGACTGCTAGGGCCGCTCCCCTGCATCTCGAGGGTAAGCACGGACGATCCCCAGACAAGCCACCAAGCGATGCGAGACGCGAGCACTGCTTGAAGAAATCGTCCCGTTCGTGAGAGCTGTCGTACGACGGAAAGTCACTGGGAGCTATCTTCACTGGCTCCACCTTCAAAATCGCACCGTTGCCACCATGTCATGGTAACGCAGAAGCTCCGTATCTCACCGATGATCGGGTCAGACTGTTTATTCCTCTCCCGACCAGCGGGCAGGTCGCACAGTCAGCTGATTGTGTGACCCGCCCTCGGGCGACCTGGGTTAGTGGCGGACCCAGGCTCGGTAACAAAGGCTGTCTCCGAGAATCTCCCTGCCCGCACTAATGTTAAGCGTGGACGCCATCAGCCGGTGAGGCCCAGTCGCAGGTTCGACGCCAGTGCAGAAACAGGCGCGCGCCCTGGAGGGGTGCCACGAATTGCGGATTGCCTACATTAATCACAGAAATATACACATACATATGCTTCTGTGGCCGAGGCATCAGTTCTCAAGCCTTTTATGGTTTGGTGATCCACCTCCCGCCCACCTACTTTCAAGTTTACTGGCACCGAACCCAAGTTCTACGGTAAAAGTGCCAGTGCACTGGACGCTCATGGAGCAGTATTGTGCATTTATCCGGTGGATACTAGTGTCACCACCTGAACGTGTATGCATAATGCGAGGCCTGAACTGAGGTGGCGGCGAGCAGAAGGGAGTATCACGTTGGAGGCAGACCAGGCATGTGAATGCAATGTGGCCGGCGTTGCTTGGCCAGCGGTGGCCTCACGTGATCGCGCGCACACCCCAACTGTAGCCAGTCGAGCGGGCACCTGTAGACCAAGGTTTACCACGGTTAGCGTTGACCCCGCGTGATCGCGCGCACACCCCAACTGTAGCCAGTCGAGCGGGCACCGGTAGACTAAGGTTTACCACGGCTAGCGTTGACCCCGCGTGATCGCGCGCACACCCCAACTGTAGCCAGTCTAGCGGGCACCGGTAGACTAAGGTTTACCACGGCTAGCGTTGACCCCGCGTGATCGCGCACACACCCCAACTGTAGCCAGTCGAGCGGGCACCGGTAGACTAAGGTTTACCACGGCTAGCGTTGACCCCGCGTGTTCGCGCACACACGCCAACTGTAGCCAGTCGAGCGGGCACCGGTAGACTAAGGTTCACCACGGCTAGATGTGAATCAAATCCAGTAGTGGAGACTTTAGCTGACCGGACCACTGAGTTGAATCGTTTCGGGATGTGTCTGCGGCTGTGCCACGGATTCGGCTCTTTGTATTGGCCAATACGTGTTTGATTCAATAGTTACTCATTGCGATGTAATGGATATTTGAGAGGGAAAATGTTTTAAAATATAACAAATTGTTTATTTTAAAATAGCGCGAACGACGCAACAGTTTCGTTGCTACAGCATACTCGGGAATAAAATATAAGTTTTTTAAAAATATTTCTAAACATTTTTCTCACGCTTAAAGACCATTTAATATTGATGGCATCTCACTGAGTTCGGTCGTTTTAAGGATGTGCCGGCAGCTGTGCGACCGAGATGGGTCGCTTTAAAGATATGTCAGCAGCTGTATCACTGAGTTTGGTCGTGTTCTAGATGTGTCAGGTGCTGTACCACTGAATTTGGTCGTTTCAGAGATGTGTCGGCGATTGCGAGACGAGCCGGTCAGTGCGCGCCGGCTACCTGACGACGAAACCGGCTTCTGTCACCCGTTCGCTGTCAAGGAGCGATCGTCTCACATCGTCATGAAGATCCGGGTGAGGCCTGGATGTGTGGAAGCCAGAGTAGAGCACCCGCTCGCAGGCGTGACACACTAGTAGCGTTTGAAACTGTCAATTTTTTCAGATAGGGTGTAAAATTATTAGTTTCACTAATGATTACAGCAAATGTAGCAAAATTCTGGAAGTATAGAAATCATTTATGCATGGCTGGGGCGAAAAGTTGTAATTGCCACTCACATTGCATATTATGCATGGTAAATTGGGGGTCCGGGAGTCGATCCAAATGGCGTAATGTTTTTCAACGATGATTCCCTGGCTGATTACATTTTCGATGTTTCCTACAGAATGCACCTCAGCTGGCTATCAAGTCACACAAGGAGAGGCAAGCAGAAGTCATGAAGTTTCCCGTCTCTGGCGGAGAGCATCATCGTACAAAAGGTAGCCCATTCTCCTATGCAGGTTCTAGTATTAACACATAAATATCCAAAACTCAATCATTTCTTTACTCTTCGCTATTGAAGGTGACTGCTACTGTATAATTGAATGTGATGCTTAACTAAAATATGGCTCGCATCCATGAATATGCATGCTTTGCGGAACACAACACACTTGAAGTCAATCGCCCATTGATGGATATCCATTAGAAATGTGATTAAAACCAGTCGTACTTACTCACATTGGTGTTCGTGTCCAAAGCAAGGAACCGTTTCATACTTAGAATTCGTATGCGTAATGCTTTTGTTTATTTTCTCCATGTACCATTTACTGCCATTTCCAAGTATCTCGTTTACTTCGTGAATATCTGTTATGACCTAACATGGCTTGTAGTCGAAAAAAATACTGTGGACTTCTCCAGAACGAAATACTTTCAACGTATGTTGCCGGGTTTTCCAGTTCCCTTATCTGATCTTTCCGCTGTGCCTTACTCGCCAAAATCGTGGATCAGTTATGGTAGCTGCACATGAATTTCTACTAACGAAAATTCACGTGTATGACTGGAAGGAGAGAGAGGGAGAATGAGGCCGAGTTCTTGAGTGTAAATGCCATAATTCAGAGGTGGAATAAAGCCTGCAATGCAACTGCAAATCCTGCAACTGTGTCAAGATGCATGCGACATCTGAGAGCTCAGCTGGAATATCGATGACTCGGTGGGATTCAGGTAGCGGGAGTTGGTGCAACGAAGTAGTTGAAGAAAGCGAGTGACTCAACGGTCGAAGTGTCGTAAAAACCAACAACCAACCAAGAAAGCGAGTGCGCTCAAAATGTCAGTTTCGACATCAAGCATCGAAACCACCAAATTTGACTGTGGAGACAGCAAGTATGGAGAAAACATTGGAAGTGGGGATTCCACGGGGATATGACGGCGACGAATTGCAGAAGTTCATTCAACAGGCCCTGGAACGAGACGACAGGCAGAGATAACGCGAGATGTTGCAAAGATTAGAGAAACAGAACCGAGAGTGTTAGCGCGAAGAGCGGGAACGTGAATGTGAATGCGAAGAGTGTGAGGAGCAGGAACGTGATCCAGTACGTGAAGAACGAGTGTAGCGCCCACTGAAGGCACAACTCAATCATGAGTTGGAAGTAAAGTGGCTAGAAGTGCAGGTACTACATTCTCCGGGTAGCCGCCCAAATGAAGGATTAACTGTGGACCATACTGCTAACTCGCCCGTGTGTAGATGGCAGACGATTTGGACAGCTATTTACAGCGGTTTGAAAGATTAGCTCGAAAGACAAACTGGCAGAAAGTCGACTGAGCGACACAACTCAGCGCCCTACTGACAGGTAAGGCCTTGCATGTATATTCAAGACTGTCAGAGGAGGCCGCCGTTCATTATGATCAGCTGAAAGAGTACCTGCTGCTCAGGTACGAATTGACCGTGAGTAGATTCAGATCAACCTTCAGGACCAGTGAACCGGAAATAGATGAAAGCCCTGTGCAATATATCACAAGTTTGACAGGCTATTTTATGAGGTGGGTGGATTTCTTCAAGACGGAAAGCCTACGACGATGTTCGTGACTTCTTCATACATTAGCAATTTGTGAGCACATGCCTAATGGACCTCACCGTTCACCTGAGAGGAAGGACTCTGCTGATGCCCTTCAAAGAACGCAGAGGGTGGCTGTGTATCTGGTGAGACCACTTCACCCGCTCAGCGAATAGAGACACAAATATATTCTAACACTGATGAACTAGGCTACCAGGTACCCAGAGACTGTGCCATTGAACACTGCAAGTACCTCGGAGGTGGCAGGGCACTGATGGGTCTGTATGGCTGCCTAGGGAAAGATATTCTGAGCGAGTTGGGAGTCATTGTTTCTAGCCGCATGCAGGAGGTTTCAAGGCTCTTTGTTAAGCAGCTTACCGCAACTCCATGCCACCCACGGCTCAAAAGCAATCCAAGGCATCGTATGTGCGTTCGCTTCGATCAGTTACGAAGTCTTTTTTCTCTCCCATCGAATGCATCTGTGTACACGTCAGAACTCGTAGCGATCTTGAAGGTGCTTTGTTTCAGTGAAGCCACTCCTGTGTTGTCTTTTCTTACTCATTGAGCAGCCTTTTGGCACTGGAAAACTCTCAGAAACGTATTTTACTAGAATCTTATACCGGCTTATCCGACTGAAACGAGGGGGAAGACTTGTATCCTTTTGCTGGATCCCAAACCACCTTGGCATCCGGGAGAATGAGCTCGCCGATGCGGCGGCGAAGCGAGCGGCACAGAGACCATGTACTCGCGCTCTTCCTCTCCCTGTACGGGATTTTTGGCCAATGATCTCGGAATACATGTATAAGAAGTGGCAACGCAGTTGGGACGCTGTACGTCTGGACGTTAACAAACTCAAGGAAATAAAGCCATGTGAAGGCATTGGCTGTGGTTATCCAGGAAGGTACTAGCGTAGGAGGTGCATTACCACGGCTACGAATAGGACACACATACGCCACACACTGCCACCTGCTTAGAAATGAGGCCAAGCCAAGGTGCCCGCGGTGCAATTCTTACTAGCAGTGTATCATATCACATGTCGTTATTATACGCACCGCAGAGATGCCAATAGTGTGGTCTTAACAGGACGTTCCACAGCCTTCTTGAAGACCACTCGGACTGCCTGGGGAACGTGTCTCGCTTCTTTGGCAAATGTATGATTTTCAATAATATATTTGGGGCAGGGAAGATTACTTGCTCAACCGTGTCACTAATGCGTATATCTAGGTAGATAGCCCCATGCTTTGTTATGGGCGCTAAGTGTCCTATCCTGGTCGTGCACCAAAACACCGAACTAAGAAAAAATTATCACAGAATAGGGCTCAGCGCATTAGGCCGCTCACGCGTATATCACGCCAACAACCCCTACCGTACCTTCTTGGTGGTGAAGGTGTCATGCTCCACTGTCATTCCAGCATATATTGATTGGATGGCCCTGATTTGCTCATAAGCGAAGACATCACTGGGCGTGCTTCAGTCTAGTTGTGGGATGTATTAGGGCATTAGTCGCCCTGTGTTCAATCGGTGCGGCTGTTCCTCTTCCTTTCAGAAAACAAGTTATCTGTGGTTTATGCCCTCATGTCAGATATGTGGTATTAATATGATACCGGATGTTAAGATGGCTAACTGGGACTATTTGGCCTTTGCAGTCGATGCGCCCCTAAACTACAATGGCTAACTGGTTCGATAATTTGACCTGTACTACGTCGTCTCCATTAAGATTCGCTGGAATATTTGTGTATGCCTGACTAGGTTATGGGCGCTGCACGACCGATGCCGTCTATGTACCCCTCAACCCCAATAACCAACCAACCAATCAAGGCTGATATGTTCTTCTAAACAGTACCGGTCCCAGGTTGAACGATTCTGTCGTCATGTTTAAATCTTTGATATTAGTGTGAATTGTGGTAATGACCATATTTTCCAGTGTTTTCCCAGTAGTAATCTAACAAAAGGATCTACTTCCCCCCCCCAAGTTCATAGCCTACATATGCACGTAAAAACTCGATTCCCACTGCACCAAAACGCTTCTGACGTGTTAAGCTTCCTAGAATGTATTATTTCGCTTCAGAGCTAGAGTGGATGCCTGTTGAGCCGGAGAGGAGGAAGCATAGCGAGCACAAGAACGAGGCGAATGCTACAACTGAAAGTGCGTCAATGGAGGCTCGTGCGGCAGCCGATAATGGTGCTTCTGCCGCTGAGGAGAAGCCAGTCAAACCTCAGAATACAGACAGTGTGTTCCCAGAACTACCGCGGGACACGGTGAGTGAGGAACACCGAATACTTTCAATGTGTATGCTCGATGTGTCGTTTGACTTGCATGCCACCGGTAATAAACACACCGGAAGTTGTGTTTTCTGCTGTGGTTTGCTTCAATTTTGTTCGGTTGAAGTCGTTGTGATTGCAGATTTCCGGAAAGCTTTGTCCATTGATGATACCTTGGATTTAGGTTACTGTAGTTAAAAGTTCACTGTATGTCTCTGACCTAACCTAGTACATCAACCTGCAATCACAATTATGACACATGCATGGCTTCCTGGATATGGCAGTGTGTGACCACTGTTTGCATAATACAGACTAGCTGGACCCGGCGGGGTGTGACTAATGTGCGGTATATAGACGAGCTGGACCCAGCTGGATGTTACCACTGCTGTACGACATGTAGACCAGCTGGACTCGGCTGGGTGTGACCACTGTTGTGCAGAATACAGACTAGCGAGATCATCCTTTGACGTGTACTTTGTAATCCTGAATTCGTCGAGGACAATTTTTGGATAATCGAATATGGAGAGTATATTTTTATCTTCAATACTGTGGCATCAGAATCTCAAGCTTGCACTTTCCAGTGAATCTTGAGTACTTTATCACGGAGCAACCCATTGACAAACAGCACAATTCAGCCTTCAAATGAGAATAATGATTGGATTCTTTGTTGGAGAGGATAGTGTTGTGAATGCCAACAATTCAGAAGCGGTGTATTTCGTCTCAGCCCTGAGCTGGACCCGGTTGGGTATTGTCACTGTTGTGTGGTATGTAGACGAGCTGGATCCGGCTGGGTATGGTCACTGTCGTGTGGTATGTAGACGAGCTGGGTATGGTCACTGTTGTGTGGTATGTAGACGAGCTGGATCCGGCTGGGTATGGTCACTGTTGTGTGGTATGTAGACGAGCTGGATCCGGTTGGGTATGGTCACTGTTGTGTGGTATGTAGACGAGCTGGATCCGGCTGGGTATGGTCACTGTTGTGTGGTATGTAGACGAGCTGGACCCGGTTGGGTATGGTCACTGTTGTGTGGTATGTAGACGAGCTGGACCCGGTTGGGTATGGTCACTGTTGTGTGGTATGTAGACGAGCTGGATCCGGCTGGGTATGGTCACTGTTGTGTGGTATGTAGACGAGCTGGATCCGGCTGGGTATGGTCACTGTTGTGTGGTATGTAGACGAGCTGGATCCGGCTGGGTATGGTCACTGTTGTGTGGTATGTAGATGAGCTGGATCCGGCTGGGTATGGTCACTGTTGTGTGGTATGTAGACGAGCTGGATCCGGCTGGGTATGGTCACTGTTGTGTGGTATGTAGACGAGCTGGACCCAGTTGGGTATGGTCACTGTTGTGTGGTATGTAGACGAGCTGAACCCGGTTGGGTATGGTCACTGTTGTGTGGTATGTAGACGAGCTGGATCCGGTTGGGTATGGCCACTGTTGTGTGGTATGTAGACGAGCTGGACCCGGTTGGGTATGGTCACTGTTGTGTGGTATGTAGACAAGCTGGACCCGGTTGGGTATGGTCACTGTTGTGTGGTATGTAGACGAGCTGGATCCGGTTGGGTATGGTCACTGTTGTGTGGTATGTAGACGAGCTGGACCCGGTTGGGTATGGTCACTGTTGTGTGGTATGTAGACGAGCTGGATCCGGCTGAGTGTAACCACTGTCGTGCGGCATACAGACTGAGCTGGACCTGAACACGATTGTCAGTCGGCGACTGACGGCTCTACGTCAGCTGCAGCAGGATCCTCTCAACTCGCGGGCTCACCATCTCATGAGTACCGTCCAGGAGGACGTAAGTAACTCCGGGTACCTCCTAACAGAACGTCAGTACTGCCCAATAGGACGTCAGCGACTCCTAATAGAATGCAACTATCTCATAACAGGATCCGAGCATTTACCAGGAGGATACGAATACCGCATAAGTGTTATTCAACACCCATATCTTGCTGGGCTGTTGTGCCACATCTGGACGTGAATTCCGCCGGGTTCAACACTCGCACCACTCGAGACATTTACCAATCCCGCGGCCAACCCGTGGAACAGTGTGGGCGGCGCCAATTTCCGTCATCGTGCATAAAGTGCGTCGGAAACCACCCAATAAACAATTGATGTGGAACATGCCAATCGTACTCTATGAGGTTTGCTCGAATATGTCGGTCATGGCTAACACTACTGCCGCTCTAAATGTATTGCTAAGAAAGTAAGGTATTCCACGCTCATAAGACAGACATTCAACCACATTTCATAAAGTCCTATAATTAGCGAAGGCATAAAATAGCAGATTTTGTTCTTTTTGTACTAATCCAAAGCGCCTTTCCATCCGCCTATGTCCAGTTTCATTAAGGGTCCAAGGGTAACAAGCTCAAACTTTTGCGTGTCACAGGTGCTTTTTGGACCCTAAGATTTCTAGTTAATATTACTAACAAGACAACCAATTAATGCTGCAAATTAGCGAAGTTAATATTGATTAACATCAGGTCATCAGCCACATTTCTATATTGCTTATTTTGCGTCTCGTGGAACAGTAATGCTGATTAACACGGTTAACACCATACTATCTCAATGTTTTGCTTCCAAATGTTGAGTTTGGTTCCATTTCTTAGCTGGGAATGCCCAGCTAAGAAATGAACCATTGTACTTTATTTTCTGTGTTTGCATACGGGTTCTCCGTGTCGTTGGGATCGAGTGCACGACCGCTCCTAGCCATCTGTTCATAGGTGTCGGTGTGGAAAAAAAAGTTTGCAGCAGACTGTGTGTTGTGCAGTTGTCGACGCGCCCTAAAGCCCAAATAACTAACGAACAGCGCAATAGCCGATATCATCACACTCCGATGAGCTGGAACAGTAGCGCGACGTACCATCCAGGAGGAAAAGCTTGGAGGGAGCATGTTGGCAGCTTGAACTGCGTTATGTCGTCATCGCAGGTCTGGTGTATACTAAGACGGATATCTTGTCAGCTTAGCTCGATTCCCCCTGCGCTCTTACTGGGCACCCGAAACATCGTCCGTCCAATCGATGTAGATCATCAGTCTATGCGCCATCTTGATGTCGTGCTCTCAGCTCTACTCGTCACGAACTCATGTTGCGAAAAGCAAGAAATTCCGGCGGGTAGTGTTATGAGTTGGAGCAGTTACAAATTCCAATCCTGAAAACTGGCAAGGATGGACGCGATTCAGAAAGCTACAGCCCTAAGTGGGCTTGCGTAAACTTGTCAAGTTTTTCGGGATCGGAGGATCCCAGGATCACAGGATCGGGGACGGTGAGATGAGGCATTCTCGGGATAATACTTGTATGTATTTCGCTGAATCCATACTGTCCTTTACTAAATAAACCCATTTGTTACAAAATATATTTGTATTCATGTAGCTTAGCGAGAGGCGTATTCAGGGTGAGGCTTCAGTGGGGAACTGCGACCGACGTCTGACGCTTTAATGAGCTCATTTCAGCAATCTCATATAGATGGGCAGTTGTCCTGTCGAACTATTGTAAGGTTGTATAGGCTTTGCTGGGCTTTGTCAAATTATTGTAAGGCTTTGCGTATATTTGGATATATCGTGCTTGTTAACAGCTGAAAGCGTGATGTGGCAGATATGGCTACAGGCAGACAAATTTGGGGAAGTGAAAGAGTTGCATTACAATCATTGCTGTAATGAACGATGTAGCTCACGGAAACTAACTACATCTGTATGGCATTTTCCCCTTTTTGATGACCTGGGTATGCCGACGCCCATATTTCAAGCATGCTGTTTTTGCTTGTAATTTAAAGTAATATTTCAACTACCCCATCCTACATAAGCTGATTTTGCAACCTAAAATACAACTTCCATTTTCAGAAATTTGCACCCTGATTTTGGATGTCATGTGATTTCGATTAGATGGATGCCTATGGCTTTCTATTTTTGCCGATATATACCTTATGTTGTATGTCCTATTCATTTGCTATCGATCTTCGTTAATTTGAGAACAATCAGAGGCCAAGTTCACTAACATCACATGCTGTGTAATCACACTGAATTTGTGTGAATATACCTTTAGTTAATCTTGTTTTATTATATTTTTGTAATGTGATGTATTTAATTAATCATATTTAATCTTGTTTAATATTTAAGTCACCAACAGCTGACTGGCAGTCAGCTGATTGTGACTTAAATATCTTGTTGATGTAAAGAATGTGTGACGGTAATACTTGAAGATTACCTAAAGGTGTATTCACACCAAATTCGTTGTACATACACAGCTTGTGATGTTGGTGAAATTGGTCTCAGTCCATAAATATTTGGGCAATGGCGGATCCAAATATATTATTTGTCACCTCCCACCTGCCCCCTATAGATAGGGAAGGACATCACCCAGATTGGAGCGGGGCACATGAAGTAGTTAGGATAAAGAATACGTTTAGGAGGAAAGCAGTGGAGGCGGCTCATATAACTACCGAAGAGTGCGGCAATACTTTTCCGAGATTCATAAAACTAGCCGATGTAGTAACATGCATGATTAGGGAAGATGTGGAAAAAAATTCAGGTGTTAGCAGCTGGATAGGCAAACACACACACAAACACACGCACGCACGCACGCACACACGCACACACGCACGCACGCACGCACGCACGCACGCACGCACGCACGCACACACACACACACACACACACACACACACACTTAGGTCGTGGAAGCTCGTGACGCCCCACATGAATGTTGCGCCGATGCCATATGTATATTTGTCGTGTCTACTGCGATCCGGTGATGAGACACGGAATGTGACTGCCAACGACCGACCAATGTTTTGATATTTGTGTATATGTGCTTTTGCGTGTTTCGCATGAAGGCCTTTCGCCAGCCTGTAGTAGGTCGTAGATCTTGTCGCGTAGCAATCTGCAAATTTGAAACGAGCTGTTTCATTAAAAAAAAATGATTGCCACCCTGATTATCCATCACCCTGTCACCCACTAAGGTGGAACGTTTGGTGTACTTTTCCGGCGATTATAACAATTTGTGCCATTGCACTTTATATCTAGCTTGTACTGTATATGAATAATGCATATGGAGCACTAGTATGCCTCGTATGCTAGTATTTTTTATGTGCATGTATGTGGTCGTTTGCTGGCTTTTTTGTTTGCCTTAGTTGAAATAAAAAAATGTATAACTGTCAAAGTTATCGTTCAGTAAATTGCTCTTTGACATATTCGCTCTGTCCGGCGTGAGAGGTTGTGTGGTGGTCAACCACATAACGGCACAAGAAACATCCATCAGTGTTTTTCGTACGCAGTGGGGCGGTGATCCCAGCACCGTAGTAAGCCTTTCATCTCCCAACAGTCGGTCTTTTGTCCTTTTATTATGTTGTAGAGTTTGTGTTTGAATCGTATGAACCTGGGGACTGGGAAAAATTTATCTGCGGAATTAACCCTCGCAGTTTGAGGGGGAATTTTGACCCAAGATATTATTCTGAGATCGCTCCTGGAACGTTCGCGCGATCGCTTTGCAACTTAGTAGGTTTCTCGATAATTGATAAGCGCACATTGCATCAAACAATTTAATGATAGGTTCTAAGATGACCGAGCTAGGGCGGGCCAGTCAGGTCACGACCTCGTCTGAACACGGCTGTTGGATGTACATTGAAACATTTTTTCAGAACAAGCCATACGGCATACAGCCAGAAATGAAATATAGGTATAAAAAGCCACACATCATAAAAACGCATGATAACAAGCCAAAATGCAAACGAGAAGACACACGGGTTTCCTCTGGAGACCATTACCTTTCGCCGAGTGCCATCTGCTTCGAAAATTGTGAACTTCGCCAGTTCACATATTTCCCGGTGAACTGCTGGCTAAAAGGTGTCCATATTATTACAGATCTTGACCGGATCTATGACATTGACCTTTGTAAGTATCACCTGTGTTTGACTATGTCTTCAATTTGCATATCGATATTGGAGCATGAAATCATATTTGTCTTACGACCATGGCCCGAAAGCTACGGCGAAGATGGGGGACTGCACCCTAATATTGATTTGTTTGACCGGATCTGGAAGGTGAACCAAAAGAAATGGAGAAAATATCAAAATATGAGAGAAAAATTGCTCTGAAGTAAAGATGTAGCTACCTCTTCCCGTTTGCTTCATCTCTGTCTTCCTTAGCACACAATTTAGTGGAAGAAGTGTTCAGACCCCCACCGCCATGCGCTGCGAGAGGTAGAAAGTTATCCCACACTGCGAAGGTTAGCATGCGAATGGACCTATGCAATCCCGGTTGGCACATCCTATGCCTACCCTAATACCCTAAACGAATTGTTTGTTTGTATGTGCATGAATCTGGGTATCTGTGCGTGAGCCTATGTGTAGTTCAATGAAGCAGCCGCCATGTGGTGCTTACTTGCTTACAGTGACTGCTGTCCCACTGCAGATCCAGTCGTGGGCAGCACAGCAGCACCAGCCTGGACAGTTCACCGGCTCGACGGGCGTGCGCGTTCTATCGGCGGCCCAACTGAGCTCCGGCCAGCAGGCGTGGGCCAAAAAGGTGTCGTCCGTCCGTCTGCCATACCGGCCATTGGCGGCTCTGACTCCTCTGGGGGTGCAGATCAGACCGAATTATCAGCCGTTACCCAGGATTTTACGGCTGCCATTGCCACAGTCAATGTATATGGGGAATGTCGGTGATTTTCTGGCGCAAGCAATTCCCTGCCAGATGGGGGGAGTGGTGGGGTTTGTTTCACGTTGTAAATGAATTGTGGCTTATTGAACCGAATCCAATGAACTTGACGTTTTCTTTCGAAATTTTGATTGTGGTATGTTGTACACAGTTGTCAGTTAAGCTTGGTTCCTTGTGTTGTCGGCGGAGGCAGAGACGACACCGGCCACCGGCCTCGGCGAACGGCCGGCGGCCGGTGCCATCTGTGCCTGCGCCTGCCTAGCTCGGCGCCGGTCGGCCGGTGCGTTCAGCTCAGTTGGCACCATCGGGGACAGCTGACTGGGCGGCCGGCCGACCGGCGCCGCCGGGGCCAGGCTCAGCTGACAATTGTCTGTCTACAGTGGTGGCCGCAGCGCTCGTGGCGCGTCCGTGCGCCGACAGCCTGAGTGTAGCCCGCCCAGGGGCGCCTCCCGGTGGTAAGTGTGACTGGACCGAGTCCCGGTCGACATCTGGCTGCGGTTGTGTGAGCGAGATGGCCGGCTTTCTGTTGTGCTGGCCCAGCTGTCGATTGTTGGTTGAAGCTTGATGAGACAAGGTGGGCTGGTTGCGCGTGAATTGCGTCTGGCTGTGCAGGATGTAGCCACCGTGAATAGCTGAACCGCCGGCCGCCGCTGCCACCGGCCCGCCTGACCGCGCGCCCTTGCAGAGCCAGTTGCTGCGCTCGGCACCCGTGCAGGGCGGTATGGGCGAGATGCTGTTGAAGAAGATGGGCTGGCAGCCGGGTCAGGGCTTGGGCAAGAACAAGGACGGCCAATTGACGCCGCTGCTACTCGAGGTCAAGGTCGACAAGAGAGGGCTCGTGTCGGAAGATGAGCGGGCTGGCAACCGACGACAGCCGCAGCTCACTATGTCAAACATCAAGGACCTCTCAGGTCAGCAGGTCGATGGTGGATGGCGGATCCGCTGCCCAGAACACGCTCCCCGCCCTCCATTCGGACCCTCGATCGAAATGGTGGCATCTAGTCGGGCACAAAAACTCGGCCCAGGGATACGTCGCTGAGCGCACGGGATGGCGGGCAGTCTCCTAAGACGACACCTCCACCGTCCCCAGCTCCCAGAGTCAGTCCTGTATGTACGCCAGAGACGGGGAGGGCCTCCCACACCACCCCATGGGAGTGAGAGATTGGCACACTGGCCTTCCCCGTGACTGGACGCAGGTGGGCTTCCACATGGTCATCGTCGCCGCCAGGTGGGGAAATTACAGATGTCCTAGTTCATCCGTGGAAACCAATTCCGCTCCAAGTTCATAGTGGACTGGCGTTATTTTAGCGGCGCTTTTCCCTTTAGACGGTACCTCTGCAAGAAATTGTACGGAAGCGATTTTCAGCTCCTTTCAGTGGCTTCTAGCTACGCCTAGTCAACTCACTAGTTTTACAATGGAAATGCAGAAATGTGAGGACTAATCTGGAGGAACTCCAAGTTATGCTGAGCCAAACACTCCGGTAGTCGCATATCTCCAGGATACTAAGCTTTTAGCCAAAACCCCGTTTTATCTCAGACTACCAGGTGTTTTTTTGTAGTGATAACCAGACATGCTTGCACATGGAGGTGTCCTGGGTTATTGTCCATCACAGTTCTCCTACGCTGCCGCTCATTGTTGAGACCTATAGGGTAACAATGAACGTTGAATTCGAATTCAGCACCCAAAGTTACTCTATGAAATACTTTGGACCATCTTTGGCGAACCGAACTTTGAAATGTACTGGCGGTCAACACAGACATATAGGGTCACAGTGGATCAAGGCTGGTTCTAGGGTACGTGTGTGTGTGTGCTGATTTCAGATTAGTCGGTCATGTTTATCCCACATGGCCACAAGTTGCTTTGGGCACAAAATACCAAACCTCATATTGACCCCGCGTTGCTTGCTATGCTATGCTATAGGACGCTGGGGGATGTTATAGAACCCTATAAGATCATACAACTCCTCGCTGAATATCAATTTAATGTTGGGCGCGGGAATCTGTATTGCATAAGCATATCATACATATGTAGTCAGCTATATCGGTCCGAGCTTAAAAGTTTCAAATCTGCTGAAATCCGCCGGAACATGTCCACGAACCGTTCACGACGTGAAAACATCTTCCCTGATCAGTGAACTGACCTGACCTGGCAACAAGTTACATGCCAAAGGTTTTGCAATGAATGTCCACAGGTCTGCGCTGAGTTTCATTGCATTGTATCCAGTCATTTCTGCAATATGTTGTATGAAAGACGTGAACTTGCGCACGGTGTCACATCCGCGGGAACAAAATGTTTGGTATACATTTTCAAAGTTCCTTAAAAACCACCACAACTAGAGCACTACAATAACCAATAACAAATACTTGCATATCAAAAGGCGCGCAATCAGAGGGGCAGCCAAGGAGGAGCGGTCCTCCCCTTACCCTTACCCAAACAAATGCACTAGGTGAACGAAATTTTCGGATTTTCACCACGCCTTATCAGAAATCTTCGGCGCGCTTTGCGCGCGTGGTGTCCGCCCCATTTGTTTTCCAATCCACAATCCGTGGCATCGCTTTCCAATGGAGCAGCACAATTTCCAGCTGACCATGCGTCGAACCCAAAAATGAATCGCCTGGGTGACAGCAACCTGTCAAGGCGAGCTACCATGCTACCGAAAAAGGGAGGTCTGAGTACAGCATCCCCCTCCCCATTTGTCGCTGTGCATTCCGCCACCCCTGTTACAAAGGAAAACAAAAGGACAATTTACTGACCAATATCTCCATCCATGGCACTTACAGTATTAAAAAAGGTAGTAGTCACCGAAAGGCCAAACAGCAGCCACAGAAACAACCGTCTCACCCTCGTGTCCGACGGCCAAAGGCCAAACAGCAGCCACAGAAACAACCGTCTCACCCTCGTATCCGACGGCCAAAGGCCAAACAGCAGCCACAGAAACAACCGTCTCACCCTCGTGTCCGACGGCAGAAGGCGGCAGACTTCTTGCAATATGTCCAGTTGTGTGCCGCGAACGTCGCCGACTTCGAATAAAGCTACTATATCATAATTCCTATGGTCAATACATTGCGTGACGTCATCCGTTTGCGACGTCTGTGACGTCAGGGGCTGCGGACGTCGCCGACGTCGAGTTCTGCCGGGTTCTGCCCAATTCTGCCGACGTCAGGATTCTACCGCGAGTCTACCGGGTTTTTGCCGAATTAAACCCTCTTCAACAGAGGGTTTAATTAAATTAAACAAAAATTAAACCCTCTTCAACAGTAATGGGGACTAGAGTTCACCTGTGTCTCGAATCGGCCGATTCATGTATTTCATCGACTCTCCCGGCCAAAAGACATGTGTCCGCTATGGGCAGAAATATCATTTTTGCCGTTTCCTTTCTAAGCCGATATCCATCATAGCTGATAATTTCTTAATTAAATGACATTCATAGACTAAGGCCGAGCTCGGATTATCCCCCCCACCATAAAAATTAAAAATGAATCTGGGCATCGCCTTGAACGGCGGAATATTCTACGGAATCTAGCACGGAATATTCGCCGGAGTGATTGGGCCATGAGGGGCTGGTCAGCTATACAGGATCCGTCGTGATGACCAATTCATATGATCAGGACCCATTCACATGGTCTACTGGTGGCTTCCCCGACTCCCAGAAGTCCTTGCACCAAATATTCAACTGTATTGTTGAAGAAATGCAGGTACCATACGGGCAGACCGCCTGCAGAAGTAGCAGGCAGACTTAGCAGAATGTGCAGGGTATTGTATGAGACGTGCATGTAGTATAATGGGTAATTGCAACTCTGTCTGTATATGGTACATGGGGCTGGGTTTCTCATATGGTTATGCATTCCGACAGCCCAAAGTTCCGTGTGTGAACATAAATGAATGTGATGATTTCCATCGATTTGCGCCGTATGCTGGCGTAAACCGTTGAAACTATGAAGTAACAGAAAATGATTCCAGCCAGCAGGTCTACCAGCCGGGATAGTAAAGCTTCGTGGATAACCTCATTTTCTTATTATTTCAGGCAAACACCCAATATCTGCCCTGACTGAGCTCTGCACTAAGCGACGATGGGGTCCACCCAACTTTGAGTTGTCACTTGACAGAGGCCCGCCACATTCCAAGCATTTCCTGTACAAGGTATGTTTCTGAAACGTGATTATCCTACGGCATGCATTTAGTAATAGTTTGAGAAGCTCGTTTTCAATTCCTTTGGGACCCAACTAAGCTGTTAATTTTGTTAACTTCTGGTAATCAAACAGTTGTGGGTGTCAGGGACGTTAAGAAATCAACTGTATCTATGTTTCCAGAAGCTCGATGTTTTATACCGTTTGTGCTCCAAAGGATTCCCCACTGGTAGCATGCCTCAGATGGTGCTCCCGGGACCTGCAATTGGCAGTATTTTTACATTTTCTCATCGTGTGTTGAACACAGTTCAGGACACACTGAGTGAAAGACTCATATCGTTGGCATTTACGACCGTAAAGTTGACTGCATTCAGCGACGACTTCAGATCCTCGTGAAAACAAAGTACAGGGTACTTTCCAACGCGTTGATTACGATTACCACTCATTCGCTCCTCAACGTCATACTTCAAGGTCAAATAAAGGTCACAAGGTCGAGGACGACTGCATAAAATAGTGGGAGGCAAAAATTCCAATAATGTGTCATTGTGTCCAGTAACGAGCTTCTGCCTGCCTTCAGACACAAAAACCCAAAATTATCTTCAAGGTCAAATCAAAGCCACAATATTGGGGAAGGTAATTGCGCAAAACTGTGCGTAACAAGAATTGTAGGTGAAGTCTCAAGTTACAGACAACCAAGGCTGCCTTCAGTAAAAAAAAAACCATTTTATAAAAAAAAATCGCAAGAATAACATTCAGGGAAATGTCCCGAGTGGTGCGAGTGTTGAACCCGGGATCTTTGGTACCCAGAGCTCAACACCTCAACCACTCAGCCAGCACCTTAACCACTCGGCCATCCCCGCCCCAGCTCGATACTGGCTACGACTTGAACCCACATGCGAATTTTTGTCTCGCACCGCTTTTCCGCAGTTAGCGTCCACGACTTTGTGACCTCTTTTTGAACTTGAAGTATAATATACCTTGAACCTTGGCCTTTATGAGTTAATGAAGGCTATATTCGTAATCAGCACGTGGGAAAGAACCGTGTACTTTGTTTTCACGAGGATCCGAGGTCGTCGCTGAATACGTGTTCAACTTACGAACGTTGACATTGTGGCATGACTGTACAGTAAATTGAAACTCTTCAATATTCTGACCGAAAATTATAACGCAGTGTTCAAGTGTCGATCCGATATTATATGATCAGCAGTGCACCGATGACCATTCCTTAGTCACCAGGTTACTATATTAAGAATGACTTTCGAGGAAACTTTGGCCCTCAGCAGGGTATTTTCCACCAATAAGTTTCACCAAGTGACGTCCGTGGCATCGCCTGCACGTAGTTCTAGCCAGAGAGCTGTGCGCCAGCCGGCTAATTTGCTGCATGACAGCAGGCGCATTACTTCGGCGGTACAGTCAGTTTAAGGAAAAATAGCCAACAGGCATGTGCTGCACCAAGGGGATGCGTGGCGGGTCATGTCCCCCAAACGTCGAGAAGTTTAGCATTACGCCTATGGACATTGTGAAGCCTCCATTCCTCGTTTCTAACTGTATCCCGTAGCGCAGTTCCAAATCAAGGGATTGTCTGTGATGTGCTATGTTATATAATGCCGGTTTATAGCATGAGTGTTTGCGTCGTTATCGTTAATATCGGTATCAACAAACTAGGTACCTCTCAAAACATGCAAAGTGGAAACAGTGATGTTTTAACGACATTATTTCCATGCCGATTTCAACATCCTGCTGTACTTGTTTCGACATCTCACACCTGACGAGAAATACTTGTTTTGCACTGGACTTGTATGGTCGTCAATTTACGGCGGCTGTCGTTGTTTGGCGGCGCCAGCTGGCTGATTACCGTTCTTTGGGGGCGCCAGTGTACTGATTAGTGTTGTCTGTCGGCTAGGTGACGGTGAACTCGGTGACGTACCAGCCGAGTGTGGCCAGCCCGAATAAAAAGCTGGCCAGGGCGGGAGCAGCGGCTGCCTGTCTGCAGACACTCGGTCTCCTGCCGCGGAAAGCCGAGGCGTGACTAACCAAAAGAGTCACCAGCTCTGCCGGACCTACACACGGTGGTGGCCCCGTCGCCCCGACTGGGCTGGCGGCGGTTACTGCAGACAGCCATGCGCTCTTGCCATTCAGCGCGTTTAGTCTTGGAGAGGCGGACGCCTGCAACATGTGCGCGCGACCCGGCCACGATTAATCGTGTGAAGGATATCTGGGCCGGGGGTAGGGGTGGCTGCTCGAATCCGAATGGTCTCAGGCATAGTACGTTTGGCGATGGATCGGATGAAGCCACTGCAGGCAGGCTGTTCCAATAGCCAACTTCGTCATCCCACCCAGAGCCGAACCCGAACAACGACGAGTACAATGGGAATGTTTGGATTGTTACTCAAGGCGTTGACAATTTCAGAACGCTGCTTTGTTGGTCGCTATGTTTACACAAAGATCTTTTTTAATTTGGTATGCGGTGTTATGTTGTTTACGGTCTGTACTCGAGAATTGTGGGTAATTAAGCAAGCTTCCAGGAACACTTGTGACTCGCTCTACCTACATTGTTCTCTTCAGAATGTGATAAGCGCAGGCTCGAGGTGTTTTGGAATTTAGCGAAACATGACCGTTAACTTCGGTTGGCGTGTCCATGATCACCGAATGCTGCCTGAGACGGTGACGGCAACCACACCGTATACGTCGTCTCGCCATCTTGCGCGAAATGTATTTTCGCCAAAGATCAGATTGTTTTACTGCTCAGGCTCGCTGCCTTGGGCTCTGATCAGAGACGTCAACAACCTCGGACTGAAAGAAATGCAAATACGCGGTGTGAATGCCAATTGTCTTGCGCAACTTTATCATGTAGCACCAATGCGCCGCTTTTCAGTCCACGCAAAATCGTCCTGCCACATAACCGTGCTAAACACTTGCTATGTGCTATACTATAATAAAATACTTTTTTATTGGACAACGCAATGGACAGAGAAAACAAGTAAGAACACAAATTGCACAGACAATCAACTGAACGTTTCGGAACGATAAACTTGTACCTATTTTATGCGAGGCACACCGACATCCACAATGAGACCCACCAGGTAATTAAGTTAAACATAATACGCGGAAAACAGCCCAAAATATTTCCAACCGGATATAAAATATTGAGGTACTGTGAATGAGCCTCCGCTGACATGAAGTTTGCATAACGGCAAGATTAAATACTATTGTCTCCTACTTTACCTTCCTAGACTTTGGCCTGTGAAAGTTGTCAGGTATGAACATAGCGCCCGTACACGACAATTAACCACCAAGTGACTATGCTGATCCAAGACCAGCCAATCGCAAATGTCCGGCCTGCACAGTCGCGGTGGAGTACACTACAAGTAGTATACAGTCCCAAGCGGACTGGTGCTCCAGCTGGTCGCGGATGGCAGCATACAGTCTAAGGCGAGTTGGCGCGCCACCTGGTCGCAGATGGCAGTGTATAGTATCAGACGAGCTGGCGCTCCAGCTGGTCGCAGATGGCGGTGTGTAGTATCAGGCGAGTTGGCTCTCCAGTTGGGAGCAGATGGCAGTGTGCAGTATCAGGCGAGTTGGCGCTCTACCCGGTCGCAGATGGCAGTGTGTAGTATCAGGCGAGTTGGCGCTCCAGCTGGTCGCAGATGGCGGTGTGTAGTATCAGGCGAGCTGGCGCTCCAGCTAGTCGCAGATGGCAGCGTATAGTATCAGGCGAGCTGGCGCTCCAGCTGGTTGCAGATGGCGGTGTATAGTATCAGGCGAGCTGGCGCTCCAGCTGGTCGCAGATGGCAGTGTATAGTATCAGGCGAGTTGGCTCTCCAGTTGGGAGCAGATGGCAGTGTGTAGTATCAGGCGAGTTGGCGCTCTACCTGGTCGCAGATGGCAGTGTGTAGTATCAGGCGAGCTGGCGCTCTACCTGGTCGCAGATGGCAGTGTGTGGCATCAGGCGAGCTGGCGCTCCAGCTGGTCGCAGATGGCGGTGTGTAGTATCAGGCGAGTTGGCTCTCCAGTTGGGAGCAGATGGCAGTGTGTAGTATCAGGCGAGTTGGCGCTCTACCTGGTCGCAGATGGCAGTGTGTAGTATCAGGCGAGTTGGCGCTCTATCTGGTCGCAGATGGCAGTGTGTGGCATCAGGCGAGCTGGCGCTCCATCTGGTCGCAGATGGCCAGTATGGAGGACATGGCGCACCGACGCCACCGGTCGCCGGAGGTGCACAGGCTGAGGAGAGCGGCGCCGGTGCGCCACTGTCGGTCGATGGCCGCGTCCAGCGCCACCATCGTGCGCCACTCCAGCTGCGCTAGCCGTCTCCACCGCATCACCATCCGGCGCAAGGTGCAGCTCACCACCACAGAGCTGCGCTGTCGGGAGC
Organism: Ashinkailepas kermadecensis; assembly: GCA_034440615.1. NCBI lineage: Eukaryota > Metazoa > Arthropoda > Thecostraca > Neolepadidae > Ashinkailepas > Ashinkailepas kermadecensis. Next base: position 28,472 of record JAOTOM010003913.1, on the reverse strand, counting down.
AGCCGAACGGTGCTGAGCTCGGTTGTTCACCGCTGGTTGGTCTGCCGGCCGCCTGAGCCTTGCAGTACTCGCCGTCGTGCTGCCCAAGTGCCAGTGGCTCCACCTGAAGCTGGACGGCCCCGATAGGAACCTCAGTGTCGTCGCGACGCCAGCTAGGTCTGTGAACGTCAGCCGATGAGGTATCCGGCGGATCCGCTCCGCCAGTCGACCAAGCGCGAGACTCGCGCTTCATGTGTGGTGTCTGGTGGCACGTTTGCACCACATCGGTCACGGCGTGGAGAGTCGCCGCCCTGTGGCGGCCCCTTAAGCTGTCAACTTCTTCGCCCATCAGTAGTTCCCGTTCCAGCAGGAATTCTTGTGTGGACGGGTGAGAACTGACCGCCTCAGCAACGAACAGCAACTGCTCTGAGCCAGGGTGTGCAGTGTCCTGCTCGGGAGCGTCCATCGCGTCCACATACCCTCCTCCGTTCAGGTCTCGTAGTGGCGACACTGCGGTCATACAATCAACGTCAGTGTCGCTGTCACGCCGCGGGTCGTCGCCACGAGCCACCTCCGGGGGCGGCAGACAACATTCACTCGGCTGCTCCGGCGGCTGCCCTGACCGGCTGTAGCTCCGACGGCGCCACTCCAGGACGCTGCTCAGGTGACGCTCGCCGGCCGAGTAGCCGTCTGTGTGTTCCAGCAGAGCATGCTGTGCCGCTGAAGGGACGACCCTCCCGCCCACTGGAGGAAACTCGGTCGTCTGCCGACGGCGGGACGGCACGGACGGCCCACTGCGTCCGCCTGATGCTTGCAAGCTTTCCATGGACCATCTTTCCGTTGTGAGTGGATCCGTCCATCCATGTTCGCCCGCCCGGTCCCCTGACATGATCTCAGTAGCACTCAGCTCAATGACACCTGTGCGTTTTCCCCGCTCGTATTTTCGCAAAGATTTCGTGCGGGCTGAGTTCTGCTCGTACTTCGTGTTTGGGGTGATCAAGTTACTCGACAGATTTGGGAGAACCTCGAGCGGACGGTACCAGTACGACAGGGGATCCTTCTCGACCACCAATGACTCCAGTGACGACGGCGGATTCCAGTGATCAACCCTGAGGCTCCCTTCACGCCTGGAGTGACTTGCTGCCGTCCGTTTCCGACGTGCCGGAATGCCGGCGTCGGGCCGGTCGGCCGCGCCCCGTGCGCAATAAGATGATGTCGACAGGTGCGAGTGCGACCTCATCGATGAGCTCACGTTCACGTTCGATTCGGCCAGACTGAGGCCCGACCACTCCGACGATAGTAAGGCGTTAAGTCTGCGGCGACGGTCGCCCATTGCAGCGGTGCTCGCAAGCGCGGAGCTGCGACCGCGACTTCTCGTCCCGACTACAGTGTGTGAGTAGCACATCTTGTTCCTATTGGCTGGATGCAATAGTCCGTGCAGCCAACTAGACCCCGTGTCACTAACATCGCGTAGAGTCGGCACCGACGAATATGATCGGCTCCCGCTATTGCCACTGCCGTCGGCTGCGAGTGGTAGTAGCAAATTCCGCCTTGCCGATGCTGACCCAGGAGACTCCTCAGCAACCGTTGGGGAGGCGGTCGGTCCGTTTTCTACCTCCGAATCACTGCCACTGCTGTCGCTACACCATATGTCCATGGCGAACACGGTTGGAGAATTGGCATCATGGGCGTCCGATTCCGCAGCTTGGGGCTCCTCGGAAACCGCGCAGGCAACATTGCCTGACTTGAGAGCTGCCGGATCATCACAATCTGGGGCTGTGAGATTACCCAAGACAAGACGTCCGGGATTGTCCGAGTCTGGAGCCCCAGTATTGTGAGAGCTCGCAGCTGAGTCACCAGCCTTGCTGTTGTCTGAATCCAACGTCTGATCAGGGGCTGTGCTGGTCTGTGTGAACTGCTGCATGAGCGGGCATTTTCCTGACAACGGTTTATCGGGACTGGAACGCGCAACGCTGTCCCTATTCTCACTCGCAGTCTCCGCTTCCCTCAATTTGAGTATGGCGGTGGAAAAGGCGGCCCGTTGGCCGGTGCGTCGCCGTCGAGCAGTGCTCACCACCTGCTTCTCTGCAGCCGAAGCGACGTTATCATGGTGCTGTGTCTTCGAAGCAGACTTCTTACCGCCCCGAGTAGACTTCTTCCCTACCGGTGTAGGAATACCTAAAGACAATCTCCGAGCCTTGTGTTCCATCAGCATGTTATAAACAGACTCGGGCGCGTTACTGGTTCCCTCCCTCTGCTTGGATTGACTTTTGACGTTGTCCACACTTCGCTGAGAGTTGCTTGTCATCTCTGGCTCCAAAATTCCTTCCTGTTTCCAATAAAGACAGCGTCGAGACCCTGAGCGCCGCTTCTTCGCAGAGCTGCTGCTTTCTTCCTGTTGCGCTCCAGAACGCTTTCTTCTGGGACCCGGGTTTATATCGCTCCCAGTTGGCCGTCCAAGTGATACTGGTGTATGCTGATTGGGATTCTCAAAGACGAGATTATCGACGATCTTGTGAACATCATGTGTTTTAGATGGCGACGGCCTGCCCTCGCCAAACTCACAGCTCATCCGTCTCTTCTTTGTGCCGCGCATCCCCATTCGCTGAGCGAGCTCTTCTTACTGTATTCGACGGATGCCCATTAGTATCACTCAGAAGAAACACAAATCACCTGTAAAAAGATGCGACATATGAAAGCTGCTGAAGCATGAACCCTCGAGTATCATCTGATGAGCTTCATACAAAGATGGATATCCCGTCATTATAACTTGATGTGCATAATTTTACTTGATTTCACATGCGAAAATGCGAGAACTACTTGGTCTATCACGGTAAGGTTTAGACGTAATGCCTGTAAATTGTTTGTGAACCAGTTTCTTATAACAGTGTGGTGCCAGTATTGCAAAAAGAATGCCATGCTTGAATAATGTTACCCCTCGCGGTGCAGACGGGTCAATTTGACCCCCACTAACTTTTGTTCAACGCAAGATAGGGATATGCGGTAAATGGCATGGTGCCGCAGCTACATCATTCCATTGTTAGTTGGAACATTTTCTCTGTGTACTTTGATTGCCATTCCAGGTCAGGTCAAATAGATCAGCGTCGGGGTGCAGTCGGTCAATCATCTTCGTCGTAGCTTTCGGACCCTGGTCGCAAAACAAATGTGATTTCCTGCCTCATATTGCATCGATTGTGGTGTCAGTATGCGTTTCCTAATCACCTGATTTTTTTGTAGGCTTAGACCGGATGTGCCACTCTTATCCAGCAACACTTGGTGACTATGACTTAATAACTGCTAAAACTTGGGCACACTCAATTGAAGTTCTAGCATAGGAGAGATTTGGATAATATCCAGACAGATAACTTAGAGTATACCTTTTTTGCAGATTATAAAGCGCTAATGTGATAGTCCTGCTCCTTTTCTTCAGCATTGCATATTATGTTGGAGATATTAGCGTCAGATTGTTGTCATTGGAGTTTATGGGAGCATTAATTACATTGGTTATGCAGTGCCCCACAGCTTTATATTACTCACAATTATTTTAAAGGAAAATAATATCCTTTGAGAATATCAGACACCGTTTGGCATTTCCGGACATGGTTACTGGATATAGATGAAAAGGTGTTCAACATCAGCATGAAGGTGTTTCCATAGTCCGATATTGCAAAAAGCATGACTATGAAAAATAATGAATTTGACAACTTGATGAATAGTGCGGATGTTCTTCCAGGTGGGGGTGTGTATATATCACAAAAAGCACAGGTACTAGGCAGACTTGTGCTCGACTCGAGTTGAATCGAGAATCGACTCATGAATCAATCGTTTTTGGATGAGTCGCGAGTTGAATCGATTCTTTTCCCCGAAACATATCTTGAGTCTCGAGTTGAATCACATCTTTCTTTTACAAAATGAGTTGAATCACGAGTCAATCATTTGAATCACAATGAGTCATTTGAGTCTTGTGACTCAAATGCAAGTTATAAACAAATGATATAAAGCATGCATCTTTGTAAATAGTATGCCATGACACAAAGTAGGGAGTAAAAGCACAGTAAGTATCATTATTCATGCTTAGCATTACAATTGTCAACTTATCAGCTGCCAGTGAGTAAAGAATGAGGCGTACTTAAGTTATTTACCAAAAACGGATAACAATAACTACAAATAAGTACTAATGTTAAGCTTGGTATTCACAATCAGTATCATGCATGAGTCAATCCTAGTGCCAGGAACACAACACAGAAATGGGATGTGATTGTGAAAAATAATATGGAACCGAAACGGCCCTGCACTGCAACAGGCATTTGCAATGAATAAAATTGCGTTGGTTTGTGTGACAAATAACAAACCCGTGCGTGTGACAAATAACAAACCCAAGGTACCTTTACTAGAAGGTAGATCGAAGTTTTCCTTCAAGCCCGCATGACGTCATTCGAAGTTTTTTTTAAAATATGGGATCAATTTTGTTGCAGAACTTTTATCAAATCATACGCAAAGGTCACTTTAATTTGCTTCCTAGTTCCTAGCAATTATATTTGTCTTCCACTCACCAGGTGAGTTATAATCTTGTCCCATTCTTTCCAGTGAGCATTTGTTCCGACACATTTTATTCTCATGCATAGACAAGGTTGGATTTGTGCATTGTAATCCGGCATGTGGAGAGGAATATTTTGTAGTCATCCAGTATGGAGGATATTTTTTTTCAAACCCTATGCATCGTAACTCAATTTGCACCCATTTCAGTGAATTTTGAGCGCTTTTACTTGATCACAGCAGTTCGTTGTCAAAAGTTAATAACTTAGGAAATTCAACCTCCAGATGAGAAAACAAGAAATAAATTTGTGGAGAGGATAATGTTCGGGATCCCAAAAATCTAGGATCAGCCTATTTTTCCAAACATGTACCTACCTACATACATTGACATACAGCAGTTGTTGAAAACAGTTTTTTTCTAGGCCAGCTAGACCCAGGCATGATGCATTCTTCCTTGATGAATCTTGCATGGATTATTGATGATACATGCATAATTGAACATTTATGTACAACACCATTGTGATCTATGAATGCCCTCCTGAAACTTGCAACTCAACTGAAACTCTCCTGCCACTGGGGAGAAGTAGAGGTGCGCTATAAAATTCAAACACGTGTGAGCAAAGAGTTTACACCTGCAATCGATTGATTAGAACAAAATATGTACAAATCAAACCAAACATTATGATTTTTCCTAGAACCCATCAGTAGCGCTCAATTTTTGTTTTTCCAGCCAATCACAATGGAGTATCTTGCCAATATTTGTAGATTGGCCCCTAGATGAGCTAGAGCCGCGAAACAAAAACGAGCGTATTGCTCGTTATAAGAGAAAACGAATGGTACCCGGTTTTACAGTTTTCGGTCAACCAGTGACCTTCCAGGTCAGGCCAATGACCCGAAATTGGCGAATATCGCGAAACTTTTTGTTTGGGAGGGCCACATAACAAAACGTTTTACAGTTAGAGACACCGGAAAATAAGAACAGGACTCATTGAAGCCCTGTGAATCTGATGATGCCCTTCGTCGTTACTCCGTGTCAATTACACAGGTCAGGTCAAGTCAAAACTCGTGACCGGCCGTAACGGCATAGCATATAGAGCCCCCTGGCCATCATGAAATGAACCTGAATTAGTCGGAATGGTGCATGAAATATTAAATGTGTTTCAATATATTCAATCAAAAATGTAGCTTTTAGAGTGATCCAAAGCAGGCTTCGCTAACTGGATGGATTTGATGTATTTTAACGATAACGTAAATGTAACATAACGATAACTAGATAACGTACCAATACGCCAATCAAAATGGAGTGTTTTATATGCGAAAATGGATTGAAAGAAACAATCCGGTTTTATGTAATTACAGCTTGACAGCTATCATATGCTACTGCAATGTATAACAATTCGCATGGGCTGTTTCAGGTGTTACGCAATGTCTACAGAGCGAATCATCTTTGTACTGGGCGACAAACTACCACGGATCTCCGAGGCAGTGTTCGCCATCATGTCGCACACACCTGGCGGGTCACCACATGAGAAGACGGAGAGCGATCTGCGACACCGCACCATCAGGGCCTATGCGTGCGCGCTTCAGGGCCTGTGGGCAAAAGCCGTTGGACCGGAAAACGTGTGCACCTTCGCACCATCGGCAAGAAACTGCGCTCCGGCCTTATCTCCTACTTCAACATGCGCCGTCGCCGTCATGTGAACGAGTCCAACCTCACGCTGCGCGAGCGGGTTGCAGCCTGGCGAGCGGAGAACAGCGTACTGCTCGACTGCCTTAACGGCAACGTCAGGCCAGAACAGCTTGATGAGGCCGATACGGTGTTCTACATGAATCAGCTGTTGCCGAGCCGGACAGGTTACGTGTCCGACAAGGTTGACCTCGAGCACTGGGAGGCTTGTGAGCAGGCGATGGCTGCTGCAGGAGAAGCCGAAGCAAACATGCCAACAACAGCAGATGCCACAACGTCAACAACTGACGACTTATTCCAAATCATCACGAGGTCCGGAATGAAGCCCGTATTCGAGGACCAGAACACGAAGTCCACCACAACAGAGAGCTTTTCGACCACGCGAAAGCCACTCCGTCAAATACGCAAGTGCGTCCCCGAGGTGAAAACGGCTGTGTCACAAGTATCAGTTCAGTGCGGTATTTCAGTGCATAAAGCCCGCCATGCTGTCCAGGCGACCTGTAAGGCAATGTACAATCACGAGTACCATCTCCAGGTATCCGCCACCGCATCCGGCGCCGCGCCCTCCGATGACTCTTCCTCTGACAACTCGGACGACGACACAATGGAGGCCACAACAACCCCGCCGTCCTCCAAGCGCCCAAAATTGGGCAAACAAGTCCCCAAGATCCGCCAAAGACTTCCTGCCATACCAGTATGCCCTCCCATCTGTGAAGACTGTGACAGAGTACAAGATGTCGCAAGCAGCACAGCAAGAAATGGACGCAACGGTTGCGCTGTATAGCGTGGAGGCGGGCATGAAAGTGACGCTACACTACGATACCACGTCGAGGAACAACATCGACGGCGAGTGGCCCGCTCTGATCCTGATTTTCTCGGACCGTCGGCGTTTCCGACTGCGGCCAACGTTCTTCGCATATGAAGACCGCGACAACATCGTGCGCCTGTTCGTGGAGTCGTATAGGCGTCTAGCCACGGCAGCCAGTCACTCCACAGGTGATGAAGTGACCGCGACTCAGCTGTGGATCAGGACGACTGCAGTGATGACGGACGCCGCATCAAAGAGCCTCCAGGTCGAGAAGTTGGTGTCGGCCACCTTCAAGTGCGATCACGTGCCGATGCATCTGTTGTGCAAAGCACACACTGTGGAGAAGCTGGACGACTCAAACCTCACCGTACTAGCCAAGCTGGAGAAGCATGCTGGTTTGCGAGAGAAGCTGGAGTCGGTGAACCCACAACTGCGCTCATTCTTCCGCGGCAGCAAAGCTGTTTGGTTGCCGGAATCACCGCGCTGATGAAGTTGGTGACACATGACAAGTCGGCGAACTCAGCTTCCCTGGCCGACCACTTCGACTACATATGCGAGCGCGAGCAGGTGGTGAAGCACCTGTCCCTCTACCACGAGCGACGCTTCACCAAGCTCGGCTACACGGCTGCTTCGCTGCTGCATGTCCTGCCACATCTTCGGATGCTTCTGGCCGAGACCGTGAGAAGCAACCTGTTGGTGGAGGCCTGCAAGCTCTACCTCCTGTGCGAGTTCTTCCTCACAGAGCTGGCAGTCCTCGCGGCCTTCACAGAGCAGGTCACGCTCCCATTCCTGATCTGCGTGCAATCAGACGGCGGCCAGGCAACACTGCTGCAGATCCTGCCCACTCTGCACGTGGAGCTGCTGGAGGGCAAGGCGGATTGCCTGGCACAGTTCAAGGCGGACTATCGCCACGTCCCTCCTACAGTCCCAACCACTGACCTGGAAAGACTGACGTTCAAGCTGCTGTGCGTGGATGCCGCCGCCGCAATCGAGTTGCAGTGTGGACGCGAGTACGGCTTTGGGAGGATGGAGAGAGCGCAGCGAGGAACGACTCTCGATGTTCTGGAGGGCGGCGAGCTGAAAGACCTGCCAACTCACAACATCGATTGCGAGCGTGACTTGGCGAAATTCAGCCACCTGTCAGCCGTCGCCAAGTTCAGAAATCGTAAGTTCTCAGCGAAGGGCATCAGGACTGATATGGTGCTCTACCAAACCGAGCAACGCCATGTCAGCAATGTGGCACGGCAGGTGAAGAGGCTGCTGCTTGAGCGCGAGGAACAGTGGACTGACGCCCAGCTGCAACTCCAGCGTCAGCGAATCAGAGAGAAGATCGCCAAGGGTCAGTTGCACACTGACTACGTCAGACGACTGCTCACCTCATGCCGCTCATGGGGTGGGCCATGCACCACGGCCGAGGAGGTTGGCGACGCCATCCGCCGCAAACCGGACCTGGCTGTGAAGATCGTGAAGACGGAGCTGGCCTTCTACATGCACACCCATCGTGCAGATGTGACGGCCAGGCCGGACCTGTTCCGACTGATCAACATCAGCCACGAGGAGAGGCTCGAGAATCTGTGCATTCTCCTGTCCGACGAAGATCGCATCGCCACTGGCAGCGACGTGGACCTCCCAACAAACGCCGACATGATGACTGCAGCCATGACCTTCTCAGCGCCCGCAGTTGGAGTGTCTCCAGCACCGCAAGTTCAGGAGGAGGAGGAGCCACTGCCCGAGCACATGTCCATGCGCGTTGTCATGTGGTTCGTGGATGGGAAGCCAAGTTGGTTCCTGGGGTACTGCCTGATCGATGACAGTGACCCCGCGCGGCCGAAGTTGAATGTGGAACACCTGGAACGAGTCGGCAACGGTGACACGCTCTGGTGCAACCCGTCAGCTCCCGACATCCAGACCGGCATCTCAGTGGAGCAGCTGCTTCCGCTTGGCAAGATTCAGGTGATGGGCGAATGGCAGGATCTCAGTCGTCGCCACGCCATATTCCGTCTCAAGAACGCTGCTGCCACTGCGAAGGCTTTCAAGGCGTTCTGCGGACATGCGCAGCTGTCCAACTGAATCAATACAAAGGTGATGTGGTGACCGCGCCTGAGCTGTTGACGAGAAGAGTGAGACCAAGTGAAGTGAACCTGTGACCTACTAGCCCTCACCAAATTCCGGAATGATTTGTTCACCAACTTGGGGTCAGTTGCTGTGGAAATCGGCGGCTTGCGTTCTGTTATGCTGCCGGGTTATGTCACAACTGATACATCCATGGCATATTTCGGAGAGATTCACCAGAAATATATTTTGACGGAAAATCTTGTTTACTTTATTCCTTCGTGATGGGCTTTCCGGTGCTAATCTGGTGATGGTGGGGGACTTTGGACCCTCTTGATTTTGTTTCAGTAAATGATCGTAATACCTAGCTGGGCGTTAACGAAACAACTATGGGTTCTAAGTTGGTTACCCTTTTGAGGTCAATCGAGGTCACTGACCTTGGATGACCCTTTTGACCTCGGCTCGTCTCTTGGGCAGTTTTGGGCGCTGGTATCGAATTGGGCATCCATTTTGTACCATTCCGACTAATTCAGGTTCATTTCATGACCGCCAGATGGCTCTAGATTCTATGCCGTTACAGTTGGTCACAAGTTTTGACCTGACCTGGCCTGTGTAATTGACCGGGGGTAACGATGAAGGGTACCATTAGATTCGCAAGGCTTTAAAAAACCATACTTCTCTGGTGTCTCTAACTGTAAAACTTTTTGTTATGTGGCCCTCCAAACACAAAGTTTCGCGATTTTCGTCAATTTCAAGTCAATGACCTGACCTGGGGGTCACTGGTTGTGTAAAACCCGTAAAACCGGGTACCATTCGCTTTCTCTCATAACGAGCAATATGCTCGTTTTTGTTTCGCGGCTCTAGCGCATCTAGGGGCCATTCTACCAGAATTGACCAAATACTCCATTGTGATTGGTTAGAAAAACTAAAATGGAGCGCTACTGATGGGTTTCGCAAAAAGTTTTTTTTTTGTTTTAAATGTGTCAGATGGCACTTGGCAATCGATTCCTGGTGTAAACTAAGGGATTTATTGCGTCGATTAAAATCCGACTCCGTATAGCGCACCTCTAGGAGAAGAAGAAGCTATGGCGCACTTAGCCCTCCCCCCCCCCCCTGACCGTCCTTTCTTCCGCTCTTGAACGAGGGTGACAACTTGAACACGTAAAATGGATGGTAGAGGGAGCCTACCAATATCAGGAACAATCCCTTTATTTTGGAGGCGCTTGATGGTGAGCCTGCGGGAAATGGCACATTGTTAAGCAGGACGATTATTACTGGGTCATTTAAGATACCTTTTGCTGAAGCTAAATAATAGGTCTTTCAATTAGAATACGTCAAAGTACCCTATGTTGCCATAAAATATGCAAGATAGCGTAGAGAAAGTCGGTAAAATTGCGTGTAAACCACTGGTGAAGGGAAACCTTCAAGACCGCTACCAAACCAACTTCGTGGGGGCAACAAACCAACGCAATTTTATTCCGTGCGGATACCTATTGCAGTGCAGGACCTGGGTGCTATGTTGAAGTTAGGTGATGTGTGTCAGGTATATATGATTCAGGTTGTAAAAAATCATGCTGATTGCATGATGCTGATGTGGATTGAAGTATTATGCACTCATTGCTTTGCATATGAATTGACAACCATTCATCTCGTTAATGTTTTTGAGTCAATTACTTTATGCACATGCACATGCATTTATCTGTATATATCCTATATATCAACCATTACAGTGCATGACGAATGATAAATAATGTGAGGTGAAAACAAAGTTATAGCAAAAATAATATATTCAACATGTTTCGATGTTAGAGCATCTTCGTTGGTGTCTAAATAAATACTAATTGCCTTCTTGAATTAGACACAGAGGAAGATACGGTGACATCAAACTGTCTGTCGAATAAATTATTTTTGCTATAACTTTGTTTTCACCTCACATTATATATATATATATATATATAATATATATATATATATATATATATATATATAAATAATGTGTGGGCAGTGCATGCTGAATCATATGGCTTATGAGTCTGATACCATTGAGTCGGATCTGAATCGATTCAAATTTATGTTTGAGTTGTGAGTTGAATCATGCTTTGTGAGCTCTGAGTCTGAATTGAGTCGAATCAAATAATTTTGACCTGCTCTGAATCATGAGTTGAATCGGATCTCAAGATCTGAGTCAAATGTGAGTCGACTAAAAAAATTTGAGTCGAGCACAAGTCTGGTACTAGGACACAACACACACACACATGCACACTAATAGTCTGCATAAATATATGGTGGCTGATGGCACCAGTGTAGGCTTGATTTTGTGCTTGGTGTCTGATGTAAGGAAAAAACAGGATGGGGAAGAGGTGTAAAATGGAGTACTTAGATGTAAATTTGGTAGTACATGAAATGTTGAATCCCAACTGGAGCTGGTTGAATTTGAAATGAGAGCTGTTGAATTTGATTAAGGAAGGAACCATTTTCATGTGTAAATAAAAACATATGCAAGCATTTTTGGGATGCAATATCCACAGCCAAGATAAACTATGCATCTTGCATGATCCCATCCCCTAGCATGCATACAATTTAATAGTGGATTGGTATAAGGATGTAGAAAAGATACCTGACACAATGTGAGAAAAAGATGCATCAGATGTCAAGTTGCATCCAACTGCAGGAATTTGAGAGACCTGGATGGCACCCAATATAATACAAGGAAATCTGCCATGCATTTACAACTGCCTAGTACAAATCTCATTCACGACTTCACTGAGACGAGTCAGCTTTCTCAAAGAAAGTATGTAGGCATCTCCACTGAAGGTGAGCATCTGGGTGGGCAACATCCTCGAATCATTGTACTCGTGTCACTTGGACGAGTACTAGTGCTGAATATTCTTATGACCAAAGAAGTATAATATTACATTTAGCAGAAATGCCAACTGGTGTTGCTACCAGTGCACAATCTGTGTTACAGCAATGTTATCAATGCTGCATGTTACAAAAATGCAAAACTGTGAATTATAAAATGTATTCCTGGAACCAATGCCAATGCTCATATGCAAAACATACCCTGAAAATACCTACAAGTTGTGTTATTGTTCTACATCAATTTTGTTTTATATCACCCAATGTCTTGCTGTAGACAAAGGTGGGTCTCTGATATATTACCTAATGCTCAATACTAATAAAATGCCCTGTTTATGTATTCAGGTCATGCAGCTTCATTCAGCTTTATTTTTTTACATAAGTCATAAAGTCATAAAGTGTTAAGGCTTAATAAGAGCCACAGGGGCCCATCTGGGTTAAGCCTATCTGGAAAAGGTACTAGAAATGTACATACTCTCACCCCAATCAATCCCTTATCTCAAGTTCCTAGGAAGCTATATATCGCAGCCTATCTAGCACCAATTCACTTGCTATTGCATAACACACTCCCATTGTGCTACCATAGACAATCTCATCAGTATCACATCCCGAAGGAAGGTGCTGAATCCACTGCTAGGTACACCCTATATAAAGTTATAAAGCATTTAGACTTAATAAGAGACTCACTTGCTATTGCATAACACTCAACAATTACAAACTCCTCCCATCATATCCATTGTGCTACCATAGACAATCTCATCAGTATCACATCCCGAAGGAAGGTGCTGAAACCACCGCTAGGTACACCCTATATAAAGTTATAAAGCGTTTAGACTTAATAAGAGACCCAAGGGCCCATCCAGTTAAGTCTGTAAATGGAAGATAATATAAGCCTGGTAAAAAGGCCCTCCCCAACCATCCCACATCCTGACGAACCAGTCCTCCAATATCCCACACACCTATCAATGCTTATCTACCCTAGCTTTCCAGCCCTACTCCCCTGATCTCTCTTAACACATATGGATTGAATGCCTTATCAATAATTTTAAAACTGCATCCATGCCTGCTTAAAGGGGTCTGTGCCATGCACACTTACTTAACATAAATCTCACCCCATCCATCACAAATTAGAACTCAAAAACAAGATTTTCCTGTCTAAAAAATGTATCCAGCATACTTCTAAATACATTAAATGAGGAACTCCCCACAACATCAGCAGGCAGCCCATTCCACTGATCAACAACCCTTTGACTGAAGACCTGTTGTTACTTAACTGTTCTACACCTCAACTTGTCTAACCTGAATTGATGACCCCTATGTGTTACTCTAAACTGAAGAGCACCATTTAAATTGACCTGATCTAGTCCTTTAACAATTTTGTACATTTCATGTCCCCCCTTAATCTCCTATACTTGAGTGAATACATATCTAATGCCACAAGCCTTTCTCCATATTCTAATTTACCTATTCCACTGATAAGTCTAGTTGCTTTGCGCTGCACTCTCTCTAACTTGTCTATATCTTTTTCTAGGTAGGGGCTTCAAGCTTGTACAGAATATTCCAAGTGGGGTCGCACATATGCTAAGTACAGTTTTTTTTGCATGACTTCCTTGCTTTTATACATCACACTTCTATTAATGAGTCCCAGCATTCAGAGTGCCCTGTTCCTAGCTGAGCTACATTGCTTTTCTGCTTTAAGGTCTTTTAAAACCAACACACCTAAGTCCCTTTCCTCTTCAATAACATCCAGTTCCCTCCCTCCCATTTTATATCTGAAAGTCTCACCTCCAGACCCCAGATGCATAACCTTACACTTGTCATAGTTGAAAGACATCTGCCATTGATCAGCCCACTTCTTTAGGTCCTCCAAGTCTAGTTGAATATTTATAGATTGATCACAACTGTTTGCCACTCCTACCAGCTTGATGTCATCTGCAAATTTCAGCACTATTCCTCAGCCCTACCTCAATGTTATTCACAAAGGTGATAAAGAGAAGTGGCCCTAGAACAGAGCCCTGTGGTACTCCACTCAGAACATCCTTCCAATCAGACTTACATCCATTTAACATTACCCTTTGTTTCCTTCCCCTCAACCATGCTTCAATCCAACCTAGAACTTTTCCAACAATCCCATGTTGCTGTAGTTGATGAATTAGCCTCCTATGTGGAACTTTATCAAAAGCTTTGCTAAAGTCCAAGTACACAACATCTATCCTGCTTTGATTGTCTACTTCTTTAGTAACATACTCCATGAACTCCAAAAGGTTAGTTAAACAAGACCTTAGAGATCTAAATCCATGTTGAGTATCCCTTAAACGATTGTGCCTATCAAGATGAATCTGAACATTCTGTTTAACCATATTTTTTAGTACCTTGCAAACTATTGAGGTCAAACTGACTGGCCTATAGTTCCCTACACACTTCATACTTCCCTTTTTGAAAATTGGTACTACATTTGCATTTCTCCAATCTTCAGGAACTTCAGAATATTCCATAGACCGCCTGAAAATTATACCTAGGGGAACTGCTAAAGCTTTAGCACACTCTACTAAAACCCTAGCATATATATCATCTGGTCCAGAAGCTTTATTAGGTTTTATATTCTGCAACAGCTTTTCTACAGCTTCTGTAGTTATTGTAAGATACTCCAACCTATCACCTGTCATGGCATACGATTCAGTTGTTTCTATTCTTCCAGAATTTTCTTTAGTAAAGACTGATGAGAATTGCTTGCTTAGGGATTCTACAATATCACAATCATCAACCACTAATTCCCCATCTACCTCCAATGGTCCTACACTACACTTTTTAGCCTTAAATTTGTAGAAACTAAAGAATCTCTTAGCATTACCTGCTGAACATTCCCATGCTAACTTGATTTCAGCCAGTTTTTTAGATGCCCTAACACACCTAACTTTATTACTAGCTATTTTATATGATTTGAGGTTTACCTCAGAGTTGGCATATTTTAGTTTCTTGAATGCCTGTTTCTTTGACTTCAATAACTGCTTTATTACCCGGGTCAGCTGTGAAGGGTGCTTAACCCTGGTTAATCTAATTCGCCCATTGGGAATGAACCTATCCTGACCTTGAAATAGTTTATATTTTATCATTCTCCACATTTCATAAGCATCTAAGCCTTTCAATAAGTCCTCCCAATTAATTTCATTCAGGAAGATCCTGAACTCATTGTAATTCCCTTTAGCAAAATTTGGAACCAGTCTTATTCGTTCCTACATTTCCAACATACAATGAGAAGCGTATAATGTTGTGATCACTATTACCCAAGGTCTCTCCTATGTTCATATTTTGTACAAAATTTTCCTCATTAGTAAGCACAAGATCTAATATTTCATTTTCCCTTGTATGTTCATGTATCATTTGAAAGAATAAATTTTCCTCAAAACAATCCATGAAACTTCTTCCTGATTTTAGACCTATAGTTTTGCTTCCCAATCCTGTTGTGTTGAAATCCCCCAACAAACCTGTGCTCTCGTACTTATTTCTTCCTGCATCAACCTGTCCATGTTTTCATTCTGATCTGGAGGTCTATAGAATGCCCCAATCCTAAATTTTGTTCCATTCTTCCGAATGATATCTAACTACAAGGATTCTACTCCTTCATTATGTACACTATCCTCTATGGAATGACATTTCATTACTTGTCTGACATACAAGAGTATACCTCCTCCTATCCTTGCCTTCCTTTGATAAGCATGCATGTTGTAGCCTGTCAATTCAAATTCTTGCAAGTTGTCTCCAAAAAAGCTTTCATTAACCCATGCCTCCGTTATGCATACCAAATCTAGCTTTTCAGACAACATATATGCATGTAGTTCCCCAATTTTATTCCTAACACTTCTGGCATCAACATAAAAACATGATAAACTATTCCTTGCCTTGCTTGCAAGACTCAAGGATGCGGTTATAAGCCAATTTACTGAGCAACGGTAGAAAATGACAAAGTATAGCACTTTTTGCCCTGGAGGGCCTCTGAAATTACGCGCACTGGAGGGGGCGGATTCCGCCCCTAAGATCTCGGCTCCTAAAATAAGGCTGGAGGAACGAAATTCGCAGGGTGGATGGGCACGGTAGTTAACTCTATTGTGTGCAATTTTCGTGACCTTAGGTCAATATCTTCAAGGTCAAATGAGGTCAGATTGGCAAAATTTTCCGGTTTTGCGTGGCTTGGCTTGTCATCGTTATGGATCGCTGTGATTGTGTTTAAATGCTCAAAAATGGGCATCAATGATGTTTTTGGACATTACTAATGATGCAATGCAGATGATAGACTCAACATTTGACCTCAGGTCACCTACATAGCACCACTTTATCAGGTCAGTTACCTGTTCCAGTTACCGGAACCGGCCGCCCGCCCGACTGCTCCGTCGGGCGGCTCGAAGCAATCGGCTTCGTGAAGAAGGGAGTGAAGTACATGAATAAAGTATGGAAACGCAATGATAAACAGTACAAATGACAACCAGTAGTGCATTTTATGGCAACATTCCAGTTGATGAAGTTTGGTTCCATTAACCTGTCATGAACTTGACCTGACTTGACCTTAGTGACCTAACATGACCTTGAAACTATACAGCATATCAATATGCATCAAAGAAGTCCCTAGTGTTGCCTGGAACACTTCCCTTTGTCAGTATACTGGGAGCGCATCTGCGCCGATTTTTGTGGTCTGGCGCTATAACATTTTGTGAATTTAGTGGCCCCTAACTTAAAAATTTTCCGGGCGATTTCCATTTTTCTTGCTTTAAACGACGCGCCGTTCATTTTTAAGCAGGTACACCGAAAATCGCGTATATCGACCGGTAAAATCTGCAGTTATTTGCGAAAACCGGAGGGGTAGGCGGATTTCGCCCCTCCAGTGCGCGTGTTAATCGATGTCAACCAAGTTCATAAATCGATACCTGATACTCCCGACATGCCTTCACACCGCACAACTAATAAATATTCACAACACACCCAACGAGTAGGACGCTTGTGCACCGACTGATCCGTTACTTGCCGTCTATTGAGATATGGGGTTTCGGAATATAAAAATGCTTTGAAAAAAATTCTACTATACAATCAGTCTAAAATCGTTTTATTTCTCACCACCAAGAAGCAAGTTTTGGTAATGAAAAACCCTAAGAAAAATGATTGAAACCAATTCTTGTTAATAATAAATGTTAGTCAATGTAATTTTTTTTAGTTCGTGTCTGGAATGTTTAGTTGAAGCAAGGAATGACTTGGAAGGATGAAAAGCGACCAGTTGGGAGAGCGAATTGCCGCTGTAAAACCGACCTAATGATTTCTTAGAAGCGTGCAGGAACATGCACGTCATTAGTCGGTTTTACAGCGTAAATGTGCTGTGCTGCCAAACTTCGTTCGGTCTCGAGATAGAGCGATCCGACTTAAATAATGTGAAGTAAAAATACAAGCAAATAATAGTTCCGATGATAATATCCACATCAGGTCAAAAGTATTTATCCAATGAAATGGATAGAAAACTTTTACAAGCGAAAAATAACAGTTTACAAAGGAGATTTTGTCTTACAGTCATGGCAAATTGAATAAACTAGGGAATTATTTCAGTTTAAATTGTTCAAAAGTTAATTTTAACTCCAAAAGGCAACAAAAGATGTTGAGATTGTCAATGGTTGAGATGGGTCAGTTAGGGTTGCCTATTTAACTTGAAATGTTTGAGGGTAAAAATAAAGCTGACAAAAATGTCATCAAAAAGGAAGTTAAGCTAAGTTGTGTTAAGTTAGGTTAGGACAACCCAATGTAGTTCAGAGGGTTCTGCAAACCATCTGGATCACATTGTATAGCCTAATGTTGGCCCATGATTGACGTCGACCCACCGTTGGCTCGACAGAGTTTCGAATTTGATGTGGGCGTTGTACTTTACCAACAGTATCAGGTTTTACCAGATGTGGAACCAGGAATTGTCATGAGGGAAGCTTGTTTGGATGGGCGCCGCTGTGAATGTACCTGGAGGGGACATTTTCCTTCGGAGGAGTGCCACTGGAGGACAAAAATGCTAGGGAGACTGGTACACTCGGACCTCCCGGAATTGTCTTTGAGTTATAAAGAGGTTGCCTTCGCCCCTTCCCCTACGACTCGCCTTTTCACCCTATCCGTTTCGGCGACCATGGTTGGAGATCCCGGGTGTGTTCGTGTCCACCAGGTATCGATATTGGAGCACATGGTACATCACTGGGACGTACTGCGATTTTGGGGGCCGGGCCTGATTTTATTTTTTGTCGGGGAGTCTGGACGTTTTTTTCGGCGCTATGCACGATTCATGGCATTCCCAGGTCGGTTTCCAGGCCCCGATTCGGGGTCCTCGCTGGATTTGTCTAAACCTCGGATTTATTTTATATGGTCCTGCCACGAGTTTTCGGCCCCCACTATTTATTTGTATCCCAACACATCCTCGAAAAGGTTTCGTAGGTATATTTACTAAGAGGGGAAGTGAGTTTAGTAGGAATGTTTACTAAACTTCCGGAACTTTAGTAGGTATAATTACTAAACTTGCCTACGGAGATACATACAGTGTGACCGGAAATGAGGACGTGAAAGAGGTGGGTGTTATCCTCTCTCTCTTAGTATTTTCATAGCCGTGGCCGCCGTGGCTTTTCTTGCATAAGTAATTACGGCCGGCCGCGGGTACTCGCTGTCACGTTTCTTAATCCGCAGTTTTGTGGTTGTTCCAGTCGGATTCGGTAGATGCAGGTGAGTAGGTTGGTGTAGTCTCGCAGTTGTTCTCAGTTTGTGCTTTTTTAGGTACCTACCTACCTATATAGGTAAATGTACCAATGTGAAACCAGATATCAAAGAACGCACCAACTTCGTACCTAGGAAGGTAGGTACCTAGGCACCTGGTTAGGTTCCTAGGCACCCGGGTAGGTTTCTAGGTAGCCGGGTTGGTTCCTAGGCACCCGGGTAGGTTCCTAGGCACCCGGGTAGGTTCCTAGGCATCCGGGTAGATTCCTAGCCATCCGGGTAGGTTCCTAGGCACCCGGGTATGTTCCTAGGTAGCCAGGTAGATTCCTAGGCACCCAGGTAGGTTCCTAGGCACCCGGGTAGGTCCCTAGGCACCCGAGTAGATCCTTAGGCACTATGGTATGTCCATAGGCACCCGGTGTAGGTACCTAGGCACATGGGTGGGTATCTAGGCACACAGGTAGGTGCCTAGGCACCCAGGTAGGTACCTAGGCACCAGGTAGGTGCCTAGGCACCCAGGTAGGTACCTAGGCACCCAGGTAGGTACATAGGTACCTAGGCACCCATGTAGGTACCTAGGCACCCAGGTAGGTACATAGGCACCCAGGTAGGTACCTAGGCACCCGGGTAGCTACCTAGGCATCCAGGTAGGTACATAGGCACCTGGGTAGGTACCTAGGCAACTGGGTACATACCTAGGCACACAGGTATGTACATAGGCACCCAGGTAGGTGCCTAGGCACCCATGTATGTACCTAGGCACCCAGGTACATACCTGGGCACCCAGGTACGTACCTAGGCACCTGGGTAGGTATCTAGGCACCCAGGTACCTGGTACCTGGGTACCTAGATACCTACCTATCTAGGCACCTAGGTACCTGGGCACATGTGAATTTGTTTTATAGGGTGTTTTTGCTTGTTTTTTTATTTATCTTTGGATTACCATGTTTATGAATGTGATGATGATAGGATTTATTTTATGTGTGAATTAAAAAAAATTGAAACACTTCCCAATTAAAAAATGTAAACCAGCCTAACCTAGCCAAACCTGACACATTTGTTTGCTTTATGGAGGAAATGTGTGTCAAAACTTTTCTTCCTACCACCTTATAGCACAATAATAACTGAAAGTTTACCAAAAATAATGAAAAAAAACTCTAATTTTGGCCACAGTAGCTCGGTTGGTGGAGTATCAGACTTTCGATCCCAAGATTGTTGGTTCAAATCTTGCCACCCGCAGCATTACTGAATCCATAGGCAACCAATCAGTGAGAGGCTGGAGACGCTATATGACCTAGTGGTTGAATGTGTTGTCAAAGAATCCAGGGTTCTTTAAAAAAGGATTTTTTTCTTTCAAACAGCTTGGGTTAAGCAAGGCTGAGTTAGTTTTTTTCATGTTGAGAATTACCAGAACATAACTTGCTTGGTATTTTAATTTTTTAATTTTATTTCTTGTTCTCCAAAGTTTTGCTAGTTTGTTCTAAGTTAGGTTATGTTCCATTTGTGTTTTATTTGTTTAACATTTCTTTTTATGCTATGTTACCTAACTCAACACTGCCTTTTTGGATTATTTTGCTAGCAAACTGAAAAGTAAGCATTCGCACAGAAAATAATTGGTCCCACCATTTTAGCCACATTCATAAACATGGTATACCAAATAAAAATTCCCAAAACTAAAAAATGATGCCTTATACTGCAAATTTACCTAGGCACCTAGGTAAGTAAGCCTAAGTTGAAGTGTGCCTACCTACTGTAGCATGCAGACTTGTGCTCTACCCAATTTCTTTTAGTCGACTCACATGTGACTCATAGATCTTGATACCTGATTCAACTCATGATTCAGAGCAGGTCAAAATTATTTGATTGGCTCAATTCAGACTCAGAGCCCACAAAGTATGACTTGGCTTGCAACTCAAACAGACTGACATATATTTGTATCAATTCAGATCCGACTCACTGGTATCAGACTCAGGAGCCATATGATTGTGTGCACTATATATATATATATATATATATATATATATATATGTATATATATATTAGTGTATGCATATGCATACATTATACATGTATGCATATATAAATATATATAGATGTATAGATGCATACATGTATATATATGCGTATATTTTTTTGTGATGCCGTACAACAAGCAATGTCGAATGACATCCATGTTCTATAAATTTAAGTCATAGGGAAGAAAGGTGAGGTCATCAAAGCACTCAATCAGACATTTGAACTTTACATGTCTTGACTTGAAATGCTACTCGAGTGTTCACCACAGGCTACCGCTTGATACCAGATTTGATGTTCATGATGTTAGGAACATCATGGCTATCAAGGATGCAGCACATCAAATTACATGGCCCTGAATGTCGCAGTTTGACCCCAGGTCACCAAGGTTGGTTTTACTACTAGAGCATGTCACTATAAGTATCTCAGATGATAAATTATGTATATATATATGAATATATATATATATATGAATATATATATGAATATATATATGAATATATATATGAATATATATATGAATATATATATGAATATATATATGAATATATATATGAATATATATATGAATATATATATGAATATATATATGAATATATATATGAATATATATATATGAATATATATATGAATATATATATGAATATATATATGAATATATATATGAATATATATGAATATATTTATGAATATATATATGAATATATATATGAATATATATATGAATATATATATGAATATATATATGAATATATATATGAATATATATATATATATGAATATATATATGAATATATATATGAATATATATATGAATATATATATGAATATATATATGAATATATATATATATATATATGAATATATATATGAATATATATATGAATATATATATGAATATATATATGAATATATATATGAATATATATATGAATATATATATGAATATATATATATGAATATACATATAATATAAATGAATATATATATGAATATATATATGAATATATATATGAATATATATATGAACATATATATGAACATATATATGAACATATATATGAACATATATATGAACATATATATGAACATATATATGAACATATATATGAATATATATATGAATATATATATGAATATATATATGAATATATATATAATATATATATATATATATATATATATATATATATATATATATATATATATATACATATATACATATTAGCCTGGTCCAAAAAAGGAAAGTTGAAAAATTGTTAGCTCCACAAGTTTTATTTTGTTACACTGTTCATAAATAACATATAGACCAATTTTCAGGAATTATCGTTTAATTTTAGGGGTCGCGTAAAAAGGTGTCTTTTTTCCGACAGATGAGAAACTGAAGGGATGCTAATTTTTGTTCTTCTCTCGCATAGCATAGCTCCTATTTTCTATGAAAACAAAATAACCTTAATAAATAATAATGCTTCATCGTGCCAACTTGAATGACTAAATGAGGTGGGACTTCAACCTGTCCCTCTACAATTCAGCATCTACCCTCTTTCATCAGTCCCCCCTTGGTCGGAGCAGGGAGGCGGCGCCGGTGATTAGCCACGAGGCAGAGTAGGTATTGTTTCTGCTCTTCATCCTTGGTCAGCGATGTGTTGAAGGTGTGGATGAGAGAAACAGCTCCTTCTGCTGCATCGTTAACGACATTCAAAGAACCCGCAGACTTCGGGTTGAGGTATTCCCGCATGAACTCTCCATGAACTTCCTCACACAGGAATCCAACCGCAGGGTAGGGATCCCTGCCCTCGTCCAGATGGCACAGCAGGCTTCACGGGTCTTCTTGAAGCTTTCCGGGAAAAGCAATTTCTGCTTCAGGTGAAAGAATTGTGACATGCGAAGTACGTCACCTCGCGTTGGAAGCCGTGCAGTTGAGAAAAACTCAAGGGGACTCCATAATAACCACCATTCTGGTCCACTTAGCGTACTCGGTGCTGAGGAGGCCATCTGCAAAAGAGAGAAACCAAAGATGAGATTTTGCGCGACCTTTAAATATGCATGACATCGTCCAAAATTTGGCACACAATACAGGCACATATAGTGGAATAAAAATAAACTTGTGAAGCGCACTTCCTTGAAACTTTTAAAATCACCATGTATGTTTGGACCAGGCTAATATATATATATATATATATATATATATATATATATATATATATATATATATATATATATATATACATATATACTTATATTCATGTATGTATGTATGTATGTATATATATTATTCTCTGATTTCATTAGACACAGGTAAGTATCCTTTCACATCAATAATACTTACTTGTAGTTATTTTCATTGGTTTTTTGTAAATAACTTCAGTACCCCTCATTCTTTATTGACTGGCAGCTGATAATTTGACAATTGTAATGCTAAGCATGAATAATTATGCTGTGTTTTTACTCTCTACTTTGTGTCATGGCATAGTATACACGAAGTATCGGAAGTATATGTATCGGATACATGTTTAAATCATTTGTTCATAACTTGCATTTTAGTCATAAGACTCAAATGACTAAAGACTCAAATCACAAGACTAAAATGACATGCCTTGCAAATGTTTGCTTTTTTGTTTTGTATCTCAAAACAAACATGGGTGTAGCCACAGCACTCTGTTGGCTCAAATAATACTTTCCAGGGCATACACATTTTCTCATTGAAATTAATTCCATGCAGATTTTCAACATTCTATTGTGCTCATTTCAACATCTGACACCTGGAAGAAAAACCATTATTTTAACACCGATGGAGCTCCCTTGCCACTATTAGGTGGCGCGATTTTAAAGAACTGTCACTTCTGATGTGTGATTTTTCAAAGTATCACCAGAAGGAGAATTTGCTGTGTCTATTTTATTTTAAGTCTGATATGGCATTTCAAGAAATACTATTTTTCGGTTTGTATCGGATCCATTCTCAGAAACGGAAGTGGGGCACCTGTTTGTGACATATTGTGTCAGTATACTCCTGCTTCCTTGACTGTCCGCAGCGCGTCGCCTCAGCGCCAGAGAGGACGTCTCTCTTGGAGTAGCTAGACTGGCCACCATGCCGTGCAACCCTGTGCAGATTTGCCTCCTGTGGTGCAGCTGCGCCATATCCGTGCTGGTCCCAGTGCTGGTACCAGTACCAGTCGGCGTTTTGAATGTTCATGCTCTGTTGCAGGAGCCGCTGCCGACACGCCCGGCGGTCAAGCCCTCGTTGGTCAGCTGCCTGCAACGTCGCCTTCACGGCGCGATTGCACCGTTCTACTGCCCCAGATGCTCCCTGTTGGTAGCGTGGGGCCCGGATATGACTTACACCCACACTCTGCAGGTAATTTCTGAGAAAAAATGTATATGTTGTACGTGCCGTTGTCGAACAGCAATTCCCTGGGGTATACTTTGCGTGACGCCAAGACCTCGATAAATTCAATACACGCGTGACAGTTTGACTCCGAGCGAAATCCAGCGTCTACCTACTTGGGAGAAGTCGGATGCCAGGACCACGGCATATCGCTGAGCGTGGGCTGCATCCATAGGTCCAATAAAGTCCAGCCCTATCTTGTTCCAGGCTGCCGCTGGTAAAGGCACTGAATGCATTGGAGTATGTCGAAGTACCGCCGTCTCATCCATACACAGTGGCGCAGACTTCACAGCTCTTGCCTCCACCATCTCGATCAATGCCAGACCACCAATATAGCTCCTGCAGGCGCTGCTCGCATCTGACGATGCTCTGGTGCCACTGATGTGCCAGGCTGGGCAGTCTGAGCGAAGCAGACTTTCTGGAACGATTAGGCAATCGCCGCGCACATCCATACCTCTGCACAGTGAGTTGATCCCTGAGGTGGAAGAATAGCTGAAGGTCAGGCGAGCAGTCGCTCGGCCTACGAGACCACGGACGCGATACCTGATCACGCAACACGATCTTCACTTATAGCCGCCACCAACTCTTCATCCATTGCTGCCGGACGGTCTCTTACTGTAGCGATACATTTGTATTTGTCCTCCACCACTTCTGCCGATTCCGGCAGTCGTGACAACCCATCTGCAGGACGTACACCTCCCTTCACACGCTAAACTGTGAACGAGTACTCCATGAGCCAGTCTGACCACTTTGTTATCCTCATGGCAGCTTGGGCGACACCCGGTGACGTCAGCGGTGTCTGCAATGCCACATGATCAAGTCGCAGACAACTGCTGATTCCAGAGATACTTCCTCCATTTCGCCACTGTCCACACAACCGCCAGCGCCTCTCTGTCATACTGCAGCGCCTCTGGGCTTGGTTTAGCGTACGCAACGTGAATGCTACCACCCTCTCTTCCTCTGAGTTAGGCTGAGACAGCACCCCACCCAGGCCCACATCGCTTGCATCCAAAGTTATGACTGTGGAAGCTGAGGGTCGTAAATGGTGACTCCGCGACTGCCTGGTACAGCACGTCTCCCTTTCAGCACTGCCGCGAGCTCCTCTATCCACTTGAACGGCATCGCCTCCTTAAGCAGCATCCTCCTCGGTGGTTCCATGAGGGTGCTGTATCCAGGCACGAAACGAGAGCAGAACCCCAACAGCCCAGTAGTGACTGGAGCTCTTTCGTCCTGACGCCTAATGTCCTAACGCCCTAGCCCGCTCTGGGCTCACCGAGACTCCCGCTGAGGACACGGTAAACCCAAGGAAGTCCGCAGCCGTCTGTCTCAGCGTGTATTTTCCATGTTTAGTGTTACCCTGTGTTCCCGCAGACGAGTTAGAAAATCTTCCAATCGCTCCTAGTCACCGCACAGACGAGGACATTTCCCGGGTACCTGCACCTGCACTGCTTCAGAATTTCTTCCATCGCCTTCTGAATTGTCATCGGTAAGTCCTTGGTCCCATGCGGACAGCGACAACACGAAAACAGACCTTAGTGACATACAAACGTTGTTAATGGTTGTTACTCGGAGTGTAACTCCAGCTGGTGATTTGCAACTTTTGGGTCCAGACATGACAACACTGTTACTCCTTGCATCTGCTGAAACGTGTTCTGCATCAGTTATAAATTATTCGCGAAATAGGGTGTAATATACCACTTACTGAACACTGAATCGACATCCTTGCAAAAGGGGACGAGTGGTCTAGGGGTAAGATGCTCGTCTCACAATCGAAAGGTTGTGGGTTCGAGTCTCACCTGTCGCTACTCTCCGCCCGCGACCAATCGGCGTGAGAGATTGGCGACGCTACGTGACTGGTGCGTGTTTGTGGAAGTCTTCATGCCTCGTTTCGAAGTATCCCGTCTATAGATATCATACTTTTGCCCATCGTAATGGGATCCGGCATCGTGATAACGAACATCCCGCATCGCAATTCCAGGCGAATGGATTACCTATGATGTGCAATGTTATGTTTTACAATGCCAGTTTATAGAATAGCTGTTTGTATGGTTATCGTTGATATCGTTATCCCCAAATTAGATATCTTTCAAAACACGCAAAACGGGAAGTCATATGTACGCAATTATCTCAAAACTGAGGAGATCGTGATGGACCAAACCTGACACTTCAGATTGGAGGTTTGGTCACGCTGGGAACTATTTCAGCCTGGAGATTTCGTCAACCTGGCACTTGGGTGACCAAATATCCAGCTTCCATATCTCCTCAATTGGCTGCAATTGTGCGACGGACAAAACACGATCAGTCTGCAACAGGGTTCGATTTATACTTCGCAATCCTAGATGTGAAGAATGGGCGCTACATGGCCAATGAAGTTGATGCGCCCTAAAGCCCAAATAACTACAAACTAAACTTAGATGTGAAAAGGAAAATGATTTGCTCGTCTAATCGGATACTTGTTTTCAAAACTGGGACATGATCTCTCTGCACTTTCCAGGGAATCTTGAGAACTCTATCACAGAGCAGCTAATTGTCAAACAGCTCCATTTAACCTTTAAATGAGGAAGGTGGGAGGATAGTATTCTGAATAAGAAAAATGCTTCAACAGGCTATCATTCTAGCCCTGGTCTTCAGCGCTGCTGAGTGTCCAACACCCATTAATGAGCAAAGATTGTTTTTGTGTTTATGTCGGCACCTTGAACAGGTTCAATTTTAGGTAGGATAGGGTAGGATAGTTTGGGGAGGTGCAGGTTAGGTCAAGACGTCTACATGAAGTAAATTCATTAAATCAGGGATGATGTACAATCACTCCACTGATATTTGAGGGCCGCGTGGCATGGACGAAGTGGAATAGACGAGTGGTGCAGTTGCTAAGGTGCATCAATAATCTTAATGAAACTATGGGTTTTAATCCAACAGCCCACTCCGAGTAGAATGTCTTATTCTTCCTTTGCGTGTACACGTGTTTATCCTAACAAGATAATTGCAGCGCCCATACCATCGTCAGTCAAACAGTGAAATGCAAACAAAAGTCAGTCAGAATGACATGCCACGAAGTTCGGTACAAGTGTGATACCATACCGTCCTACGATTCTCATTTAAGTGGTATTGGTATATTTTTATTACGCATTATCCTTTGATATTTCTTTGTCATTTGTCTGCTGTATTAGTATTTACACGACCTATCATTAGCGGATGACTGTACGGCTGAATCCCCTCTCCGTTCAAGTTAGGTCGTGTGTTCCAGTGTTGGTACCAGGTAGATTATCCATCAATATAGCGAGATATCAAATCATATGCAATTTTTGGTGTTGGAGTCCACATACGCATCTTCTATTGCCGTCAAAATTCACAGTATCCAATGCCTCTTTGAATGTCGGGCGCTGTATGACCGACGCAGTCAATAACCAACCAACCAACGCTCTGAATGTGTTTTGAAAAGTTGTCCACCGCTGCAACAGTCTCTTTACGTATGTATTCGTTTCTCAGAGGCGGGACTACGGTTCCAACGAATTCGCGACCTTGGAAGCTTTGGCAACATCTCGTGCCAGTGATGCCACCGACAGGCAGCCACCGCCACAACTTCGGGATCATCAGATGACGATTTGGCCTCAGCTGACGGCGCCGACATCAACCAGCCAGGCGATGACGACTCGGCCTCTTCGTCAGCGACTGCCACCGATCCTGCTCCGGTCCCCACCTGCCCGCCAGCCTCTGTCGGCAACTCTCCTGTCTCACCAACAACCGCTGCCGCCATCCAGTCTGCCTCGTCAACCCATCTGGTAGCCGTTGGTGTCAGCCATGGAACTCTGGCCCCTACCTGCCCGCCAGCCTCTGTCGCCAACCCTCCTGCCGTATCATCAACCGCTGCCGCCATCCAACCTGTCCCACGATCAACCAATGACGTCAAGCGACTTGTCCTTCCATCAATGAATCATCCTTTGACCGTTTCCGTCGATCATGCGCCATCTGCACTCCTACCAGTCCGTGCTTACAGCAGTTTTTCCTCCTTAACCGTCCACCACCCGCTGCTATAACCTACCCCGCTACTTCTTCAACCCACCCACCAACCGTCACGACAATCTACTCTGCCCGTCCGTTTGCCAAGCGCCCGAGAACCATATCATCTGTCCGTGCTTCACCGGCACCAGCCTGCCCGCCAGCCAATCCCCACCACTCATCCTGTCTGCATCAGTTTCGCACTCTTTGCCATTCGTTCGTTCTACGCCGTCTGCGCATACTGATGGCCCTGATGGCAGCCGTTTTGTCTTGTCCTCAACCCACTCATCAACAAAGCGTGAAGCCATCGAAGTTACATTTGGGTAGAATGGTGGTCCCGACCTTCATGTATGGTTATAAGTATCGTGTGTGGACATAAATGAAGTGAAAATATTATTGTAACGCATATTTTGATTAATGCCTCTGTAACAACTGTG